>WEIT01033889.1:17212-188871 GCA_013389985.1 Dryoscopus gambensis | reverse complement strand
GGGGTCCCGCCGGGAAGGGGCGGGGAGGCCGGGGGAGCCCCCAGAGCCGAGCCGGGGCTGCCAGGGGTGGCTGCGGGCCTGGGGGGCCCGGTACGTGTGGGCTCGACCCGGCTCTGAGGCTCTCCGGGTGGTGCTTCAGGAGAGACACTGCTCGGGATTACATATTGCGCTTTCCGGCACTTAATTTTTTTCTGCTTCCCCCTCCTTAAGGTTTGTGTGTGTAGTTTAGTGCTGTGTTTGAGGACCGGCGCTGATCATCGCTCTTCTAGTGTGTACTTAATGTTTTCGCGTTTTTTAAGCTCCTCTCTCATGTTATCTTCTGTTCTGCCAGTTTGAAAATAGCACGTTAAGCAGCCACCTTAAATATCCTTGCTAATTTAATCCTGGTTCTAATATCCTTTCTACCTAAAGCTTTAATGGTGTTTCCAACACACGCGTGTGCAACTTAAAATCTGATGCTCAGGCAGTTTCAGATAAAGGAGTGGATTTTTCTGGGAGTGTGTCCAGTCAGAGATTAGAGCTCTAAACATTAGAAATGCATCTAGAAATCAGATATTTCAAATTTTATTGCATTGTATATGTTGGGATTGGACTGATGACCTTTAAAGGTCCCTTTTAACCCAAGCTGTTCTGTGCTGAGTCTTCAAGACTTCATTTCAACACTAAAATAAGTATTAGCTAAAATAAGTATTAGTATAGCTGGAAATCAGTGCAGTATCTCTCTGTAGGTTTAATAAAATGTTTGCTAAGTATGGCTTTGGAATAGTTTTTTAGATCAACCACTTTTTTTTGGGTAGGAGGGATAAAAGCATCAGAATATTATTCCTACTTACTTGAGGTATCTAGGTAGTTGATACATTTACTAATTCCATTGTGCAATCCTTATAGTTTTTTCTTCCGTGCAAATATACATTAATTTTTCATTAAGAAAATGAAGTAATTTTTAAGCGCTGATCTGGCCAGTAGCTTTGCACAAATGGCTGTTCTGGCAATTTCCTGAACATTTTGAAGCCAGCCAGGGATAAATTCGGATGGAATTTGATTAATGTGGTGAATCTTAAACTCTCCATGTGGCTTAAAATTTGATTGAGTGAGGATCCGTGGTTCTGCTGCTGGAGTGAATTTCAGTGTCGGAGGTTGTGCCACATTCCATGTCAGTCTAAGTAAGGCCCGTGTCCTGTTAAATGTCCTGTTTCCATGGTCAAGTTTACTCACCATCTGTCCAGCCAGGTGTTGTTGGGATCTTGCCGAGTACAATAGTTTGTATTTGGAATCCTGGCATGGAAGAGGAAAGAACAAGCTCTTGAGTTTGAATTTTAAATGGTGTAAAACGTAATAAGAATCAATCCTGGGATTTGTCATCTGACAGCCAACATGAGAGAGCTGTGTGTGCAGTCATTAATTTGTTTTTCTGTCTGCAAGAGTGCGTCATGAGTGGTTTGAGCTCTGCAGTTTGACAATGAGAGACATTCCCAGGCTCAGGTGTGGGTGATGTAACCAATACTTACTGTGGGAAGGGAGGAGTGTTCCCAGTGAGGACGTGGACTGATGTCACTCTGGTTGTCTGGTGACAGCCTGTGAGTGGCAAGGTTCTGCCTTGTTCAGGGAGGGGTGTACGGGAGGTTGACACAGTCCCAGTTGAAGAAAGACTGTTTTGTGCATGGGAAGAGCACACGTCAAAGCTGTACGCTCATTTTTTTACATTTGTATAACATGCTTGTTTTTCCAGTATAGCTTTTGCAAAATTATTAAAAGGTGAGATGAAAAGTAACGTTCTGTGTTGGAAAACTGCATGTGCATATATATATGTATAGTTGGTGGTTTTTTGACAGAAATTTTGTCAAACTCACTTTGCAGGGAAAGATGCACTTAGGCTAAATCTCCAAAACCTATTTGAAACTGGAAAACAGTAGGTGTTTTGTGAACATTCATTTGCTAAAGGCCTTGAGAACTCTTGAGCACACTGCTATGTGTTTATGGTGGCCTGACACGGTGAGGTGAAGGGCCTGCTCTGCTGCCAGTTGTTTGGGAAAGCTGAGAGCTGGCAGCGTGGTTTGCAGTGTGCTTCTCCCTGTCCCCCAGTGTTGATGAAATGTGAAAGGAAGGTGGATTTTATTGTTTAGAAGCCGAGACTTTTTATTTCGTATAAACGGCTACTCTGCTTGCAGCTGGGAAATAATCCCCAGGCCTGACTTCAGAGTGGTCGTTGGGTCTAAGTGGTTTCAGCGTTCTCCACACAGTGGCTTGCACAGATGGATTTTGGCTTTGTTCCTCAAAGGGGGATCAAGTGCTGTAAGTGAAAGTAAGAGGAATTGATAAATGCAGGTGATGCCTCAAACTGACAATGTCTGCAAAGACTAAATAAAAGACGGTTAAAATAGTTCCATTTAATCTTGGCAGCTGCGTCTTTTATGATTAATTAATTAGAACAGCAGCTTCCTTGGGAGACTTGTCTGTGGATTCCCCTGTACTCCCTTGATACTACCCGCTACAGTTGTGTTGGCTGTGGATAAAGACATTTGTTGTTGGCTGCTTGTAGCTGCAGGGGCGCTTGGTCTCTCTCTGCCTGGGGGCTGAGCAGCAGAGGTGCTCTGTGGTGTGTTCCTCACAGCCTGGCATCATTTGATTGCCAGGTGGGTGAAACACTGCTGGTTTCTGCAGATGGCACTGACTCCCTGCAAGGTGCTGTTCCCACAGCAGGCAGGCACTGCTGCTCAGGCCATCACGGCCTTAGGTGAGCTTACTGTGAGACCTGTAATCATGACAAACCTTTTTTTCCCCACTTGTTCCTAGATCACTGCAAAGTAGAAAATTGTGATTGATCAGGACCTGTTTTATTTATTTTCTCAGTGTGAAAGGGCATTTGTGGCCTTGCATCTTTTTAAATCCTCTCCTGCAATTATGCAGAATGAGGACTGATTTTTCTGCCCCAGAGATGTGGCTTTTATGCAAGTCTAGAGTAGGATTTTTAGAGATAACTGGAGTAAGTCCTGCTCATGAAGTGACTTGAGATCATGAGTTATGGCCACATTGCAAGTCCAATGAGAAACCTTGAGAGGGCTCTGCTGAAGGACCAGGCAAGAATGGATGGGTTAACTAGCAGGTTTGGCTTATTTAGGAATGTTTTTAAGCTCTGTCCTAAAAATTGGAGCATAAAATCCTATGCTTAGTAGCTGTTTTCATGGTGAAAGAATATGAACCAAGGCTGTCCTTGCATTTGAGGGATAAGTGAAGTTGGGAGGGATTTTAGTGCCTGCCAGATTGCCCTGGGAAGGTCTTGACTCCAGTTATATTTTGGTTTCTTATTTAGTATTTTTAATGTTTGTTGCTTTTTCTATGTACACTGAGTGACTTTCATGGTCCATTTTGAATATTCTTGAAGACTTGGTATCTTTTGTTTCATTTTATGATGTGCTGAATCAAGGATATGTAAGCCTTGTAATCTTTTTGGCTTTCTGGGGGCCAAGAGTTTTGGCAATAGCTGATGATGTTATGGAACATTTTGACCCCATACAGTGCTTTGAAGCTCTCACAAGATCTCTGGTGATCCTTTTGTTTTTGCAGATGATTCTGCAGACGTTGGGGAAGAGGACAGCTTCTTAGGCCAGACTTCTGCCAGCCCCAACCCACCACAGACTTTCAGCTACTTCTCTCAAGTTCCCAGTAGCAGCGATCCCTTTGGAAGTATTGGACAGCCACCCTTAACAACTGTTTCAGCACCTGTCGGAGCGCCAGCCTTCTCCAGACCTCCCACTTCCCTTCCACTCGTGTCTGGGTCACAGGATGGGCAAAATGCCTTTTCACCACAAATTCCCAAATCCCAGCCTTACAGCGCGCCGCCCACTTCCCAGGCGGGAATGGCGCCTTTTCAGCCCCCTCAGCAGAGCTGTCCCCCGCCCGCCAGCGCCGCCCCGCCTGCAGGGCCCCCGCAGCAGGGCTACAACCCCTACCGGCACACCACCCTGAGCAGCAGGGCCAACCCCTACCTCACCCCGCCCCAGCTGCAGCAGAGCCACCCCCCTGCCGCGGCCTCCCCCGTGCCACCCGTGCACATGTACCAGGCACCCCCGGGGCCGCTGACACAGGTACGTGACTCCTTGCGGCTGCCACAGCAAAACAGTTGCTCTCCTCTTTGAACTGTGTGTTTTATCTTCTGAAGATTTTTCTTCTCTGCCAAAAAAAATCCCAGAAAAAGTCTTGAACCATTTATAACAGCAGTCCTTTTACTAGAAGTAGCTTGGAACTGTTGTTTCAGGAAAACTTCCTGATCTTTGAAGTGAGTGTACCCTGAGGCTGTAGCTGTGGGAGCCTCTGGGCATCAGAAACAAAGCCAGGTTGTGAAGTTCAGTTGCTCTTCTCTGTGGTCTCTGAGTTTGCTGAGTTTCAGCCGTGCTGCTGCATTTTTTGTTCCTCAGCTGTAAATCAGGTCACTCAGCTATTTGCAGGATACAGGCAAAAATCTCTTTTGAAGCCGGTTTTGTTGGCGAAGCCAGAACTTTTTGAAACTAAATCACATGAAATTGTCAGCAAACTCTTTGAAACGCATTGGTTGAGGATTTTGTGTGATATAAAGCATTAATCTCTATTCTTTTTTACTTGCACAAAATCATTATTAAAATAAAGCTAATGGGTTAGTAAAACCTGGCACGTTTGCCTTGAAAACAGCAAAAATTGTTTTTATTTTTGCATGAGCTATTGCTACTTTTCTGTTATCATGAATAAAGAATGTAAAGATTATATAACGACAAAGCATAGCAAAGGCAGTTGAACCTAAACAGTTTGGAGTTTTAGATTATACAATTTCAGAATTTCTGTTTGTTGAATTTTATGTATTGTACGATCTTTTTCTGCCTTTTTTTTCCCTTTTAAATGTATCATCAACCAAGGCAGTTGCTACTGCTGGCATCAGTTGCTTTTATTTGTACTGACTGGGATTTTTGTACAATTTGTATGGAATCAGCTTTATGTAGGCTGTAGACCCTTTCAAAGTCAGTTACTTTTCTTGTGCCACTGATGCTACATTAGAGTTTGAAATCTGCCTGATTTGATCGCCTTGCAGGAAGAGAGCTATTACTGAAGTGGTCACTTGTTAAAGTGGGAGTCTTTATGCAAAAGCATAATTTTGTGTAAATGAATACTGAGAAGAATGCATTTTTATTTTCACGTCAAATTTTGTGGCTGTAAGAAACAAGCTCAGCTCGAGTTTTGCAAATTTAAGAGGATATTAGAAATCTCACTGATTTTAGGTGATCGTGATGCTAAAGCATGGCAGCTTTTAATATGTTTGTGGGAATGAAATTCACATTCCTCCTCAGTTTGACAAGGTGTAAGTTTTCAAACACATTATAAAGTGGACAGTTTTTTAGAATGGAAGTTAATGTTCTTGGGGAGGAAAAAATGCTAGAAATAAAGGTTCAGAGTGCTCCCTGTAGCAAAGTATAGAAGAGTTCTGTGAAAACTTTGTGAGATTGAGGTGCCCATCTCTTTTCAGTTTCCACAGTCCCAGTCCCAGCTCCAGCCTGCCAGGCCTGCAGGGCCCCTGGTCCCAGCCCCTCCCGTGCTGCTGCAGAACCAGTACGAGCCAGTTCAGCCCCACTGGTTCTACTGCAAGGAGGTGGAGGACAAGCAAATATGGATGCCATTCAGCATTCTGGATTCTGCAAAACTAGAGGAGGTCTATAATTCTGGTAAGTCCTGTCTTATCCAGAGGTGAGCAGAAGGACTAAAAGGAAAATACTGGAGTAATGCCACTCGTGTGTATGGCAGTAATAAGTAAGGTTTTGAAGATGTATTTTGTGCCACTCAATTTATTTCACTGACATCATCACTGCTTGATGCAGTCAATGTTGAGATATACCACGCCAAATAGGTATCAGATTTTCAAATAACTCCTAGTTATTTGTGTCTTGGGTTGCCTTTTTGTTAAACTGCCAGTTCTGGAATAAATAGTCATATTTGGGAGTTTCTCCAAGCTTTTTGTTGTGTGCAGAGCATATAGAAGCATTTTAGAGGCATCACAATGTTACAAAGCTTCTCTGCCCTTGCGTGGCTATCAGTCCTAATGGCCTAATATTGATCCCAGGAGTGGCTGGGGCTGGGCTGAGAGAGGAGAGGTGAGTGCTGGTGTGGTAACCACGTGTGGCTGTGTGCCCCAGTCCAGCCCGACCCCGAGAGCGTGGTGCTGAGCACGGACGGCGGCCGCTACGACGTCTTCCTGTACGAGCGCGTGCGGAGAGCCGTGTACTGGGACGAGGAGCCCTCGGAAGTGCGCCGCTGCCTGTGGTTCTACAAGGGAGACAAGGACAGCCGCTTCATCCCTTACACCGAGGATTTTAGTGACAAACTGGAGGTTAGTAAGGCACAAAGTGTTAGCTTACTGTGCTACTCATCCTAGAAACTGTCCTTTAATTAAGATGATTTCTAGAATGCACTTTCTGGAACATAAGCAAGTCCTGGAAGGAGGGGTGTCTAGAAGGCCACGTTGCTCCTGCATCAGTCCTGGTGACCTAAAATCTGCTTGTGTAGCTCTACATGTGACATTTTTATATGAACAAAGTTATGTACATTTTAACTGTAGCGTTACAGATGATGCATGAGGCCACAAAATGCTGAGAAGGTTGCCATGCTGATTTTGTGTACCTCCTTTACTGTTCCAGGCAGAATATAAAAGGGCTGTAACTACAAATCAATGGCATCGGCGACTTGAATTTCCAAATGGGGAGACAATTGTTATGCACAATCCCAAGGTAATAGATTTTGGCAATTGTGTCTCGCAGGATTCATTAGGGGTGAACGAGCAAATGGGTGGAAGCATAAATTGAATGCAGTCTTAATCTTGCATGAGACGGTACCAGTTGGTTGTTCTGAGTGTGCGTGCATTAAAGATGATCAAGTTTACAGAACACTGAACTGCAGTGTGCTGTCGTGGTTAAAAGGCAATGCTTTCTAAAACCTAAAGAGAATAAGGGTTTGCATAGTAAATATTTTGGGTAAGCGTAACTGGCAGCAAATGGTAAGCAATATGAATTAGTTTAACCTCAGTCTGTACGAAATGAAAGATAATTAAAACTAAGAGCTTTCATGTGGAGAAGAACATTAATCTAGCTATAAGGTAAATAGTTAATTTATTTAAGCCCTGAGAAGGTTTCTGCTGTGACTATTTTTAGACCAGAAGAAAATATAGCAAGACAAACTGTAAAAGTTATTCTAAATACTCTGTGAACAGTCTCATGTGATTAAAACATGGACTTCAGCCTTATTGACCAATGCTATTAACTGTTCACTTGTCACAGATGCACTAATTAATACATAGAACTATCCAAGGGCCAGAAAGGATCATGGTTGCTCCTACTTTAAGTGTTTAATAATGCTGGTTAGGGAATTCTGTTCAGTAAAAACCTAGAGAAGGAGCATTTAAACCACTTGGTGTCATAAATATGAATTCAGACTGTAAGTCCTATAAACAGCTGTACTACTAAATTCCTCACTTTTTAGTGTTTCTGGACTACTTCAAGTACTTTTGTCCTTCCCTGAAAGACACTGCACATTTTTTCCCCCATTTTCTCCTTGTGATAGAGTTATTTTAAATAAGGTAGTATTCAATTTCCTTACATAAGCAGCAATCTGCTAAGGAGGAGTGGATACTGGAGAGTGGGAAAGAGGAGCTTGAATAATGCTTAGCTGAGGAGTTAAAATGGTTCAGTCACTGAGCAGGCCCAGCTTCTTCACCTGTTGGTTACTTTGAGTCACCTGTTTGCTTTTCACACTATTGGGGATTTTGTGGAAGACAACATTTGAGTTTCAGATGCGAGGTAAAGCAATCAAAAAATGAGTTAAACCATGCAGTGCTTTCAGACTAACAGTGTGAGTCAGGAGGGTTTTCTGTGGTTAGAATTGGACACTGTGTTTGTTGCAGGTCATAGTTCAGTTCCAGCCTTCTGCCACACCAGATGAATGGGGCACCGCTCAGGATGGCCAGGCAAGGCCAAGGGTAGTGAAACGTGGAATTGATGATGACCATGATGAGATTCCTGATGGTAGGTAGTGAGATTCCTGGTCTACTCAGGTCTGCACTGGGAGCAGTCATTTTGGATTTGTGCAAAAGCTGGACAGTAGTGGGTGGAGTGGCTGTGTGCTCTCTGTGCCTGAAGTCTAAAGATTAAAGTTATTCCTTCATCTAAGCTGCTTGAAAGAGGTTATCTGGTTTTAATCAAAGGAGTCTTGTGGGCTCTGTTCTGTCCTGAACCATGTTATGTAATTAGCTTTATAAAACAGGTGTGTATTACACTTGCTTGACTCTAAACTTCACTCCCGCAGTACTCACTGGTACTCTGAATGTTTTCCTTTTTTTGTTTTTCCCTACAGGAGAAATGTCCCAAATTGACCATCTGGTATTTATGGTTCATGGCATAGGTCCTGTGTGTGACTTGAGGTTTAGAAGCATTGTTGAATGTGGTACGTTTGGGCTTCTATAATGAGCAGTTGTATTCTTAACTGTTTAAATATGGCTTTCTCTAGCTCATATTCAGATAAGCACATCTTTATAATTTTTTTTTAAAGAAAGGTGTCTAATGTTAAGAAGTTCAACTCTTTCATGATTATTTTCCAAAAGCAGAATCTGTGTTCTGTCAGACTTGAAGCTTTAGCTGTTATTACTAGTACTCAACATCAGACTTGCAGGGTGATTTGGGTTTTGGGATGTGTGGTGAGGGGTTTTTTTGGTTGATTGTTTTTTTTGCTTTTTCTTTTTGTAGTGTGAGTGAATTTGTTTGCTTTGTGTGTTCTGTGTGTGTGGTGTGGTTTTCTGTTTGCTTTTTTTTAATAAAATACACTCCAGTACAACTGAATAAATTAAGAAAGCCCTGTCTGGTTATGGAGTGAACAGGCAGTCATTGTGAGATAAATAGAAGCTTGCTAGGAAATCCACTCCAACAAAAATGTGTACTTTCTTATTGTTAGAATGGCTGAACTTGAAAAGCTTTTTCTGGTTTTCAGTTTCCATCATTTTTATTCTGACTATGTGTGAAATTAAAGGGAAGGAGGGACTATTTATGTGTTACTTGAGTACCGCAGCTGTCAGATTTTCATTATTATTTTTCTTCACAGTTGATGATTTTAGGACTGTTTCTCTGAAGTTGTTGCAGACTCACTTTAAGAAATGTTTGGAGGAGCGCAAAGTGAGCAGGGTGGAATTCCTTCCAGTTCACTGGCACAGTTCTCTGCATGGAGATGCAACAGGTGTAGACAGGTGAGAGTGTTGTTTAATGCTGAAAACCTCTTAAAAGCTGCTTTTTAAGGGGTTCTGGAAAGTAGAGAAGAAGAACAGTTCATATGCTCTGTAGGCTAGATGAGTAAATGTATGACTGGGTTACAAAAGAGAATTGCTAATTTTTAAAAATAATTACTTTGATGAGTAAAGCTGGAAAGACATGAGGAATATTTTCTCCTGTTTATTTTCATGCACACACCTGTTCAGTACTGCATTTGCATGACAGTGGCCAGTGCATGATACCTGATGATGAGTGAGTGTGCAGAGATCGTGATGACAAGTATGAGGTGGTGAGCACGGAGATGTTTTGTCCAGTACCAGGTGTGGACAATTTAGAGTGGAGAGTTTTCTGTTCATTACCTTCCTGCAGTCTGATTGAGTTTGACCCTAGGAGTTATTTCTGAGGCAGGCACTGAGCCCTCTGTCCAGCCCTAGAGGAATACCTGAATTATGGTTGGGCACTTGAGCCAAGGGGTTCTTTTTATGAAGCAAAGTATCTATATTTGGCTAGGAGTGTTACAGCTTTTAAAAATCTGTTTTAAAATCCCTTCTCTGTGCCTACCCCTTTGCTGTGACTTCACATTTCAAGCTGTTTTCCCTTGCTCAAAGCTGGGGAAGTAGAAATTATGAGGGTGGCAACCTGTGCCACTTAAAGCGATGCTGATGCTCTCCAGACTGTTCTGGCTCAGTCGAATCACACTGCTTTCTTCCAGCCTTGCTGTTTTATTTGCATTTGAGCACTGCATGAGGAGGGATCCTTACTCTGTTAATCAAACCAGGCAGTCTCAAGTCTATAGCAATTCCACTGCAGCTGTCTTGACTCCAGGCAGGCAGATGGTGATGCCAAGCTTTTTCTTCAAAAAGAGAGTATTACGATTCTATGGTTCTAATTTTATATTCAAGTTCCTTTTTCTCTTTCTCTTCAATCTGCTCACCAAACTTCCCTGGTACTTTGTGAGAGCAGCGTTGGAGTAGAGGAGAGGTTATTTCAGGCATTCCTTCAGCCTGAACAGAAAAAAAAGGGAGCTGTATATTTCTCAAATACTACAATCAGCAGGTAGCATTAATGAATGAATATGCAACAAGGCCAGAAGGCTGTATGGTTTTTAAAAATCTCTTTAGAGGCCTTTTCTGCAGCATTTACATCGCATTAATTTCAAAAACTAACAAAGTCCTCACGAGCGTTTCTTTAAAGCCTTTCATGCTTCTAACGATTCTGTGTTACCAGGAACATAAAGAAAATCACTCTGCCCAGCATTGGCCGCCTGAGGCACTTCACCAACGAAACGCTGCTCGACATCCTGTTCTACAACAGCCCCACCTACTGCCAGACCATCGTGGATAAAGTGGGCATGGAAATGAACCGCCTGTACGCGCTTTTCATGAGCCGCAACCCCGACTTCAAAGGGGGAGTCTCTGTGGCCGGGCACAGCTTAGGTGATTGTCTGAGGAATGCTGCTTTTGTCCCAAATCAGTTCCTTCTTAAGGGAATCGGACCCTTCATTAAACATAAGGCTCAAATCAGCTGTTAGGGCATGGCTGTCTTTCAGAAAACAGCTGACAAACTCTTCTCAACAGCGGAGTTTATCAAACTTTGAGAGAAAGTTAGTACTTCTATTCATGAAAACTTAGTGTCTAATCTGGGTTTAGAAGTTAACAGCTTGCCTGGTGTTTTGTTAGGTGGGTCATTCATGTGTCTCAGAACCCACACTTAGGAAGAATACAGTAATTTATTGGAAGATAGAATAAGTGTTAGAGCAGCATATTGATGTATTGGTTTGCACTGGAACTTTTCCTCCAGTTCATCAAGCAGTCTCAGGTGTTTAAGGAAAAAATAATTTAGTCATGGCAACTACATAAAGCATGAACAGGAAAAAAAAGGGGTTGCTGTTGCTTTTAGTTGAGAATGATTAAGTTCAATTTAATATATGGGTGTTTTAATTCAGCCATCTCTTTTGATCAGTCTATACCGTGACATTACTATTGCATATATATCTTGCTCAAGATTTAGGGACAGGAAAACCTGGTATTTTTCCCAAGTCAACTCTAATTCTTGTTTGCAGGTTCCTTAATTCTATTTGACATATTGTCTAACCAGAAGGACTTGGCTTCATCAGTAAATTCTGGACCATTCTCTGGTGTTAATGGGAGTGTGAAGGACGTGGCTGTTCATGATAAACAGGTAATTGGCATGCTGCTCTTTCCAGGCCAATAGATCTGATATTTTCAGCCATTTTTTTCTTAACTTTTCACAATTTATTAGCTGAAACAAATCTGTGGATATTGATAGTACATTTAAACATGTTAATGGAAAGATACAGTTTTGTAAATATTGTCAGTTCCCAGAACAAATTAATTAGATCTCTGTTAAGTTCCAAGTAGGCCAGTAATGAGATTTGATGGTGAACATCAGCTTTGATCCTTGTGAACATGTAATTTGGTCTAACACTATCTAAATGGTGGGGGAGATGTATAAGAGGGAAAGAATCTATCTGTGTTTAGATTAGAAATGGTGACCAATAGTTTGATGAATAAAAGGAAGCATTTTTGAGAGCATTTTGTCCCTCAGTAATTTTTAAATATTTATTTTGCAGGTCTGTTTTAGTGGAAAATCTGTATCCTGCTTCACTAAAAATGGATGTATGTTTACAGAGCTTGCATGATAATGTTTTTAAGAGAAAGTAGTCCAGCTCGGTTTTGTTTGCTGCATATTGGTTTTTCACTGTCAGAGGATATGATTCTGTTTCTGTGCTGTTTTGTTCAGATGACTGAAGATACCAGTTCCTTGGGCTCCTCCATTGCTACTTCTGGTGATGATCTTTGCGAGCCGGAAGCGGATGAAGATGTTCCTACTTTGCAGAAGACTCTGGAAATGCTCAGTTTGTCAGAGTACGCGAGCACCTTTGAAAAGGAGCGAATCGACATGGAGTCTCTGGTACAAAAATGTCCTCTCGACTTGTAGGGATTGCCCAGGGCATGGAGGTTTATGTTTGGGTTTTCTTCTTGTTGTTTTGTTTTTCCTTTGAGTTCTGTGGCCGTGAGAGCAGTTGCAAAGATAAGATAATCAATGCCTGACTTGAAGACTAAATGTTCTGTGACTCCTGTCGGTTGTTTCTTGGTGTGGTGCATCTCCCCCAGTTATGTTAAGGCACTTTGTGTCGTGTCTTTTTCATTTTTTGTATTTTCTGTAGCTTTATAAATTGACTTAACAAATTCATAAGTCATTGCCAGTAAGAAATGATTCATTTTACTAGAAAAGTTATAAGTACTATTTCTACTAGAAAAATACATTTTGATGTGTGTGTTTGGGGTTTATTTCTTTAGCTCATGTGTACAGTTGATGACCTGAAGGAGATGGGGATACCTCTTGGACCAAGAAAGAAAATAGCTAATTTTGTAAAAGACAGAGCAGCCAAGCAGGTAAATACATATTTCAGGATTGAAATAAGTTATTAAGCAAATGTAACTGACTTCCTTGCTGTGGAGTAGCTTCTATTCTTGAACACACTTGTTAACATCCTGGATATATTAAAGGAATTTTGACAACTGTGAAATAAACTTTTTTTTCCTCCCTAACTTTAAAACTTTTGCCAAAAGGAACAGAAGAAAGCAGTAGCAGAGAAGAAAGCTGTGCTGGCTGCCACACTCCAGACTCAGGAAGACACCCAGAAACCAAAAGAGGCAGTTTCTTCTGTCTCCCCTTCAGAGTCTGGTCAGATGCGCTCAAAGAGGAGGCTCCCAGTTGGTGCATCCGTGTCTTCTGTGAACATTGACTATGAGTATTTTGAAATTGGAACTGGCCAGGTGAGACTACATAGATTTAAATGATTTGAACAATTTGAAGGATTTCAACAGTCCTGTCTTTTCACTATATTTTTTTCAAATTGATGACTTTTTGCTACTTTGTTTGAAGCTTTGAAGCTGACAGTTCAGAGAGATGATGTGTCTGATTTCTGCCTGGTAGGTTTCTGTGGTGTACAGCGCACTGGACTTTGAACCAGATATTTTCTTTGCTCTTGGTTCCCCCATTGGTGTATTCCTTACTGTGAGGGGTGTGGAGAAGATTGATGAAAACTACAGGCTCCCTACCTGCAAGGGCTTCTTCAATATCTATCACCCAGTGAGTAGCAGTGCTTTTGAGATTTGATTTTAGTTGATGTAGATGACAAAAAAGAACACTAAGTTTTGGCTTCTGAGCATTACACCTCCTGTTCCCATATGTACGTTTCCCAAAACACTTCCAGGCATGGGTTGTTTTGATAACATTTGCCTTGTTTCTTTTCAGAACTAAGGAAGTTTTTTGGTTTGATTGTTTGGGGTGGTTTCTTTCCATTAATTTGAAGTCTTGGTTGTGGATTTTTATGGATTTTTATGGAATGTTTGTATTTTTACATGCAGTGTTTGTCCTCTTCTGTCTCATTTTGTTCACCATTTCAACAGTGATGCCTTGATAGAGATTGAGTGCAAGGAAATCTTGCTGTTGTGTTTCCTCATTAGAGTCTTCTGTAGGAGAATAAGACCAAAGTAGTTCATGAACCTGCTTAATATGTCGTTATCTGAATTTCTGTAAATTCAAATAGTACAGAATCCAAAAATGGTTGTCTGTAAACCACAAATAGGGATTTTTTTCACTGAAATGTGATAATTAGAATAATTTTAATGATAACTAAATGTCAGTGTGTTGTCTCTTAACAGCTTGATCCAGTAGCTTACAGGTTAGAACCAATGATCATCGAAGACATGGATTTAAAACCAGTTCTCATTCCGCATCATAAAGGCAGAAAAAGACTTCATCTGGGTAAAAAGAGAACTTATTTCATATGGATCCTATTCATTATTTACTCATTTGATGCATTAGAATAATGTAAGATTTTAAAAGGCTAATGAATGTTCCTGGGTGTCTGACTCCATGTTTTTCCTAAACATCAGAGGTGATTCCACCCAGCACCATAAATTGGGCATTCACAATTTCATTCAAAAGTAATAATCATATCTCCTCCAGATTTAACCTTCTCATTACCAAAGTTCCATTAAAAAATCGCTGTACATTGCTTGTTCATTTCTAAGATGTGAAACAGAAACTGAATTTATTGATTTCTTTTACCTTGACCCTTAATGACCACCATGATGTGTTTACCCAGAGTCTGTTCAGTGTTGGAAACCCTGCAGGGAAAGGAGTTTCTGTAGCCACTGGAGGGCAGGGACTGGATTTTGTTGCTCACTGGTGCACATGAGACCAAGGTGCTCTACTTAAATTTTGTACACCTAATACAGAAAGTCACTTTTGCTGTTGTGCAAGTTCACAGAGCCCTCCTGAAGGCCTCTCTTCAGGCACTTGGAGAGATTCTGCGGCACCTGTCCTTTAGAATTGTACATTAGAGTGAGTCTGCTTTGCTAGGCTAGACAAGTTACTTGTTTTAGGCTACAACTCTCCAAGAGTGAGTGTAGTAAAAGGAGAAAAATATGGTCTGATGCTCTTTATTGTTTATACTTCGATGTAGGTGGATTCATTGACTCACTCAGTTAGGACTGACTCCTATTAATTGCATTTCACCTAATCTTGAATAGAGAAGCAGGAAACACACACTTATGACATAGCAGGCCTGTTTCTCCTCATAATCGGGATGTTTGTTGAGCAGGGCTTCATCATTCTGGTTTTAGTTGGTAATTTTAAATCCTTCTGTATTAAATATTTTGTTTGTTTCTTTTCTTTCTCAGAGCTGAAAGACTCTCTGTCTCGCATGGGATCTGATCTGAAGCAGGGCTTTATTAGCTCTTTGAAGAGTGCATGGCAGACCCTTAATGAATTTGCACGTGCTCATACATCTTCAACCCAGCTGCAAGCAGAACTGGAGAAAGTAGCTAACCAAATTAAAGAGGAGGAAGAAAAGCAGGTAGTGGAAGGTATGTGGACAAATTATTGGTTCTCTTGTAACTTACTTATCTCAAATAAGTTGACATTTGAGTATCCCAGTGGCTGTTTGCTATTGATTTTCCTGACCCTGTTAAGGAGGCCTCTGCTAAATGCCAGGTTCCCACCAAAGCTGCTCTCTTATTCTTGTCCTCAGCTCCTCAGCTGGGGGAGAGAAAATAAAATGAAAGGTTTGTGGGTTGAGGTAAGTTCAGGGAGAGATCACTCAGCAGTTACTTCTTAAGAAAACTGTTTAAACTGTTAGGAAAGAAGTAAGCCTGTAATTCAATAACCTTTCTGAACTGTGCTGGGCAGTTCAGGTTGTTATTATTGTCTTACCACAAACACTTGGAAATTACAGCAGGAAGAATGGGTAACAATTATAGTCAAACAGGCTGGGCTTGAAAACAGTTTAAATCTGAAACTCTTTGGTTTTAGCTGAGAAGATCACTGAAAGTGCAGACCCTCCAAAAGATGAAGATGTTTCAGTGAAGGTTGGAATGCTGAATGGAGGGCGTCGCATTGATTATGTTCTACAAGAGAAACCAATAGAAAGCTTCAATGAGTACCTGTTTGCTTTGCAGAGTCATCTGTGCTACTGGTAAGGGGAAATATCTGATTCTAGAGCTACTGCTTAAGGTACACAGTGTATATGATTGTCCAGGAGTGTCAGGCTCAGGGTGTTGTGCTTGGATGTCACTATTTGATAATCCTATTTCAAAATAAAATTCTGTGTTAGCACATAGTAAACAAATCTGTTTGCAATAAAGACGTTGCACGTTGTTCTCTTGATCTTTGACATTCCAAACACACAGTTTTAGCTACTGTCATTTTCAAAACAAGGAGAGCTCTGGAAGCATTTTCACAACGGTAGTTTTTCAAATAAAACTGTTCAGGAAGGAATTTTATTAGATTACAGTAAGTGATAAAACTTTATTGCTTCCTCTGGCAGAGCAAAGGATGTGTGAACTATATTTAACAATACACCTTTGTATCTAGTAGTCAGCCTTGGATGTCAGCTGTGAGCTGTGCAAAGCGGTGTTGGTGAGGGAAGCGTGACTGGTCCCTCATTTTGAGTTCAGCAGGTGCTGGACAAAGAGTGCTCTCCATTCTTTTTGCAGGTTTTGATTTTCAGTAGGTAATTTTAGCAGCAGGCATTTTTTCCAGAGGTTAAAATACAGCTCTGGAAGCGTTACCTGAAGGGTCTCGATAAAGCCATCATCACTTCCCCTGGGAAAGCTCAGCACGTGCCGGGGTGGGGTTACCGAGGCTGCCGGGGGCACCGAGCTCTCTCAGGGTGCCCCGGTGGTGGCAGTGCCGTTCCACGGGCACGGCTGAAGGGATGGGAACTCCTTCCACAAGGTGGCAGCCGAGCACTGCCAGGTTTTTGAAAACTTGCTACCCAGAGCTGTTCTTGTAATTCGAGTAAGGAAGATAAGCACGGTGATTAATGACCCAAATAGGAGAGCGTTTTCTCCTAAGGAATGGTGGGAAAAGCTTTAAATGAAATGCTGAGAGTGTTAGAGACACTGGAGCTTGTGTTGAACCCTCTGCTTGCTTGTTTGCTGCTCATTTAATGCAGAGACTAGCAAGAAATGTCTGTGCTTAATTGTGAAAAATACATGTAGTCCCTTAGCTTGCATGTTTAATTCTGTACTGGTGTTCTGCAAATTATGCTCCTTGCATTTGGAGGATCACAGTTCTGACCATCTAAATCTCCTTTACTGGCTCTCTGTGTCATTTGTTTTAAAAAGCACAGGAAGCTGCCCTCATCTAACAACTGCAGCAGCTCTGGAACTTTGTTTAAATTTGCCTGTTTAACTTATTTTTTATGTTGGTATTGCTTATGCATGTTTAAATAGCATTTTATAGATGAATAAGAAAATTAAGTCTATTCATGTTAACTTTAAATTCAGATAGCCTGAACCTGTGATTTTTGAAAGAGGAGGGAAAACAGGCATTTGGAAATATGGCACTTGAATTATATTAATCTTTAAATTATTTGAGATCTATCTGACATTTCAGTGGTAAGGAAGAGAGGAAGACTATAGGTATTTAACACGGTCTGCTTACAATTAAGGGCCTGCCAGTTAGGGAAGAATGAGAATATTGCTGCTAGAACTGGCAAGGCTGGTTTGACACTGGCTTAATACATGGACTGGGACAAGATGAGTAGAATCAAGTGTGGAATATGTTCAGGAGCTCATTGCAGACAGAAAGTGATACATTATTTGAGGAGATTAAGGTAAGGAAGTAACATCAAAGAAGTGGATGGAGGAGGGGATTAAGAGTTGCAGCACAGGAAGTTAGGGAGGACAGAGGAGGAAAATGCAGTAGAAAAAAGGTAAATGCATAGGCTGGGGCTGAAAGCAGAACTAATTCAAAACTGCTGGAGAATTGTAGCCTGGAGGAAGTTGGTAGAGGTAAGGCCAAATTCACGAAAAATAAGTACTAGGCTGATAGGTTGTGCAAACTTCTTGGAGAGCTGAGAGAGGATGAAATGTGACTTAGGAGAGTTAGAACATGGACCATACTGAACTAATTTATTCCTTTTTTTTTTTTTCCTTTTCTCGTTTTGTTTTATTTATTTCATTCTTCATAGGGGATCTGAAGACACTGCCTTGCTGTTTCTCAAAGAGATATACAGGACTATGAATATCAATCCTGAGCAGCCACAGCATTGATGTATGAACACATGAATTTGTAAGTTTGCTGTAATGTAACTTCTGTGCTTGTATCAAATTCAGCTGCAGCTTAGATGTCTTTACTTTCCCTTTCTCCTCTGAAATTTAAATTACAAAGCAGACAGCCATAAAATGTCATTTTGATTGCAAAAACAATTTCTAAACTTGAATTTCAGAGGAAGCCTTTGAGTTCTTCCTTTCATTTCCAAAAGATATTTGATGTTAGTGGTTTTGGTACTGGCTAATGTTTGCCACTACAAATACAACCAAAGTATGATCTCTTTATTGTGCTTCTCCCTCAGTTCAGTTGTTCAGTGAATGTTCAAGAATAGGAAAATTTGGTGAAATTGGATATGATGAAACTTTGTTTACAGTGCAGTGCATTAAAGAACCCCCAGTGTTTCACTGCTGTAATGTCCATATTGGTTTAGTTGACCAATGGTGCACATTTGCCAGGAAAAAGCTGTTTGTCTCCCAAAAAGGTGTTAAACATTGATAATGATAAATTACTGAATGAGACCCGTACATAGGTCAGTATTTTATTATCTTTGTATAGCTTAAGAATTTCAGTAGAACAAGTGAAATGACACAGCATGGAAATTGGTTTGCTTGGAAAAGAAATTAAATACACAATATAATTGAGTATCTTAGAGCTGAAATATTCTTGCAGGTATTTTTATTTTAAGATGTATATTTCCAAACTGACAATGTGTATTGTACCAGTTTGCATCACTGGATGTTATAGAAAAGAAAATACTTTCTTTTGAGAGGCAAAGAAGAAATTTTATGCACCTTGCCTTTTTGGAATCATACAAGATAGTTTCTGATGTATTTCTCCATTTTCAGAAGAACTGATAATGTCAAGGTACATAAATACCCAGCATGAAGAGAAAAGCTTGACATTTCAGAGGAATATTTTAGGTATCTTTCATTGCTACCATACAGTTTTAGTACTCTTTTGTAACAGAATGCTTCTGATGGTCAGTTGATAGCAGCTTTTTTTAACATAAAATGTCAAAGCTGATCAAATGCATTTCTTTAAACCGTGGAGAAGTAAAAGGAGAAAGGCACCAGCTGGCTGCACAGCTCTGACAGTGCTGTATCAGTCATCACAATGGCTTATGCACAGTCTCAAGTCACAGTCGCAGAATTTTTTCTCTGCTTCTGTTTCTTTATGATGGCTCTGGTTGAAGTCATAGGAATCTCACTGCAAAGGAAATGCCTTTAAGTCTCATTGCAGGGGGCAGTGGGATGTGATCATGTACCAGTTCAAAGCTGAGAGGAGTTTGTTGCTCGGCTGCAGCAGACACTGGGATAATTGTGGTTTTTTCATTGAGAACTACCCAGTTGGGGGACAGTTTAGCAGGATGTGACACAACAGAGCACGGTCAGGGAAGTCTGGAATTCCATTAGCAATGGCTCAGAATGTCCCTCAGCACTGGCTTGACTGAACAGCATTTGAGACTCTGAGATTCAGATACCAGAGGCTTAAATAGGAGGGCAGGAAGCACGGAAGTGATCTCTTGGGAAGGCTGCACACCACGAGACCAGGATCTTTTTCACACAAGAAGAAATGTCTTTACATGAGCTGTGTAAAATATTACCACGTCACAAGCAAACTGGAAGTACTGAAGTAGAAAATTCTCCCCCAGTGTTAGTAGTCGTGTGGGTTTTTTCTCTTTTTTTTCTGTTCTTTTAAAACCTTCCAACATGAAGGGTGGAAGTGTGAAGGTAATGGATTATCCAGTGGTGCCTAAGACAGCAACACCCATTTTATTTTGTTTGAGTGACTTGGTTTAGCTCTTCTAGACCATCTTGAAGCTGCTCTTTGTGAAGCAGTAATACAGGGTTTCATGTAAATAATGGAATATGCACCAGTATATTAAAGCTGGGATGTATAAACTATCACCATCCTCACTAGGACAATTTATTATGAAAAGCTAAAGAATCTAATAGCTGGTTAAAATGTGTAACAAATGACACCCTATTAGCAGCTGTTGTGAGCTTTTTCTGTTTTCAGTTGCAATTGGAAATTTGTATCCACAGAAAATCCATTTCAGAGGCTTGCTGTATGAAAAGTTTGATTAAAAATGTGTATGGATTTTTAGATCTTTTTGAGTCCTCTTGAAACTGAATGGTGGCATATTTAATTTGATTAGTACTACTGCAGGAATAGAAAACCTGATATGTTTCCTATTTCCAGTATGTCTCTGTTTTCTCTGCACAGCCATACCTGTTGCTCCAGCAGACCTGGTGAAAAACCCTCTGAAGAACATCTGGTATTTTCAAAGCTGCACATGACAGGATAAATATCCGGGTGTTTTTTTTTTTCCCCTGCCAGTCCAGAACTTGCTTGGATTCTACCTTCTTGTGTCACTTCAAGCAAACTTAAATGATGAGATGATCAGCACTGTCATTCAAGAGATGGATGGAATGACAGAGTTTTGATCTCAAATCAGTTTAATTGTACCATTGCCAAATGTAAGGTAATTGAAGAAGGTTTTTTTGGCATGCAAATCATAACTTCTCTCCTTCAACTCTCCTGTCTCAGCTGGCTGCCAGACATGCTCTGCCTACCAAGGCAGCACGTCCTTAGTAAAAAGGACTTGTTGAGAAACAGCAATAATCTACTTTTCTTGACACGTTTGTTCGTCCACCTTTAAGAAATGAAATGTGAACTGTAGTTATAACCATCTTTATTACAGATTACACAAACCAGTTCATATTTACTAAAAACTAGCAACCAGAATAATTTTCTTACTATTGTAAGTGTAACATGGAGATTATTTTATAAAGACCTTTTTAAGCCTCTGTTAAGAGTTTTATTGTGGCTTTTTTTTAAGTAAAAATGAACCTTTCACTTTGAAAATATTAGAAATTTGTTACAGTGTTCACATATCCTGAAATGAGTGATTTAATATAACATTTTGATCTGGTAATTACAGAATCACAGACTGTTCTAAGTTAATTAAGGCAATTTTAGTGAAACTAGGCTGCAGTTGTGAGAACTAAAGCACTTACCTTGACCTTGCAGTTTAACATCTCAAAACAGTTAATGTAAATAGGAACCTGAAGCTTATGGGTGCTAGGTAATAATCTAGATCCAACCCTGCAATCCAGACTCCATTTTCATGTAATGAGGTTGGGGTGAGTTAGGTATTGTGAAATCCTTGGAATTCATGTCTCTGAATACTGAGCTTCTGTAGCTTTCCTCTGGCTTCAATTTACACACACATTGTGGCTTTCCTTAACATTAGTGGCTTAACTTTATTCCTGACTATTTACCTCTGTTATTGCAGTAAACAAATTTTGAAATGCAGTATGGTTTCTTTTTCCTTGATACATGTAAAATACACGTTTTTGTGTATATAATTTGATGGCTGTAATTAAAATTACCTTACTACCAGTGGGTCTTTACAACAAGGTTTTGTATTTAATCACAAAAAATAGCTTGGAGAGGTTGCTTGGTCCACCTTTGTTGCTCAGGGCCTTGTTCAAGGCTGGAGATCCTTTGCCTCTCTGGTCCTGTTGTAGTGTTTGACTACTATCATTGCAAATTTTTTCCTAATATACAGTTGAAATTTTCTAGGTGGAGCTCCTGTCTGTGGCCTTTTGTCCTTTCTCTGCATCTTCAAGAAAAACATCTCTGTCTCCTCTTGTACTCTCACATTTCATAGTTGGGGACAACAACAAGATTTTCCTGTTTGGCTTCTCAAGACCCAACACCTTCCTTGGCATCTCCTTGCCTGCCATGAGCCGTGACCCTGTAGTCAGTCTTGGGGCTTCCCGCTGAATTGGCTTTCCAAAATCCTTCTTGTTCTGGGGAGCAAGTTTGCCCTTTGTATCTTTAAAAATTAACCTCTAACACAGAATTGTTTAAGCTTTACCATGGCCTTTGTTAGTTAGAACACAAAAACCCCCACGACCACTAGCCTCATTTTCATGTTAAATATCACAGAGTGGCGGGATAAACACACTTGTATTTATCAACTCTGTGCCACACTGAGCAAGCTGGTGAGTTTGCTTGAACAGCATTTTGCAGCAGCTGCTGGGCTGTGGCACATCCCCCTGGGAGGGGACGGCAGCACCAGGGAGCAGCAGAGATGATGGGGGGTGAGAGGCCCTGGCTGGCGAGGAGCGGCCGTGGCGATGGAAGGTGCACGGGAGGCGCTGCAGGAGTCGGGACCAGCTGGAGTGCAGAAGCTGGTTTGGGAATATGGCATAAAAATTAGTTCTAGTTACATAAACAAAAAATGGACTGCAACTACAAGCCGTTCTCACATCTTAAAAGCCAATTAGACATAAAGGAAGGGAAAATGACTGTAACCTATGGTTATATAAAACAAAGAAAAATAAAACGGAGTTTATAGAGTGATTTTAAATCTGCTGCAGATGAATACATCACTTCCTCAGCAGGAAACTTCCTTGTGTGCTGCTGCACTCACCAATACACAGCGCAGCTTCCAGTAGATGCTGCTGGTTTTGGTTTATTTTTGTATGGATTATAATGCATAATTAAACAGATAAGGCTAATTAAACTCTAATTAGTCAATCCACATACAAAAATTTTAAGTTTTCCCTGCTATATTTTCATCTTTGCTGAAGTGATTGTAAACATTTAAAAAAAAAAAAAAAAAAAAAAGATTGTCCAGAAAAAGATTTTTTAAAAAATCAGAATAATTGTGGAACAGGGCATAGTAGGACAGGAAAGGAGGTGGAAATTTTTATGAATTAATTCCAAGCGAAAAAATCAGAGCCTCTCTAAGAAATCCACTACCTTTCCAAAACATTCTCCTTTGGACAAAATTGAACTTTTCATTGAAAACTTCTTTTCTTTTGGAAAACTTTTTATCCCCTGCTTCTCTCCTGCAGTTCCAGGATTCACTGCTTCTGCCGGTGGGTATGTTCCTGTCCTTTGGGAACACCTCCTCACACATCTGTTTGTAAAAGTGGCATAGTCACATAATTCCTCCTTGTGCTAGATGTCCTGCATAGCACAGAAAATTTCCAGTAACTGTGCTGGAGTTGTCCTGGTCCTTTCCCAATGAATGTCATATTAATATTTATAACTTTGTGTCTGCAGTATGACAAACGTTTTACAAACTCTGTCTGTGCTTTTTCCATAATCATATTCTCCCTGGTTCCTTCCTGCATGCGATTTTTTTTTTTTTAACATGTGCTGAATAATAAAATCTAGCATTTCATTTTTCCTACAAAATGATGAGTGCCAGGGTGCTGCTGGTGGAGAGTGGATGTTCAAATAGGAGCAGGGATTGGGGAGCAGCCCTTTGTAGAACTGTATTACTGGAATATTATTTTTAATCATCCCTTTGAATTAGGATGTGTTCCCCAGAGTTGAAATAAAAAATCCCATTAATTTCTGTTTAATAATGGGAAATATTATTTCACATGCCTGTTCCCATTTCAGTTCTCTTGGCATACCTGTGCTTCACCCAAATGGTGGAGTCAGTGACAACTACTTGGATTTAATAGGAGCAGTCTGGGGTTTTTTCCAGACTGTTCTAACTCTTAACAGCTCTTAACAACTCTTAAAGCTTGGCTCTAGACTTGATTTTCATAACTGTAAATCAGGATTAACTTCCCAAGGGCTGATGGAAGCACTCCAGTGTAAATATGATTACAAACAGCCTGCATGGCATTTCCACAGGGCCAGTGAGGGGGTTTTTATTTGCTTCAGGTGCAGATTTACCAGCGATGTCCTCTTAGAGTTCCCATTTTCCCATGGTGACAGGGCTGGCTGAAGGGAAGCAGAAGATGGGCTCTGGGTACCACACAGCTCCTGGGTGTCTCCCCACCAGCCTAGGAAGGAGGTGAGGGGAAAATGGGCATTGCAGCAGTGAGCTGGGATCTGGAGCACCCAAACAGGGTCATTAAAGCATCCTTGGCCCTGCGTGTGGGGATTTGACCAGGAACATGGGAATATGTGACCCTTACGTTCTGTTGCTGTGTGATGCACACAGGGGTAGGAGAAGCAGGAATGGAGATGTTATCCACAATCACTGGCCCCACAAAGCTGCCTTCCTGCTGCACAGCCCCCATTCCTCCAGCCAGCTGAGGTTCCCCTGACGGGCAGCACAGCCATCACCCAGCACTTCCTTTTAGGGTTTATTCCTAACTACAAAGCCACCTGTGGACAGAAAAGCATAAACTGCTCTGCCCTTTGTTGCAGATCCCAAAGACTGAAGTATTTGTCTTTTTTCGCACTGGAAATTTTCAGGGACCTGAGCAGAGTCCAGGGTTTGCTCCCAGTGCTCAGCTGAGCTGTTTGCAGGGCAGAGAAGCCCACCCAATGCACCCTCTTGAAGGTAAAATGCATGTATGATTTCCCCGAAGTGCAGGAGGAGTGGTGCTTTCAGCTCAATGGCTCTTAAAACACAGGACTCTCAGGCCTCCTTTACATATGGAGGCTGTAAAAGAAACATCTTTTATATGTCAATAAACCAGCTTCAGATCCATATAAACCCAGGCAATCAAAAGTGAAGTGTGTCTATTTAAGAGATGGTTATAGAGAACAAAGGCCTGAGAGGAGAACAAATCAAGCAGCTGACCTTGTAGCTCACTTTCTGCCAAAAAAGAGTTCAAATAACATTAAATGTAATCTTGTTAAGATGGCCTCATGAATACAACCAAGGCAATGTTTATGCTCCAGACTGCTCTGAGTGCATAAGTAGGACAGGGTTTATTCAGAAACCAGGAGCCCACTTGAGCGTAGTCGGAAGCCAAGTTTTCCTAAGCTGAGGTTTGTTATGGGTATTGGTTATTCATCTGTTGGTAGCTGAGGGGATTCACGGTGTTCTCTGCGTTGCAGAATGTTCAAGGTATGATTGTCCTGTCCCCACTTCTTCTGTCTGCACAACAGACTAAGAAAATACAGCTCTGAATATCTAAATAATCAGCTCTAGCTCTAGCAGCCACCAGGGAGGGTCCAAAGTGGTGTGGAGGGGATCTGAGGGAGAAGCAGCTCTCAGATTTCTGCCCATATAAAGTAGCCAGGAAAAGGGGAGCTGAGCTTTGTCATGGCAAATACTTCCTCTGGTTTTTCCCCTTCGCTTCTCAGTGGCAGCTCCATGTGGAGAAAATACTGACGGTGAAAAACAGGAGGTGCCGCCAGAGAGCAGAAATAAATCACCTCCAGAAGTCCTTCATGAAGGTGGCAGCATTTCTGCAAAATATTTTGGCTAAATGATTTGTTAAGGAACCATTCTTTTTCAGAGCTGAGCTCTGTCAATAAAAAAGATTAGTTTTGCTTTTCAGGCCATCCTTTGTACAAATAGATGTGGTTTTAGCCACTGGAAGCCCCTTTGTTAATAGGGTCATGATACAAGTTTATTGATTGAGATGTGGTGACATCTCATATTGAGTGGTTTCTGAAATCCTCTCAGGAGATAACACACTTAGAAAACAGTGGTGCCTGACAACAGCATCAAAAGGGCTATTAACAGAAACTACCAACCGAGATGGAAGTAACAATCAGGTATAAATGCCTATGTATATATTATGTGTTTATGTAATGAGGCACCTGTTTGAAGAGTCCTGAGGACAGAAGAGGGCTCTCTCCTGTAACATCAATGCTTGTTTTGCAAAGAGGCTGAGAACCTGTCTTGGTGTGAAATTGTAACCTGGGACAGAACCTCTGCTCTGGAAGCCCTGTAACCTCTAAAGCAGGAGCTCCCTGCAGCCTCAATGCCTCAGGAGCTGCAATAAACTGGTTCTGGCTCCCAAGTCCCGCTGAGCTCGCCCAGCTGTGTAAAACTGCTCTGTGCACCCAGGTGTTTTATTAATCATAAACTGGAAGATGAAATAAAGAAGTGCCAAATACATGTGCAGACAGTGGGCAGCCTCTTCAGCCTTTTGTCCTTTATTTTGATAATAGATCCCAAGTCTAACTTTTCCTCCAGGAGAAATTATACAAGTTATAAACCTTCTAAGATGTATTGAACTGAAATACATTTGAGTTATTTTAACATGTCCCCAGTATATTTTTAATGTGACCTTGACTTGTTGCCTTTCTTTTACGTGGCATTAAGTTCAAAATGCCAGCTGCAGCAGACCACTGACACAGCAGATTCAAGGTAGGGGTGGAAATGCATCTGTGCTGTGTTCAAAGGGCTCGTGTCAGGCTCCTTTTACTCGAATGTGAACTTAGTAATTAATTCTGCAATCACTCCGGTGGTGTTTTGACATATTTTGAGTAGTAACATCACCCTACAAGCCTCTTTCCCTATTTTGGTCTCTCAGCTGCCTGCTCAGATGTGTCTGTGCAGCTGTGCAGCTGTGAGGCCACTTGGTGGCCTGGACTCAGGTTAAAAGTCGTTCAGAAGGAAAAAAAAGCTTTTTCCTCTGGTTCAGCTCCTGGTTCAGGTGAACCAAACAAATTTTCAGCCACAGCAGAGGCGACAGCTTGGGGATGTGGAACTTAGGCTAGCAACACTGCTGGAAGCAAGTGCCTGTCAAGCTGTTTCTTGGGAGGTTTATGTGACAGCAACTATTTTTTTATTATTTGAGGTAAAAACATGTAACAGACTTACTGTCTGCAGCAACAGCTCCTCAGGTACCATGTGGTATCTGTGCAGACAAAACTGGACTTCTTAACAAATATCTTCTACATTCTTCAATCTGACTCATTGTTATAATGTAGAAAGGATTTTTGTGCACTAATGTCCATGGGAGGTTTTTAGCCAGGCAGTGTCCTGTTGACTACAAGCAAATATCCTTGGCAAAAAATCTCAAGTACCATTAGCACAGGAGTAAAAACCCTTTGGACAGTCTGTGTGTGCTGAGCTCACAGTGTGCCTAATTTGCTGATAAATGTACCTTGTTAGGTATCATTTTCTCCAGATATGCATTGACCTTTCCGTGGATTTCAGCAGGAGGTTCATAGTTAAAGTACAAGATAATTAATGGCCTCACTAATCATATCAGATGTTGTACTGGAAGCACTGAGGGTAAAGCAATTAGGGATTAGTTAATAGAAGTTATAATAATCTGTAGGCTAAAAACATTGTGGGTTTGAGCTTGGCCAGCAGTGAAACTTTGGACGTTTGCGAGAAGGACAAACTCTTTCAAAACAGGCATAAATTCAGTGAGCTTAACCCTGGTGCTTTATCAGCCACAGCCCCAAGGAAAGCTGGAGGCAGCCTGTGCTTTCTCTACCAGGGGCCAGGATTTTGAAGTTCACCACATTTATTTAACGTTGAAGCTGATGGTTGGACAGGGAAGGAAATGAAAAGTTTGTACAACCTCAGTTGCTGGAAATTGTTAAGAAAAACAGCGTGAAGAATGGATCTGGGGGCAAAATAGAAAAACCTTTTGCAGAAACTTGTCTGTGCAGGCAGCTGGACCCTCCTGTGGCTGAGCAGCTGCTGGTCTTTACCTGGCACAATACCTGGGATGCCCCTGACGGGAGCATGGCTGGGCCTCTGCTGGGCTTCTTACCCTCTTATCCTGCCCAAGGGAAATGCCTCACTCCAAAAGCCCTTCCTTGCCTGGTGCATCGAGTCTAAGCTCATTTCTTCTGGTCACAGAGCCAGCTGGGAGGGCTCAGAGGCTGCAGGAGGGCTCAGCTCTGCCCACACGATGTGTCTGCAGAGAAATGAAATAATATTTTCCTTTTGCTACTACTTCATTCCAGGTGTCGGTGTCTGTAAGTCTCCAATGCACCCTTGCAGCTCCTGGCTAATCAAAGCAATATTCTGCAATACTGTTTTTTTTTTTTCACACTGCCCACATTTATTATAATAGAATTTCCACCGGGAGAGAGCAGCCAGTGCAGCAGAATGGTTACTGTAAATAACCCTGGATCTGGGTGAAACAAGCAGTGGTCCAGAAGTGGACTTGGTGATATGATAATATACCATATTAAATGCAAATAACAGCAGTAACCAGCAAGCCACCAGTGCTAGAGGAAGAAATTCCTACTGGCCAAGGGCGAAGCAAAAATATTCACTGCCTGGCTTAAACTAGATTTGATCATTACAAACCTACAATTTACAGCCCAAATTAGGCTTTTGAGTTGAAAACGTTATTTCTACCTTGACTTTTGGATGTGGAAGCAGAGAAAACACCAGAAGTAGGGACAGATGGCTTGTCATCTTTGCAAGCAGTTCCCTTAGGAATGTACCAACTTTCAAATACAATGAATATGTGCCACTTGCCAAGATTTGTTACAGAGCTCCACAATCGCCTGCCTCCAGAGCTGCACAGGAAATGTCTGTGTGAGGAGCACAGCTCTCTGGATGAATTGTCTTTTTAGGTACCTAAGAGAGTGATCAGAAAGTCCCACTGGAATATAGAGGGAAGAGAGTCTGTTCTAGATGCCTGATAAACCACAGAAGGCACGCGCAGCACACCTGAGGATGAACAGGAGTAGTGCAATTCCTTTTGTGTCCCCTGCAGTTTTTTGGTGGTGTGTCTGGCTCTAAAATATGCTGCCAGTGTTTTAACAAGGGTTTGCTGCGGATGAAAAGTGTTCCTGACCAACCTTGCCCATTATCCAGTGGTAAACTTCATGTGCCAGTGGCAACCTGCAATGCACAGGTAATAAATGGCTCATTTCTTGCTCTCTTGAGGGCACTTTAAAATAACAATGAACTCCACAATCTTTACCTTTTCATGCTGAGTTTCAAGAAAGAATTCCCTCGGGAAGGAAAGGAATTTCTTAAATTCTCTTTAGTAAGGGAATTTCAGCACAGATAGTTAAGGACTTCACCTTCAGGACAGCAAGTTTGGACTTGGGACTGAGCTTTGTGCTGATATATGTTGCAGAACTCCAGCTGTAACAAAGGGGCTCCAACAATGCCTGCAGCAATAAAAGCAAACCTTGAGTTTATCTTGGCAAGACCCTCACTTGCACTCTATCCAAAGCTATAAAATGCTATTAGCCCCGAATCCATTGCTTCTGAGCAAGGAGCTTCAGGGTTCAGTTAGTGCATCATTATTAATATACACTAGAGACTGACTCTAAGTACCATTCCTGGAGATAATGACAATGCCTTTCACTCAGGTGCCCATGAGATGCCCTGTACTGCAAAACAGAGACCCTGGTCCTGTATGTCCATGGTGTGTTTGTGTCCTGCGAAAACAGCAGGTGGTTTAAACATAGCCTGCCTGAGTATTCAGCTCTGTGCTCAGACACAGAGCAGGTTCTGACCTGCACTGTGGCAGGGAAGCCCTGATATTTCCCTCTGCAGGGCAATTATGGCTTTTAGGAGCTCTGTTGGTATTGGCCATTATATATATATATATATACAGCAGAACTTGCTTTAATTTTATCTATTTGAGGGTGCTTGAGCAGAAACAAATTAGCTGTTTTTCATGCCCAGTACCGAATGTGGAAAGTACTATATAAAAAGAGGATTAATCATATCAGAAATGGAAAGTCACTTGAAAGAGAATGGGAGTTTGTCAGGGCTTCAGTAGGATGTAAATGTGGCTTGGCATGTTTTTGGAGAGCAAGTCCTGCTAACACCCTCCTGCCCTTCTCTCCATGCCCAGTTCAGTCCACACCTCTGCAAAGGCAGTTTACAAAAATGTAAAACAAAACCAAAAATCCTGTATGAAAATAACCATGATGGACCCTTCCTTTTAAGATCCGAGATGTAAAGGGGAATATAAGTGTTTATTGGTATTAAATAGTCAGATACAGGAGTAAAAGAGGTCAAACAAAATGTTAATACCTCTGTCTTGCTCTGAGATAATAATTTGTCTTGCAGCATAAACTGATTATGCTCACACAGACTTTTCCTGAGAAGGTGTTTCAGAGGTGAGTCTTCATTCATATTTTCATTCAGTAACAGGGAAACGCAGCCATGAAATTAAATAGAATTTCTTCTTTGACGTGGGAAGGAAAGACCAGTAGCAAGAAGTTTTTCCAGAGAAAAACAAATTGGTCTGAGAGACTCATGTTTGTGCCAGTCCCCCACAACCAGCAGCATCCTCCTGTCCAGAAAGATTCCTTCACAGGGAAATTCACCTGGCTTAAGTTGTTTTTTGGGAAGTAAAACTTCCCAGCGGGTCTATCCTGCTTTTCCTGCACTGGCAGCAGGTTTTTTTTTTACCCAAGAAGCAGAGAAATAAGAGAAGCAAAGGAAGGAACCGTGTCGAAATTCAATCCATTCATCCTTCTTGTCATCCCTGTGCAGTTCAAGTTCCCTCGTATTTCTTGAGGAGACACAAGGGCCGTTTAATCTCTTGGAAGGAAGAGTTGATGAGCCAGAAAACGAATGAATTATCAGCAAGTGCAGACAATCCATGGGAGAACAATACACGCAATGTTGACCTTGTGTGAGAGAATTTGTGTGCAAGACGTGAAACCAAACGCTGAAGATTTTTTTCTTCCTTAAGTTTTAACTCTAAGCAGTAAGGAAAGAATTGCAGGTTGAAATTCTACCAACCTGGATGGCCTGTGTTAATTATTCTGTCATGTCGGTCTCAAAAACCAAATTTTAGAAGTTTTCTCTCTCAGGTACTTCAGTGGTATCTGTTAATGTTGTCAGATAACTTATGTTTTGTGAGAAGGCAAAATTCTTTTTGTAGGATCAAATATTGATTAAATTGTATTCTTGTATTTTCATTTTGTTGAAATGAAAGGAATAGTTTACCCAGAAACCTCTCTGAGCACTTCACATGTTACAAAACCCTGTTAAAACATGACATTCCAGAAAGCAAAGTAATGACAGATGTTTTTATTGCCCAAGACATCTAATGTGTGAGTGGTAAATTACTGAAGGGAAAATCAGATTTTAAAAGGTTCTTTCAGATTTAATAACATGGAATACTATCAGCAGCACAGGTAGGGTTTTGTTTTAATAAGATTTTTCAGTTGTCAGTTTTAAAAAATCTCCCAAATCAATACTTTATAGGGAAGACAGCTGCCACAATATATGATGCCAAAAAAAACAAAGCCCTGTTTAACATGAGAATGGTTTTCCATTTTCTTCATTTCTATGCTTAGCAGCATTTAATTCCTGGAACTATTCTGGTACTGATTACAATTTACAACTAATCACAAAATCACTCCCTTTGGAAACTCTGTCTTTTGGCATGTTGTGTAACTAACATTATTCGTGGGGATCCTCGCTCAGTTCTATGTCCATCAATCACAGCTTCTTTTGGATTTTTTTAAAATGTTTTTTACCTTCTTTCTTCTCTTGGTTTATTGGTTTCTTGTCAGGGAATATTGCATGACAGCTCCATTTATATCTAATCCAGAACATGAAATTTTGACATTTATATTATCTCATAAGAAGTAATGGTTGCAATGTGTTCTTGAGGAAAGTATAAAACTACATCCAAACCATTTATATTAAATAGACAGAAGTGATCTAATTAACACAGCAAACCCAACACACATTAAAATTGAACTTCGTTCCAAATGCCTCATTAAAACATAACAAAATAATTGGAATAAAATCCTTAAACTGTTAAGAAAAAAACCCTGTATTTGTTGCCCAAATACATTTTCACTGGTGAGACAAGTGCAGCTTCTACTATTAGCAGTCAGCAAAGGATGATGTTTTCTCTCCAGTCTAGCTGAATCATAAAACTATAAACTCATCTGTACATGTGTCAGAGCTGATAACCTAAACTGTTAAATGCAATCTTTGTAGATAAGAAAGAATAAGCTTGTTTTACACCACCTTCAGGATCCTTTTAAAATGAAGCTCTGAAAAGTTCAGCCACAATTATTTTTGAGTCTCACTGGTTGGGCAGGAGCCACAGCTCTGCTTTCAAACAGCAGCGTGGCACTTCCAGCCAAGGGCAGGGTGAACCCAGTTACAGTGGGTGATCTGATCTGCTGAGGGCTTTTTCTGTAAAAGTGCCTGTGTCTGTACAAAACAGGGTGGAATTGTGCCAACAGCCACCATCCTCTTTCTCGACATTACGCTGCTAAAATTTGAGCTATTCTAGTGTAGGATAGTGTTACATTTCCCTGGGGAATGGTATGATCCTCCCAAGAGACCCCCACAAGCTGTAACTGTGTTAGCCTGACCCTTCCTTCCTTTCTGTATCCCATTGGCCCAGGGCCAAGAACCCACACCTACCGAACCCCAGACAAAACCCTGCTCCGCCATTGTTTTTCCTCTTTTTCCTCCTTCATCCCTGAGAATAAACATAAGGAAACTGAGTCTCTGTGGATCTCTCGCCTGGTTTCTGAAACATCTCCCCTCTGAAGCCCCACAAGACTGGGCTGGCCTGGCGAGTTGGGGGCGGCCAGGGGGGAGAGAGTTTCAGAATAGGATCAGTTTTCCTGCAAGCTCAGCAGCCAAACAAGACAGCAAATAAAGTTGCTGTGGGTGGTCTTTGCAAAATCATTAACTATGACTTTACTACCAGCAGCCATTGTTTTTAAATTTTCTTTGCTATTAACACCGTGAAGAGGCAACAGGCAGGAACTGATGCCCAGGAAGTTTCACCTAAACATGAGGAGAGGCTGCTTCCCTGTGCAGTGACCGAGCACTGGGACAGATTGCCCAGAGAGGGTCTGGAGTCCCCCTCACTGGAGATATTCCAGAACCCTCTGTATACGCTTTCCTAGTTTTTCCCTGGCTGAGCTNACGCAGTCAGGACCTACACAGGCGAATACAGCAACTAGACCGGCCGAATTCTCGAGCTGGACTGACCCTGAGATGGGCGTGGAAACTCTTTTTCAAGGGGGGCGGTAACAGAACGGGAACCAATGAGGGACAGGGAGAGGGGAGGACACAACTGGGATACAATCCAGTGAGGGAGTTTGGGGGGCGGAGTTGTAACACAGAACAAATGGAGAACCGAACTCAACAGAACTTTCCAGACTAAGGGGAAGAACAATCTTCAGGGTGCTGCCCAGTGGGCTGCGGCTTATGATCAGGCTAAGCCACTCCCACACCTCTGGACACAATCCTGTGCCCTGTGCTCCGGGGTGGCCCTGCCTGAGCAGAGAGGTGGGACCAGATGAGCCACTGTGCTCCCTAAAATCCTGTGATTCTGTGAAAATCATGCAGCGCTGCACTGTATTTCATCCTGCTATGAAATTTTTAGTGCTAACAAAGTTTTTTTGTTAACTAGTCTTAAGAGCTAAGAAAGATACTTCCATTTTCCTTTTCCTGGCACTGTTTTAGCAGTCTTTTCCGATATCATAAAGCATTAGCAGAGCTACCATGGGGCTTCATGGGAAATTGCATCTTATATGGGACCTTTATAAGCTGCAGCTGTGACTCACTGACGTGAAAGCAGAGAGCTCAAAAAATATAACCCAGATCAGCTTTACTTCTCTCTTTTGATTGCTCTTGCCCTTTCTGTAACTTGTGAGTTCATTCCTGACTCCCACCAGTGCTCTGTGACACCTGCAGACACTGTGCTGGGGACATGCAGAGCCTGTCTCAGCCCCTTCTCCCTTCCCTCTGCCTTTCACCTCCTGCAAAGAACAGATCGAGGCAATGGAGGGTAATTAAAAATGCTGAAGCCTGCATAACTCCTAAACTGTGCTGGAGCTGGTTTGCACCACCCAAGGGCCTGGCACAGCTGTGTCACCCTCCTGAGGGCACCAAAAACCTTGGGGACACCAACCAGCCTCACCTGGGAGCTCTACACCCAGCCCTGGGCTCAGGGATTCTGTTTAAGCTCAGCCTAGGTGTAAAGCATGAGGTTACTGTAAATGAAACATGAGAATTCCTCATGCAGGAACAATTTGGGACAGCTCTCTTATCCCACTGAGCTGCTATGACTTTCAGTCATATTTTAAGTACTGCAGACAGAATTGTATTGCCCCAAAACATCAGAAAGTGGGACCCTGCCCCAAAGCCCAGACAACATGATAGAAAATATTAAAATGAAGCAGTGGCAGGAAAGTATCCTGGATAATTATGCTGATGTACCCCTGTGTCTTTAAAGCTTGGGGGGAGATATTTAGGGAGCTGGTGAATTGCTGTAATGAATGTTTGTGACACAGAGCAATGCACATGCCACGTGTGATAGCTCGTTTTGGTTCACTCCCCGAAATCCTCTCTAAACTCATCCCTTACTGCACGTCCTGCTGCTGACATCCCAAGCAGAGCAGCATGCCAATGAATCAGGAGTGGGGAGAAGTCTGCAGCAGTGGATTCGCAGGTGCAGAGAGGGGAAGGACGTGGAATGAATGGCCTGCTGCTTCTCCAGCCTGCATTCACAGGTGACTCTGGCACTTTGCAGAGCGGCATGGAGGGCTTGGGGTTCAGCTGGAGAATTATGGAGTGATGGCTCCTTTCCAAAACCATTTTGTGTTGCTTTTTTCTGCTGCCTGCTCTGCTGGAACTGCAGGGGTTATTACAGGAGCAGCACTGGATTAAAGCAGGCAGTGTCTCACCAGGAATCTGCCTTCAGCTTCTCCTGCTGAAGTCGGGACAGCAGTGTGACCGCACACCAGCTCCTCTTTCTTAAAAGAAGAAAAATGAACTCAAAAATATCTCTAATTATTCTTAGCACGACTCACATAAAAATATGTTCCAGAAGAGTGGTTAAATGTGCTTTTTTTTGATCTAGGGCTCAACCTGTTGTGTAATATTTCCCAGGGTCCAATGTCTTTTGTTAACATCAGTAGAACTCCTACCAGGTGGATTTTATCACCACTGTGCTAAATACTGATGTGTTTGTTGTGTGTCTTTGGTCTCAGTCTGATGAACTCAGTGGGAATGATTGCCTTCCTCTTGATGTACTTTGGTAGGAAGGAAAGGGATCACTCTCCCCTTTTTTGTTCTAAAAAGATACCATATCAGTATAATTTTTGCAAATTCTGTCTCCAAGTGTACACAGAGAAAAAAGTCCTCGGGAAAAGAACTTGATGAATAGTTCCTGTGAGGCTTTATTGAAATTAAAAATCATGCCAAATACGGGGATTAGAGCCCCATCACTCGCTTTATTTTTTAAAAAATGTTTTGCTTGAACACTGTTTTCCTTGTACGAGCTAATGATAACAAATGGGCTGCCAGCAGCAATCCCACCACCTGTTGAGTTTCATTTCTCAAGCCCTCCCACCGCCTGCACCAACAGATCGACACAGCCACGGCAAGCAGCTGAGGGAAGGAAAGAAGGGAAGCAAGGCTGCTGTGACTGAAACCAGAACAGAGGAGTGCAGGAGCATCAGGGAGCTCTGCACCTCGTCTACCCACAGACCCAACCTCCTCAGTGACCTTGGAATGCAACGTGAACATTTCCAAGCAGCAGAGCAGGTATATGGGACAACATTGTGCTGCTTGATGGCAGCTTTTTTATTCCAAACATCAGCATTTCCCTATGAGCCTTCAGAAAAACAGAGAATCCACTTCATCAAAGCATCAGCATTCACCAGGCTGCAGAGCTGGGCTTTGCATGTAACCAGTAATAGTCTCTGTTCTCAGAATGGAAAAAGCCCATCTGGATTATTTAGCTATTAAAAGGAGTAGTTGTTATTACCTGAAGCCAGCTACAACAATTTGGTTTATTTTTAAATGGAAGGTACATTTTGCTCACAGGAATTCCTGGTCATTGCTTTTCTAGGACAGATGATTAAGGCCCAAAAAATATAAATATGTATAAATCACTTTCCTGTGTCAATATATAAAAAGTCCATTCTCTAAGACTGGGTCTACACAGCTTACAGAAAAAAGACATAAAAGTAGTAAGTGGAACAAACTGAAGCATTGATATCTGTCTCTATGGCATCACTATAGCAAAACAGGTTAGATGTTCAAGCCCTAAATATTGCCTTTAATGAGTCCACCTTGAAAAATACAGGATTTCCTTTCTTCTTTCCCTCTATAGAACAAAAAGCTTGGTTTTGTACAGTTACATAAATGCATAGTTCCAAAGCTGTATACTGTTATATTTCCAAGCAATCAAGATTATTTTTCAGGGAAACCAGTCAAAAGTCGAATTTCTCTTGTTATTTTCAAATTGCACATGAAGAACTGCCTGTAGCAGCTTTATTATTGCTGCCTGTCACTGCTGTGATGTGAGACTGTTTTGAGGCCAGAATATGAACATATTGGAATATGGAGTTACTGTAGGCGTTGGGAGGCTCCACATCATGGTGAGTGTCTGGATCAGATCACAGTGCAGTCACTGGGTTTTGTAAGTCAAAGTCTTCATCCAAAACCTGCTCCCATTTTGCTGTCTAGACAGTGAATGAAAATGAACAAATAATCTTTTCGAGTAGGTTTAGATTGGATATTAGGAAGGAATCCTTCCCTGTGAGGGTGGGTAGGCTCTGGCACAGGGTGCCCAGAGAAGCTGCGGCTGCCCCTGGATCCCTGGCAGTGCCCAAGGCCAGGCTGGACGGGGTTTGGGGCACCCTGGGACAGGGGGAGGTGTCCCTGCCCATGGCAGGGGATTGACACCGGATGACTGAAACTTTAGAGTCCCTTAGTTTTGGTTCTTTGACTTGAACCTTTTCAGTTTCTGGCCACACCCAGTTCTCATTATTGCTGGGAAAAGTTGTTTGGTATTGAGAACTTCATGAAGGTCTACAGGATTTTGAAGGGAAGAGAGAAGTTGTTGTCATGTAGCACTTAATTCAGAGCCCAATAAAGAATTCAGGGGTAAAAAAATTCACCTGGGGGAATACAGACAGTGATTAAGCAGAGCTCTCCTGCTAAGTTAATAGATAATACAGGGATTAAACCCAGAGGATCATTACTATAGCTCAGCAATGTAGTATGTACTCATTAAGGAGAAGCAGAATCAAACTGCAACTCCTTTTTCTAACCTGGTTGTTTCTTCTGGGATTTCTTCCATCACATGGATGCGATTCAGGGCCCAGTAAAAGATCCTGGAACTAAGGATTTATACTTCAGGTAGAGCTTGCTTCAGGTCCTACATCTGACACTGTCTTTCAAAAGAAGAGTGAATTCTGTCCGCTGGGAGGGGAGGACATGTATGGCCTCTGTATGGAAAAAGCTGAAAGTTCCAAGTACAGAAAACCAGTACTTTGGCTCTTCTCTTGATACTTCTCTTTCCTCAGATGCCGTTCTTACAGATAAGAAACAAACGTACAGACATGTCCATTTGGGAAAGATGATCTGTTCTTAAACTGTGTCCTCTTGAGGTCCCTGGGAAGACCTGGTTAGAATTGGATGGCTGATCGTGAATGGTTCCAAGCTGCCTATTAACTGTGAAAACCATCTATTCTTTGATATACTTTAAACAGAGACCTAATTAAAGTTCTGAAAGAGCGGGATGCTCACAAAAAACTTTGTTTCCTTTAAAAAAGCCCTTTAATAGCCTGGGATTTTGTAATTCCTGTTTTTTGATCCCTTCCTGTTTGCTTACACCCTTTAAGGCACTGATTCAAGTGGCCTGGAAGTTATTTTGAAAACTGTAAGATAATCTTTCATACTTCTGAGTGAAGAAAACACTTAACACTGATAAATGAGGGGAGAAAAAGAATAAAGTTCCTTCCAATCTACACATTGCCTGTTTTATGCTGTGTTTTCTATTGGCAGCTTGCACTGGAAGTTTTAGTGCAGTAGCTGGACTAAAGTGAGAACTAATTTACACCAAATACAGCACTAATCCTAGAAACAGCGCAGCCCTGAATAAATAACAAAGAGTAAAATTCCACCAAGGTCTTTTTGGAACAGAAACCACTCTTTTTGTGTGTGTAAATGCTTTTTATTGCATTCTTCTATCATGGGGTACACCACTACCTTCTAACTTTTGCCCAGCTACTGGACTAAGAGGAACAAGAAAGGAAAAACTCACAGACTGTCAAAAGAAAAATAATCATGAGAAACCCTGAAGGCAGGTGAAGCATCAGCTCACTGTGGTGGAGTCCAGGAATGGTCAGCTGGAGCAAGGCTGTGGAAGAGGAAAAAGCTCTGCTGCTTCCAGCCCTCTGCAGCCATTGGCCTTTCACGGCTGACAATGACCCAGACTTAGGGGCAGCCTGTGTGAAGGTGGTTTGTCTTCCAGGTTCCAGCTTTTTCCATTGCCATGGTAATATTTCACTTTTTACCCCCCTTACTGGGAGGTTGTGAATATCACTTTAGATTTTATGGAGTGATGCTCCCTTTACAGCAACAGCAGTGCTGAACTACCTGGTTGGGGAAGATAGAGAAATGGGATCATCAATTTTCAGTTTCCTGTGGCAGCAATTTCTTTGAAGTCAAACAGTTTCTAAAAGCTGATGTTATCTTTTTGAGTGTCCTTAGAGCTTTAGAGGCCACTACTATGATCAAAAACATTTTCTTCAACTCGTTTTATCTTCTGCTGAGCTAGAGTTGGCCTCCTCTTCTGGGTTAGAAATTCCAGAGTAGAAATTGCTTGATATTTATGGCACGGATGAGCTTAAATTATTAAAGCTTATTTCACTATCTAACTTTGAAAAAGCACTTCCATATTCTAGTGTCACTTTTCTTCCAAAATAATCAGAAATGAGCTTTTCAAGCTCCACAGAAATCATTTGACACACCCTGTCAAACTCTACTAACTCTGTGTCAGGTTCTTAGAAGCCATCCAGTGCTATCACAGCAGCTTCAAATTCACTTTAGTGACCTTCTGCACATGAAAGAAAGTCAGAATTTTCTTTCAGCTGCTCAAGACTTCAAGGTTTTAATTGTTTCTGCAGTACCTGTCACTAAACTCAGCGAGCAGTTGGCCCCATTAGGATTGTTCTCAAGCCTTTTGGGTCCGCAAAAATGTGCAAGTAAGAAATCTTCTTCATACTAAAGGAATTAAAAATCACTCTTAAAATTTTTAATACACGGGCCTTTCAAGGGATCATTTTTAGCCCATTCAAATTAATGGCAATCCACCCGAAGGGTTTGATGAACATCAGGACAGGCTGTTGTCTCCTAGGCACTTTCTGACACAGTAAACAAAAACTAATGAGCTGTAATTAAAATCACATTGTTTACTATGTAGTACTTGGCTGAGGTAATTTTTGCTTTCAAGTTAAAGTATGATTCTGTTCTGGAAAGTCACTCTGAGAGTGGCACTGGGAAATGGCCACGTTTATTTGTCACTTTACTCTTCCCAGTTGAGTTTGTTCAGCTCATAAGCAAAAAAAAGCATTTCTTCTGCCTTATTGCTCACCCTGTAAATGGCATTTTGAAAGGGAATTTTAGCCATGTCCTTCCCTGCTTATGATTCATCATCGCTGAGCTGCTAAAGCCCAGAGAGATCAGAGCTGAGATAAAGAATGCAAGTAAAAGGTACCTGTTGTAACCCTGAATTAAAGACACATCGGTGATTTGGAACACAGATTTTTACATTGACTCCAGTTACTTTTCCATCTGGTGTTTGGAAGCTAATTCTGAAAATGTTTATACATCTACTTAATCCTCATGCTGAAAAAGAATCGCTGTCAGCAAGTGGAAACCCCGTCGAGTCTGATTATGCCAACTTTTTCATTTTCCACTGACTGTAAACTTTAGCTGCAGAAATGATGTTGTGGAGGGAAAATAAGAAAGAAAAAATAAAAGAAAAAACCCCATTACTTTTTCTTCTGACATTTTCTGTCTCAGGCCCAGGTCCTGAAGCTGCCACGTGCACAAGCACCCTCAGACTGTCTGAGCTCCAGACTCAGAGATTCTGCTAAAATCTGACAGAAAGGTCACAAAGCATAACCAGGGACAAGGACGTGTCACCAAGGGGATGCATTTGCATTGTGTCCTGCAGGTCTTTAATCAATAGAAATGAAAACAAAGTCACCGGTGCCTGGCCCAGGGGTTGTGCAGGGTTAGGGGCTCACACAGAAGCTGTGCTGTTGTGTCTGGCACAGCAACCAAAGGGGTGGCAGTGATGAAAGTAAAATTATTAATGGATAATTTGAACCAGAGTGGGTGCCAGAATCCGGGCAGTTCGTGAGTGTTCAGTATGTGCTGAATGCCTGGGCTGTACCAGGCAGCACTGCTGCTCTCCCTGGCTCCTCTCATCACCCTGCTTCTCCTGTGACGTGCACATACAGACCCAAACTGGGAAGGCAGTGAGGAGTGAAAAATGGATTAATTACTGTGAAATAAGTTGTGCTTTCAAACACTGTTGCATTTCTTTGGATCAAAGGCAGTTCTTTAGCGCATAAATCTAAGGTTTAGGCCAAATTGAAGGTCGTTAATCCTTCATTTATATGAAGGATTCCTCTATGACAGGAAAAGGGTTGCATTGTAGAGAAAGACATAAAATATATTAAAAATATTTTAATTATGCATCACACATCTGAGCCCTCTAGAGCACAGTCTTTTGCTGACAACTGCCACTGCCATTCCCCCAAGTGAAACTATCCCCGTGTCCCCACAAGAGTATTCAGGATCACTGCAGGGCTGCTGAAATTACACGGTAAAAACATTCATTTGAAAATTTAGAGACCCCCTCATTCACCAACCCATCACAGTGACACAGTACCCTGGAGTTTAAAACTGGCTCTCTGAATGAGAAAAGGTAAATACAAGGAGGAGAAAGAACCTGAGGGCAGTTTGGCAGCTCTTGCCTACTAATAAATACTAAATTACTGAGTGATGGTGCAGGAGCAAGGCAGCAAACTGAGGGCAACGGGGATTATCACCCCTATTGATCCAGCTCTATCGTGCTCCCCCAGGAGTAGTTTTAGCTTTTATACTGTGTAGTAAATAATTCTGATTGAGATCTTTTGTCCAATCATTTGTCATAAAAAATAATTCATTTTATATAACTATATCTGATTTCCCATCCTTAAATCCCATGGGACAAAGTTACTTAAACTCTGATAAACCTTGTCTGAAGCTCCCACTCTGCCTGTGACAGCAGGTTTGTGCATCCATAACAGGAGCAATGGCTATTTGTCCACTGTGGGTGTTAAAACTCCCTTTTCCATTCACATCCACAATATTCCTTCAGGTTCATCTTTAGGAGCTCCCCTGAACTGCTGCTTGCACTCAGCTGATATTTGCTTGAACACAGCAGCGTTTGTGTTTTCTGTGGGGCAAGACTTGAGCTGGAGCAGTTGTAACATTCCCTAGGACTGAATTATGCTCTGTGTAAACACCTGGGCACATAACGACAAAAATCCAGGTGAAGCCAGTACCTAAAAAAACAAGTTAAAATGTGACAGCGTCTGTAGGACCTGCCTGGGAACACAGCCCTGGCAAACCAGACCTGATTGGAAATCGATCTCTGTAATTGATGACAACACATTCTAACTCCGATCAGCTGCTGTTTGCCTTCAGGCAGCGCCACACACGCCAATTAACACTGATTAACTGAGCTGGGCACGGCCAGAGCCCCCAGCGCTGGGTGTGGAGCAGTTTGCTGCTCAGATGGGCAGAGGAAATTGTGAGTTAGGAGAGCTGCTCTGGGGAGGTTGGAGTGTCACATCCATCCCCCTCCCAGCCTCAGGGCTTCCCTCCACGTGCTGGATGTGCTCACTGTGCCTCAGTGTCCTGCAAGGCAGTGGGGCAGAAGGAAGGAGCTGGAAATGAGGAAGCAAACAGCTGGTTTGTGAGAAATTCCTGAGTCTGGTTACAACCACCTGTGCGTCAATGATTACTGTGCAGCATAAGTCTTCCTGTTGGATGTGGACGTGTTATGCTGGTGGCTCTGGGGAAAGTATCTCTTTTTGGACAGAAATCTGATTTTTCTTCAAGTTCTGTCCCAACCAGATTTTATTTGTGCAGTGAAATGCTGCTCTCCTTTTTGCAGGGAGCAGGTGCACCTCTTTAAAACTTCTATTTTCCTTCTCTGAGACAGGAAGGCAAAGCATGTCCCTGGAATGGCAGCAGAGTGCTTGGGGAAGAGCTGGAGATATCTGTGAGGCATCATCTGTTCACTGGCAACGGAAATAGGAAAAAGTGCATGAGGAAAAGCAGCTCTTCAGTCATATTTCCTAATCTGGAGGGACAAGTGGGTGTGGGAAGTAATGACAGCCTGTAATAGCCTTGGCTGGCCATCTGGCAGGGGCTTTATTTGCTCTGTAAAATAGAGTGAATTTAATACTCAGTTTGGAAAAAAAAAATTGTGCTGTCTGAAAATTCAGTCAGCAAAACAGACTTCCAGGAGGAGAGAGAATTTCTTTCAGCTCCAAAACATTTGTAGGCATGGAAGTTCTGTATATCCATATATATATTTTTTTTTTTTACATGCACACACACATATATATGTAAATTCTTTAGAAAATTATCAAAGATCTCCAGAGTGTGCTTGTTAGGTTGTTGGGCTCTAGTGGATTAAAGAACCAGTCTCAGAAAGGTAGGAAAAGTTTGAATTTTACACACTGAATAAATTGGAAGACATCAGCAGGAGCTCAAACACAGTCTTCTGTAAACAGCTTTAAAATAACACTGGAAGAGCTGTGAAATCAAACATTCAAAGTTTCAGAGATGGTGAAGTAGCAAAATTGGCATTTCTAACGCAGTCAAGGTTGGTTCATCTGCAGCTTTGAATGTGTTTTCTTGAAGGCTGGGCTGCAGGAGGTTCATTCTTTCAGCAATACTTATTTGTTGAGGTTTCCACTAACCTGCAGCTGTGTCATTTCAGCTCAAAGCTGGAATTAACTTCCTTAGGGAATCTTCCTGGAGATTCTTTCACTGGGAAGTGAAATACTCAGCACGTTATGATCCTGTGGCCTGTTGTGCAAAGCAACAACCCAAGGCTTGCCAGCTCTCTCATCGTATTTCGTGATGCTATCTTTGAGCCAGGACTGAAAAGCAGATTCTGGTGTGTCAGAGTGAGGGTAGATCAGTGAGACACTTAATTCATAATTATAGAATGGTTTGGGTTGGAAAGGACCTTAAAGATCATCTTGTTCCAAGCCCCTGCTGTGGACACCTCCCACTGGACACAGGTCAGCCTTCTCCTCGAAGCCTGAGCAAACCTTCCCTGGTAGCAGTCACACCTTCAAAGGTGAAGCATACAAAAAACCCATCCCAAAGATTAAGGCAGTGCTCAGGTTTCATAGCGATTCAGTATCTACTGTACTGTGAGTAAAGATTGCAAAGCTAACCTGTAGAGAATTTATTATTTGAGAGAAAAAAATCCTCATATGAAGAGCAGACATAGCACAATTTCCACGTGCACTGCAAATCATCTTGGCATGATGACTGAACTAAAATATTAAATTGGGCTCAGTGAGAATCCTGGATATCCTGACTTGACATTAGCTTGAGGTACTGAGTGCCTCCAGAAATATGAAATACTCAAGGATTCAGAGACAGATTCATTTAGCCTGCAGGAAGCACCCACATTCCTTAATTCAGAGTTCTCATATCTCAGTGTAAATACTTTGTCAAAATATTTTCTCACTGTATTTGGGGGTTTAAACCCGTTTTTGTCAGTAATTGCTAGAAACTCAAATAATTTTTTATTTGCAATTGTACTGCCTAAATAGTTTTCTTTATCCATGTGGAAGAGGGCCAGCAAAAAAATATTTGTGTTTGATCTGCTTTGAATAAAAGCCTACAGGTGACCACCCCAAATGCAGGAAACCTACAAATTTGATATTTATATCAAACCAGTTCTCAGTGTGTTCAAACCACAAGGAGCATCCAAGTTGCTTAAAAGGAGGTACAATATTCAAGATATTTTTTAATCATTTGAAACATCAAGGCTAATGTTTGTCCTCATTTTTCGTTCTGGTAACATGGGTATTATACTAGAATCCATCTTTTTGCTCATTAACACTCCAAGAGATTAAACAAAAACATGCATCAAGCAACAAATGTGCTTTCTAAGTTTTGATGTTTATGGCACAGAACCTCATAAACTCAGCCTTAAAGTGTTTTGTCAGTGTTAGACACTACAAAGATTTGGCTTTTATACTTTCATTTCACAGCCTATCATTTGCCCATTGCAGGCTTGTTTTTACTGAATTCCCACTGCATTTCATTTCTTTTTGAAAACGTTTTCTTATATACTCATCTGAAATGTCTTTATGCCTGCATGCTGGGAACATCCATATATCAGCTCTCTTTGATGATGTTCTCTCTGTTTAATTCGGGTGCTTTTCATATTTGGTGCACTAATTGGCTTTTCACAGTCTGGCTTTTCAACTCTGCATGATAGATCTCAGTGCATTAAACCCATTTTTACCTTTGTTTCCTCTCCCATTCTCCAGCTTAGTTTTTTTCCTTGTTATTAGTTCTGCGCCACCGTCTTTCCTGCCAGCAATGTGTAATCACATAGATCAAAATTGCTTCAAATTAACTTCTTGCCCAACTCTTTCCTTACTCTGTGAGCGCTTATTTAAGGCATACTGACTGAAGCTGTGGGCTAAAATCTGGAGTCTGGACAGGAGGTGTGGAGTCAGCCAATAAATGTACATCTTTTAAAAACAAGTTGTGCCAAATAAAATTAGCCATCTTACAGGACATTTAAAGGTTATTTGGATGGAGAATTCCCTTGCATCTGTTTTACTCTTCACATCAAACGCCTTATTTGAAAAAGGAGCTTTAAAAAACTCCCCAAAACAACTAAAACACCCTAAAATGTTTAGTCCCTCACCCAAAGCAGGATAAATTACCAGAACTAGACCACATTTACATTAACCTCTGATCAGCATTAAGGTTGCTATCTGCTAAGGAAAAATGCTATATATAAGTTCAGGGAAGCCAAATGAAATGGTGGAAAACAGAAATAAATAGTTCCACCCATTCTCAAAGGAGTGTCAGTGGAATGTCACCCGTTCCCTAAGGGGTGTTAAAACCCAACAACTCCAATATTTTTCCTCACTTTTAAGAATTGTTCCAAGTTATGATAATGGCTGGCAGCAAAGCAGTGGCTCATTAGAGATTGTAGAAGGGACAGGAAAGAGGGAAAGGAAATCCCCTTGTACGTAGGTCACTGTTCCTTGCTCAGGAGTTTAGAGAAGATAGTTTTGAGACAATGCAGCAATGAAATCAGTTCAGTCCCATGCTGTGGCAAGATTACCTATATGCTCATAAAATGAGACACTGGTGAAAATGAAATGTTCAAAATCCTATGGCTAAACAGGAATATATTTAATCTCTCAATATGAATGCTTATTTCTGTCCAATGCTTTACTCTGTTTTTTTCAGTGTGCTAAATTTATTTCCAAGACAAGCGGCAGAGCCTGGATTTTACAGGGGTAGAGGACTTGGCAGCCTGTATCTGTTTCCTTATAAAACACTTCGTGAAGTGCACACAGTGAATTAATTAGAAAACAGACTAGAGAAATACAAAGCTTTGCTCTTTATTAGGCTTAGTAGACAGACTAATTAATATTGCTGGATACCATATCAGGTTTGGTGACTAAATGGCCAAGTCCAGCTGGTTGGGGAAAAAGTAACTGAAGCCTAAATCTCCCTGATGGGATGAGGAGCATGCTGCATTAAGATGGAAACACTGGAGAGTGTTGGGTCATGGCATTAGAGGTTAATGTGTGAATATCCATGTCACAGCTCTGGAAAGGTTCCTCATGCACTGGGCAGAGGAAGAGCCAAATGCCGGCCCTGGACATGGCACCAGCCCTTCCTCCACGCTCCAGCTTCTTTTCCAGCACCAGCTTGGGAGCGTTGGATTCATTTGCAGCTTAGATGATAAAAATAGGCAGCAGAAAGAAAAATTATTTGCAAAGCAGAGAGGAGTGGTTTTATACCTCATTTGAAAATCTTGGAAGCCTGTGCAAAAAGAGCAAAAAGATTATTGCTGGTCTGTGAAACATCTTGAAAAATGATGGAAAGGGGCCAGAGAGATGCTCAGAGGGCTGAGGCACCTCTCCTGTGAGCAGAGGCCAGGAGAGCTGGGGGTGTCCAGCCTGGAGAAGAGAAGGCTCCAGGGAGACCTTAAAGCCCCTCCCAGTGCCTAAAGGAGCTCCAGGAGATCTGGAGAGGGACTGGGGACAAGGGATGGAGTGATGGCACAGAGGGGGAATGGCTTCATACTGACAGAGGTCATATTTGGATGGGATATTGGGAAGAAATTCTTCCCTGTGAGGGTGGTGAGGCCCTGGCACAGGGTGCCCAGAGAAGCTGGGGCTGTCCCTGGATCCCTGGCAGTGCCCAAGGCCAGCTTGGACAGGGTTTGGAGCAGCCTGGGATAGAGGAAGCTGTCCCTACCCAGGGCAGGGGGTGGAAGGAGATGGTCCCAAGGTCCCTTCCAACCCATTCCATGTTTGTATGATCTTGCTCAGGTACCCTCACAGCTTCTCCAAACCAAGCACTGCCCTCAGTCCCCTGCATGGACCTTCCTCCCCTAAACCTGCCCCCATGGTCCCAATTCCTCCCTGACCCCCTCCCCAGGGGACTACTCAGGACACTTTCAGGTGCTGGTGACCAGCACACCCTGGGAAAGGATTTTTATTCTAGCTGCTCTTGCTGAGAACAGAGTTTGCAGATGAGGGAGGGGCCCTGGGAGCCACTGGTGTGTCAGTAATTAAAACTCAGCGTTTCTCAGGCTGAGTGCCAGCCCAACTGAGCATCATCAGTTGAGCTGCTCACTTAGCTCTGGCTGGTTCCACACGGTGCAGACTCCAGGCTGCTCTTTCTGCAGGGCTAATGGGATTGAAGACAACTTTCCCCACTGCAGTAAACAGCAATGGCAGGCTGAATAATACGTAAATTTTAAGGTTACATAGACAGTTCAGCAGACAGAAATTTTGCCCTGTTTGTCTCAAGTTGGAATATTTTCCACTTAAATTAAAAAACCTGCTGATTTATGCAATCAAGGCAAAAGTTGGAATAAGTTACATGGTCTTTTAAGGTAATTACTTAAAAATATCTAATGTAAATGGAACTGCTTGCTTAAAACAGACAAAATATAATCTATTCAGGAAAAAAAAAATCCTTCAGATATAAGCATCAGTATTCAAGTGCAAAGCAAGCTGTGCTTTCCAGCCTCATCCATTTGTTCAAATGCAATATGAGACATGAAACACTTTTAGAAATGTTTTTCCACAACATTTATTTGGCTTTCTTTTCTGTATGTATGACAGCACTGCATACAATTGTTGTAGATTCTTGGAAACCTTTTCACCTTGCATTCTGTGATATTTATACAATGCTGGAAGCAAAGTGGTCTGAATGACAAATATAAGCATTTAAAATGAGTTGGGAAACTTGTTTTTTAATACTTACTTGGATTTTGCCTGGCTCTGTGCCCAGCCAACAAAACACTCAACCTGTCCCTGCCTGAAAGTGTCGTAATTTTATACAGGGAAATGTCTGTATGCCAAATATATCCCCAAATGTTCGAAACCCAAACTGCACAAAAATTTCTTTCTTTTGAATTTTCTTTTCAATAATGACAAGAAATCAAGTAATTGTTAAATAAGAATTCCAGAAAAAGCCCTCTGGTCCCTTACTCACATTATATGAATAGTTCATAGTGTTTCAGGGTTACAGTGATGATCTTGTAAGCATGGATTGGTAAAAAAAATTCATACAAACTTTCTTGATGGCAAGGCTGATTGTTCTGTAGTTTTTCTTTTTTTCAAATGTGTTATTCTAATGAATTTTGTACAGAATAATTATTTTCACAGGGTATCTCACGTAAAATAATTTTTTTTCTTCTGCTGTTTAACAAAACTGCTAAAAGTTATTTCTAAACAAGGCAAAAATGATAAAGCTGTTCGATGCCAAAAAGTTCAGCTCAAAAAGTAATTTTCTGTTTCAAGAAGCAGAAAATAGCATCCACTCTGATTGGCTGAATAATGAGGCAGAGCTTTCTGGAAGACTTCAGCTTTTTTATTGTTTTCTCCATTACTGTAGAAGTGCTTCAAAAGCCATAATAAACCTTTTAACTCTGAATAATTTCACCCAAATGCTGTTTGCTTCAGCACAGACTCTGCCCTCACTTGCACCTTGCTGAGAGTGCTCTGGGCTTGCAGTGAAATTGTCTCCAACGATTCCAGTTCCCAGTGATTGACTCTTGGAAAGGCTCACAGCTGATAGCGTGGCAGAAGAAATTGAAACCTAAATACCGCCTTTGTTACAAGTTTTGATTCAAGGGAGCACCATCCATTTTATGCCTGCTTCATTTTTTAACAGACTCGTTTGTGTGGCTGTCAAAACCAAATTAAAGGAGCAGTGTGTGTGCCATGCCAAATAGAGTAATTCTTTTGAAACTTGCTTTTCCAGTAATGGTGCTTTTCTTTCTCCTCTGTTTTTTAGGAAATGGCTGTTTTAGGAGGCAATGATGTGTGTTAGCAACAACTTTGTGAATACTTATTATTTTAAGCAATAATTCTCTTATTTATTGGTCAAAATAGAGAAAAACATTAGAATTTCATGAAGTGAGAAAGTGCTGCTACCTCAGTGCAGTGCAGTCACCCTTCAGTTTGTGGTATCAGAATTTAGGAGTTTCTTTCCCCCTATAAAAGCTGGTATTTCTGAGAGGAAATGGCACAGTAAACTTTATAAAATTGATTAAAACATACAGAACCTGTAATTATAGGGGATGAAGTATCTGGCATAAGACGACCGAAAACAAAAGCCAAATCACAGTAATACAAAAACCATGCAAACTCTGAGACAGAAGACAGTCCCCATTCCAGCTGGTGCTTACCTGGTTTCCCAGATAAACTTAGAAATCAGTGATTATCCCTCACCCCCAGCAGCTGATATAAAAGTTTTTTAGGCAAGCAGAGAGGTGGCTGTGTGCTTAGGAGGAGCAGGAAAGTCCAAATGGCTCAGCTAAGAGCAGGTTAGAGTTGATCTTAGCTGTTAATATTTTCAATTTTACTAAAGGAAAATTAATTTTGAAGTGTTGAGGAAGTTAATGGGGAATTTTCTGCCTTGTGTTGTCAGAGGGTTTGTTGGGCTGCTGCTGACCAGCCCCTGGGACAGGCTGTATGCCATTTGGTGGCCTGGCTACCCCAGGGACAGGCTGGGTGGCTGCTCTTGGGCTTACGACCCTGCACAATAAATTGTATATAAATGTTTTACACTTAAATTTGCTGCTGTCTCAGGAAAGTGGGAATAACACTGCAGTTACAAACTGCAGACTGCTGCTGGGATCTTTCTTGATGGCAGGGCCAGGCAGGGATGGGTCTGAAGTCGAAATGCAGGTGTAGTTTAGATCCCCATGGGCTTTGCTGTGCCATTTTTCCCACTCTTTCTTTGCTTTCCTCTCACCCTGTAAACTGAGCTGGTTTAGAAAACACGGGCTCACCACTTGCTTCCCTTTGTGAAGGTTTTGAGAAGCAACAAACTAAAAACTGAAGCAAAAAGCTCGTTCTCTCTTTGTGGCCAGGACAGCAAACCAGGTGGAGTGACTGGTTCCCAGTTCAGCCCCTGACTGGGAGGGCAGCGTGTGCCTCAGCTGCCTGGCGTCCAGGTGAGGTGGAGTGAGGGAGGGAGCTGCTCTGCAAGGGATGGCTTTGTAGAAGCATTAATCACCTCTCAGGCCCCGGTTTTGCTGCCCTTTGCTCTGTTCACTCACCCCGTGCTGCCACTCTGTGAGAGGTGTTTGTGCAGGAGGGCACAGGCTGCCCCGGGTGGGCTCCTGTGATGGCCTGGTGGATTCCAGCTGCTCCAGTTTCTGTTCCCAGCACAGATATTTCCCAGCTTGCAGCTGCTGTGCCTCTGCACCTGGGTTACACCCTGGTGGTTAAATGTTGGACGTTTGGCAAGTTGCACAATCTATGAGAAATATTACCTGCTTCCCCAGGGCTGACAGGGCTTGAAAGGAAACATTTATCAGAGAGATTCCTTGTTTTCTCTACTTTCCTTGGTCTTCCTTATGCATTGCATTAAGATGAAAAGGTGGCATGAGAAGGAGGGTGATGAATTTCTTTAATTGTGGGGCTCTCTACTAACTTCCCCAAGGGCCTGTCACACACCCCAGGGCTGCTTTTGAGCAGATCTCCTCCAGGCTTCTGATCACCACCACTTTTCCTGACAACGAAACCTCTCATCTGAAGCTCTGCTGGTGCTTTGCAAACATCCTTTACGTGTCTCAGTGCTCGAGAGCCCATAATGATTGTGTCTTATTTGGGTATAACTTGTGCAGATGAAAACAAGGCACAGGTGTGTAAGGGCAAGGTGATGCTGTCACACGTGTGGGTGGTACTGGGGCTGTGCAGCCACTGCTGCTGTCATGAAGCCAGCTTAGAAACCACCTCTTCCCTCACATTGCTGCCCTTCTTACCCTATTACAGCATCACAGAATGGTTTGTGTTGGAAGGGACCTTAAAGTTCCATATAGTTCCTGCTCGGTGCCATGTGGTTGATAAGAAAAATCTCATTCTAGGCCTTTTTTTTTTTTTTTGAGTGTAGCAAATGCTGGTCTTTTAATGAGCTGTTCATCCTTAGACTGCACTTTTTAATTTGGTGTGCTTATGGTTTGAAGCATATTGCTCATCCCAGTGCAGCTTTCCATGGTGCTCAGCACCAGCAAGCCAAGAGAAAATTCAGATGTTATTTGTACATTGTGCATAGAAATAAGATAATTGTATAACATGTCGTGGTAGTGGGCAAAAAGAGGAACCTAATACACCTGGTTTGCCCTTTTGTTTGAGCTTTTGAGTAGCTGTTTGCTGTTTTTTCCATGTGGCACGGTGAGATGTGGGTGCTGCTCCAGATGCTCACGTACGAGGAGCAGTCGGATCAATACCAGTATCAATCTCTGCAGCCCCGTGTGCTTACAGAGGCTCACATGGGCAGGTTGTTCAGCCCTGGCTGTGCTCACAGCACAGATCAAAGGGAGCTGAGTGTTGTTGTAGCTCCTGGGATGCTGCAGTGGGGTTGTAGGGGTGGCTGAGACAAGCTTGGAACTGAGCGTGAATGAGCTCTGGCATTTGCCGCAATGAGTAAATGTAATAACGGATTAAAAAAAGACTGGAGAAGAAAAGCTTCTCTAGTGCTGATGAAATCAGTCTAATATAATGCAAATAGTATCTCTGGGGTGTGCATCGGCTATTGATCAATGTTGTATTCCATGTTTGTGGTGGAAATGGGGAATTGGGAAGGATTCTGTACTCTGCAGTGGCAGCTTTAACATAAACTGGCAGCACAATTGCACCATGGAGCACTGCAAGACAAATCTGCCTCGTCTGGTACAACTGGAACAATGCTTGTGGCATTTTTGAACGAATTATTTTTTTCTATTACACTGTTTCTTCTGAAGAGTTGCTTCCATCTCTGCTTACCTTCCTTTAGTTTTGCCTAAAAAATACCTCAACACACCCCCAGCCTCCCCCACAACCAACCCCAAACAGAACTACAGTTGTGATTTCTGGAACTTAAACTACTTGTAAATCGATGGTGAAGAGTTATTGCTCTGTAATCGCTGTGTTTAAGTGTCTGTGACTATAATGTTGTGTGATTATATCTGTAGGAAGTAAAGGTCTAAAGTAACTTATTGGAATTCCCACAGGTTTTATCCAGTTCTTCTGGAATTCTTGGAGGTATTGCCTCCGATTCAGCCTTCCCCAATGTTGTGGCTTTCAGGGATGTTTCTCAGGTTGTTCTGGTTTTATACAGAAGTCTGAATAGTGAGCCACATATTTATTTTTTCTTTTCCAACCACCTGTGTGTATTTAGGTGCATTTCATAGCGTTAAGCTGAAATAAAACTAGCCTTGCTAGTATTTAGATCTCAGTGTATTTCCTCAAAAAGGCCCATAAAAACCCATGAATAAGCCAAATGGTCTGTGTAAGTCCAAACTATAAATTAGATTTGAGGGCAGAAATAGGTTAGATTAGAGGTAGTTTTTCAGATAGCCCAATAAAGAGCTGGGAGAGTTTTCTTCATTTAATTCAATCTGGAAAAACAAGAATAGCCTGCAAGCATCCTTTTTCCTGCCCAAATGGCTCTTCTGCCTTTGCAAGGTAATGTGCTTGTGGTTTTAGGGAGAATTAAGCCTGGAATTCTTCTAGGAGTGTATCCAAACATTTCACCGTGGTCTCTCATATTGAAAAACAAATCTAATTATTTTTACTTACAGATGTTCTTTCTCCCCAAGAGAGGCACTGCAAGATAAATTGTAGCTTTAGTAGATTGTTTTAATTCTCACCCCTATCCACTATTTAATTTCTTTTTAAAAAATGCTTTTGAAATCCATTTAGTCATGTTATCTCAATTCTTGTGGCTTACCAATGAAGAAGATAAGGCAGTTCACAATAAAATTCTATTTTTCTCAAGCTGTATCACTATGAGAAGAATTTAATAAGGGACTAGTCTTGGGATGTTTGCTGTAATCAGCAAGTTTAGTTTCATTACAAGGAAATTAAAATTTAATGGCAGAACACATGACCTATATTCTTTAGAGAGAGTGTAGTAATGTACTTCTGTGCAGGCAACTTGACTAGTCCAGGTAGTCCTAGGTTTTATGGTAAATGATTGGTAATGAATTATACTTTAGGATCAGATAGTTATTGGTGAACACCTTTCTGGAGGTTTGAAACAAAACCCTTCAGAGGAGTAGCATCCTCCACGAGAGTGCCAGCTGTCCAAATAAGAAACACACAGACCAGTTTGGACACTGGTCAGGGCAGGGTTTAGCAGTAGAAGCTGGGGTGCAATTTGAAATGATGAAATATTCACAGACAGATTCATCAGTTCTATTGCAGAGTCTAATGAATTTGCTGAACTTGATTTAGTCCCTGGAAAACGGCAATGCGAGGAGCTGCTTATGTAAGTAAGATTAGCATCTGTGCTTACATTAGTTAGGAAAAATTAGGAAGGTTATTAATGCTTCAAATCACTGACTGAAATTAAAAGGAAAAAAAAATAGCCCATAATGGCACATCCATGCTGTGGTGTAATTATGTGCATCACCCTTTCTCTGATTAAATGCAATTCAAGCTTCTATTAAAAAGAAAAAAAAAATCATACAACAATTACAAATCCCCCTAAAACCCTTACACCTGTTTCTGGTTTATCAACTGCTCCAACCACAATCCTATAGAACTTTGGGGCAACCAGCAGCCCTGTGCCATGTCTCCATGCTTTATTTGGGGTACTGGTAATTGCAGCATTAAACCCACAGGTGTTAGATGGGTTTGAAGGCCTGTGCAGGTTTGTGATCTCGTTGTGCTTCTGGAAATGGGAGTAGGTGGTTCATGTCTCCTTCAGGGTCCTGTATCTACAGACCATGTGTGATAAGGGATGATGAGGTGGCAGTTTTGCTCTTCTCTGGACCTTGCTCTGTGCTCAGCTCTGCATTAGAACTCCTTCCTAATGTGGACAAAACTGTATCATCTCCTTTCTCTGCAGCAAACACGGTGTTCAGAAATTTGAGTTGTTGAGTGGGTGGTGTGTGTTTGGTGTTTGAGTTAATAGCCTTGCATTTTTATATCAATATACTCGATATAATAATTACTTTGTCTATGATCTTTCAAGCTGACACTAAATTGAAGAACGACGGTTTTCTGAACACTGGAAAAATCTACTTTATCTCTTAAAATAATTAGCAGGAGACTGCATAAACACTAGAAATAATTTAATAATGGAGGATCTCCAGATGGCTGAAGGTAGACTCAGGCATTCAGAACGTTCCCCATCCTAATTGCAATACCATGCACAGACATACGTCCTGATGCTTTGGGGAATTTACAGATGAGCTGCACTACAATCTGCTGGGAGGCAGAATAGTCACAGGGCTTTATTGTCACACAGAAAGCATAATGTCTATTGAAGAAAACTAATTGCTGACAGTTTTTGAGCTGGCTGCGGTGCACGATACATTTGTTCTGCCCTGTAGATCCTTGTTTCAAAAAATAAAGTACACACACGCAAATAGAAACATATTGCTCCAATCTCCATGGCATTTATGTACAATTTCCCTCCAATGACTCCAAGCTCCCTTTGTCTGTACAGGTGCTCATTTGGCGGTGGGATTTTTCCAAAGGTTCCCTTTCAATGCAGCTCTGGCGAGAGACCCTGGATTGCACAGCCCAGGCCCTGAATAACAAACTAACGTGAAAGGCTTTAAATTCTGTGCTTCAGCACATCCTTCTCTCCTTTCAGGAGGCAACAAGAGAACAGAGTGGTCCAGTTTCTCCTTGGGGATGCTCTGGGATGCTGCTCTCATCTGAGAGCAAAGAAAGAGCTTTAATTCAGGACTCTGACGCAGAAACACCTGCAAAAGAGAAGGGAATCCCCCAAACATCTGTGTTTCTGATCTCCAGGGGCCACTGCAGCATGGTTTTGTTCACAGTATTTTTCTCCTTCTTTTGTCCTTCTCTTGCTGAGGAAAATCCAGCAGGCAGTGCCAACATGACCTTCAAGACTTCAAATCCCCGCTGCTAACTGACTTAAAACAAAGGCAAATTGCAGCCTGGCTGCAAAGGCTCATCTGTATATTTAAAATGAAGGGGGTTTATGCCATAGACTAGTTTCCAGAATTAATTAAGTCACCCCCATGTGGAGATATGCAGAGTAATCACTTGCTGATAACTCAGTATGAGCAATGTATTCTTGGTAAGTCGCTTGTAGATGTAGAAAAGTTTACACTGCAGTTCAGTGGCTTCTCCCAGAAGCAAGGGGATCTGGGGGTTGTGTGAGGTGCTTTTGGGAGTGTTGCTTTCATTTTTTCCCCTGTGAAGTCTCATTATTCATTCCCTGCCCAGTGAAAAGCCATTTATCAGACTTTAAATGCCAGTCTTGGAGCAGTGGAGGGAGCCTGCTGAAGAAAGGGCACCTCATGTGTCACAAGAACTGGAAGGTCATCAGTCTTGGAAGGGTTGTGCATGGGCATTGTGGTTGTATGAGAGAATTCAGCAGCCAGACGAAGAGAAAATGTGTTTGTAGTGATTAATTAGCTCTGCCTGCTGCTGGGTTTTGCTGATGAAATGTGCTCCTCTGATTTGATTGCGTTGGCTTGGGCACTCAAGGAAGTCAAGGTTGCCACTGGGATACCTTTGTCAGTGTGGAAGAAGACTGAATACACAATTTATATCTGAAATAGAAGCAGTTGTGCATGGATTGATTAAAATGGAGCCCAGGCAGTGCCTCCTGGGATCTGCAGTCATGCTTGGGCTCAGAGGAGAATAAATTTTGGTCCAGCAGATTTGGGAATGGATGAGAGCTTGGAGACGACACATGTGAGAAGACCAGAGGTATCAAGAATGTCTCCAGCTCAGTGAATTAGAATCATAGAATGGTTTGGGTTAAAGAGACTTTTAAAGGCCACCTCATCCAACCCCTCTGCAATGAGCAGGGGCATCTTCAACTAGACCAGGTTCCTCAGAGTCCTGTCTGACCCCTGACCTCGGACACTTCCAGGGATGGGGCAGCCACCACCTCTCTGGGCAACTGTGCCAGAGGTTCATGAAGTAATCGTGACAGAGTTTATACCTTCTCCTCTAAGTAATATAAAGCAAAAATTGCAATAACAAGAAGTTGAGACTTGGAAGAAATGATTTCTTTGCAATATTAATGTAGAGCCCGGGTAATGTACCAGGGGAGCACTGCCAACATAAATTTGACAAAAGAATGAGTGTGGATTATAGGAATAAAACTATTCAACCTCCTCTTGGCACCTGCTATAATCCATCAGACTGCTGGGAAATTCAAATGTATAAGCAGCTCCTGGAACAAAACAATCCCTATTGCTTTCCTATTTTAAAATTTCATGTGCTTAGTCATGAGGGGAAAAAACAAAAGATCTGAAAATGGTTACAGATTTATCCACTGCCTTATTCAGGCAGCTCACGTCTGAGATGGGAGCATTTTAGTGCTGAAAATTGATTTCTGGACAAAACGGGGATCAAAGAGGTAAAAATTGGAACTCAAACCATGTTTTCATCAGCAGCCAGACTTCAGACAACTGCATGGTGGGAAGGCTTAGCAGCGGGCTGAGCCGTGGCCTGATGATATGATAAACCTGGCTTTTCAGTCAGTGATGGAGGATCAGAAATGCTGTGACTGCCTGACACAAAGCTCTGATCAGAGAGAACTTGCTTGGAAGGTTGAAGTTTTGTTTAAAGCAATGTTTCTGGATTAACTTTGGAATGGGAAGGTTCTGTGCCATGCCTGGGGCTTTGTCAGTGGGCATAAACTCAACAGAAAGGAGCATGAAATTCAGGCTGTGCTCTCTGACTAACCAGAAATGCAGTTCTGGGCCACTGTTTGGACAGCTGGTGATTCACTGGTGCTTTTATAATTTTTTTTTTTTCAATAGAGATACTTGCCTTTTTTTTTAAGGGGTATTCTTAGTTTCAGGGGATGTTTTTTCAAAGACTTTTCTGGAAGCTGGAGCTGTCCAGAGAAGGGTGATGCAGCTGGGGAAGGGTCTAGAAAACACATCTTATGAGGAGCAGCTGAGGGTGTTTGGCCTCTATTAAATGACCCATTGGATTTCCAGAGAGGTTACACATGGACTGTGTGAAAATTTTTTGACGTATTGCATAGAATGTGTAATAAAATGTATGGTTTTCAAAGAAGTTAATTTTATAACAGAAATCAATGAAAACTATATGCACATTATGACAGTGCTCCTGCATCTACAAGTTGTCAAGATTTAAGGACATGGTCCAGCTATAGTTAGGAACATTCTTTTGCAATGATAATATTAATCAAAATTGCCCTCCCAAAGCAACAAGCTTAAAGGAGGAACTGCCTACATTTTTGCTTCTGGTTACAGAAGAAAACAAAATGCTGATGGACTGAAGATTCCTAATCTCAGTTATTAAATAAATACCTTATTCAGCTGATCAAAACATATATTGTAAGAATAGTGAGACGTATCTTGTTTTTGACCTGCTGATTACTGATCTTGAATTATAATATGAGTGGTAAAGAAAGATTTCAGGAAAATAAAAGAACTTTTTAATTCCAGGGCATGTAATTACTTTTTGAATAGGTGAATGAGATCCGTGGGTGGTGAAAAACAATCCCATACAGAAGGACTAGCAGGTGTAATGTTACTTGCTTTCCTCTGTCTCCTGTAAGTCAAGAAGTCTATCTCAAATGAATCAGATTCTGGTAAAAACACTTCCTAAATGCCAGAACCTTTCCTCTCTAGTTCTTCCAGCTGAGGAGGTGGTTCTCTCATCCTCTTGGTGAAAAAAGCTCTTACTTTTACCCAACATCATAAATTCTTTTGCTCACTTTTATTTTGTCTGTGTCCAGTTCCTGTTTCCTCAAATGACTGTATTAAAACAAAATGTTAATGTGATAGAGGCTGACCTCTAATAAGCTTGCGTGCCTTTAATTTCCTCTACCCTGTTTATGCGCTCTTCCTTACAAAATGTCTGGAAAAAGAAAATATCTGGAGTCTGGGCAAATGCAAATGCTCCAGAGACGAAAGGATGCCTTCTCAGGGGAAGTGCTGTTCTCCAGGGCCCCTGAGCTCCCAAGGCGGCCTCGCCGCCCGGGAAGTCCCTGCTGTGACAGGGCTGTTCTCTCCCAGTCGGCTACAAGAAAGAAAAGCAAACATCACTGCACGAACTTAGTGGCACTTGGGCCAAAACTCGACAGTTCCCCTACTCACCGTCTCCTGAGGAGGCCTGGGTTCTTGGGCCGCACGCTCCGGCCACGCTCCGTCCACAACGATCCATTCTAGCGGATTAGGACTTGTGAGGATGGGAAGATGGGTAAAGGATTCCGACCGTACAGTTCCCGGGCATCCATCTTTGTGGCTCTCGGGATAAGTCGTTCTGTAAGCGTCTTCTTCCTCCAGGGTTCTTGGAGCCTCGTTGGCTCACTGTCAATCTCACGTAGGTCATCTCATTCCTCATTCTCTCGGTCCTTGCGGTCATTCTTCTCGACCAGGGTTTTTTTTCCTCATGGCATCCCCTCCTTTGTTACTTCCTGTGTCACGGGTGCCTGTCTGTGTGGGTTTGGCCTGGAGCCCTGCTCTGACTATCACTGCACAGCTTGAGAAGCTGCCCCTCTGAGCAGCTGGAGTAAGGAAGCATTTAGAGCTTAGCTCAATGCCAGCTGCAGTTCCTGGGAATTTCCCACAGCCTGAAGTGTCTGAGGATCTGCCTCTTAAGCCAAGCTCTTAAAATCATTGTCAAATAAACACAGCAGAGCATCAGACTGCAGCTGGCTATTCTCAGACCTTGGATGTGTCAAACCAGCAGTGCCACCTCAAACTTATCCTGGTGTCAGCAGAGTTTCCTGTTTTTCCTCTTACCCCTTCTGCTTTTATCCCCCCCAGATTCTGCTTCTGCTTCTGGGCCTTGCCCTCCACACAGGGGTGATGGCTTGTGAGAGAAAACTGACACCTTTTAAGAACTGAATGAGCAAATACTGAGCTGGTACAAAGTTTAAATGCTGTTAAGATGGATCACCTGGGACCACAAAGTGACCTATTGCTCAGTGTCTTTGCCTCCATTTTTAATAAACTTAAAAGAATGTGAACTTTGGAAAGGGGTTTGGGGCGCGAAAGAGGAACTTCTCAGGGTTGCTCAGTGAAGCTATGAAAGAACAAACACAATACCAGCAGTCACACCTGCAGCTCTGCCTGGGGGCTTGCTGAGCCCTTCCAGTGCTTTTTGGAGAATGTTGCAATTTATTCCTGCTATGACCTTGAAAGTGTTTTAAGATAATGTGTGTGTGTGAAATTTATCTGTTGGTGCATTGTCTTCTTCAAAACACACAGGATTCTTGTATGAAGCACCAGTTGTTGTTTGCTGAGTGAAGTTGATAGGTTATAGTGTGTCTGGTTGCAGCTTAAAAAATGGGAGTGTGTTGTCAGAAGCTGAAGATAAATTCCACCAGGGTGAAAGAGAGAAAGACATTTCTGCCTTTCTGGAGAGGTTAAGTTCCCTGCTATCTCCTTGATTAAATTTGAGCTGGCAAGGATGTGAAGAGGCTTTTGGGGGGAGAAAAATAGTTCCTGTAAGAAATACTGTCCATTCTTTTAAAGAGAAGCTATTCAAAGGATTTTGAACTTTAAACTAATCTAACTGTGGTAAAAGTGGTACAAACTAAAGACTCAGCTGTCTCTTTGCTGAAACAACACAAAGCATAATTTGTTTCTCGGATTTTGCTGTGGCTTTATACAAATAGTTGTAAATACCCAAATAGCTGGGTGGGAAGGATAATTGCCACACTTTGGAACACGGTGCTGAGCTATCAGGGAGGCATTTCAGCTCCTGCCGCAGTTGCTGTGGGACTCGGGGAGCCTGATGAGATGAGCAGACTGAGTTAGTTACATGTTTTCTTGGGGAATTTCCAGCAAAACAGTTGGTTACTCTATCCCTGACTAGTTTATCAATGTCTTTTTACGTTGCTGTTGATCCAGCCAGATTGTTCCCAGACTCAGCACTTGTCTCTTCTTATGTGCTGCACCCAGCATCTTATGAAGAAAGGGTGGAAACAGTTTTCTTGTCTAGGGAACCCTTATATATAAAGCAAATTTAGGAAACAATTTGTGCCTTCAAACCGTCTGTGTTCAACCACCACTTGTGCCTTGTTTTGATAAATGTGATCAACTTATTTGCTGTCCCTGCTCCGTATTGGAAGGGCACTGCCTTTTACATCTACTGTGGAAAACCTTCATGATGTGGTGGTAAATACCCAACAAATTCCAGAGGACTGTGATTTAAATCACATGAACTTTAACAGTACCACTCTAGGCCGAGATTTTACGAGTGAGACTTCTTAAGAAAAATAAATTATTTACTGAGAAACACTACTTGCAATGCTATTTTTTCACTTGTCAGCCTAATCTTATTGTTGTTCATGGATTTACAGCAATGGAAGTTTTGCCCTGTATTTTGATTTGCGAAGGTGAGCAGAAATATTGTTCCTTGTTATTGCAGCATTTATAGTAGAGAAACTAGAGGTAACTCACCTGATTTCACCTAAAGATATTTCCAAGCAGTTAAGGGAAAATGATGCATTTCTGCCAAGCCATTAAGAGAATTCTTTGTTAAGAAATCGCCCTTGCCTCAGTCTTGTTTTTATGGAGCAATTATAATTAGCTCAGGCTGCTCCAAGTGTCAGCCAGGAGTCAGGGTGCTTCAGGGAAATAAGTCCGACAAGTTTATTGCTTCCCGGTTTGGAGTGATGGCCTGCCTCAGCAACCTGAAGCATGCCAAATAGTTTCTGATGGGATGAAAACTCAAATTTTATTACTTCTGAAGGTCACAGCATATTAAATGTATCACAAATATACACAAACAGCCGTAAAATGCAAATTCACTTCCTCCATCAAGCAAAATTTCCTGCAGTATATTTTTAGTTGGTTTCTTTTACTTGGCTTCTGCTGAAATCAGGGCTGTAAGATTTATTTATGGAGTGGCTGAGTTGGTGTCCATGCTAGAGAGATAATCTCAATTAATTGTTTTTTTATTGTTTTGGGGTTTCTTTTAATTAAAGAGCTCAGTTTACACCACTGAACTTCCCAGTTTCGTATTTACTTATATAAGATAAAACAGTGATTTTCTTTTCCTGTACTGGGGAATAATGACATCTGTTTAATACAACCTCTGTTTTTTAATCGAAATCTACTTTGTCATGAGAGGGCATCTAAATATTAAATTGCTGCAGCAGCATGGCATGAGGTGTTATTTCATCCCCAGATGAGAGGTTCGGATCTGCCTGTGACAAAGAGAAAAGATGACCCAATGAATTGGTGCTGCACGTACTAGCAAGTACTGACTGAGAGTCCTTAATGGACCAAAAGGAGCCAGTCCAGAATATCTTTTTTCCACAAGAGTATTTGGTCTTTCGCATTTGCTGACTTAAAGCTTCAGGAGTGCCCTCTTAAGAGATTACCTATAACCTTAGTGGTATTCTTTTACTGACAATAAAAGCTATTTTTCTCTTCCAAAAACCTAGTGCTTTCCCAACATATTTTTCTCTCTTTTGCTGAAAGAAAGAAGTCTGAAAATAAGAGTTGCAGAGATCCTTGGAGAGAGGAAAAAATGCGCAATCATAACTTATGGCTGACTTTTTTTGTCTGAAGATGTGTGATATGTTTTATGAGCATTTTATCTTTCAATAAAATGATTTTCAGCTGCCTGAATTCACATGAAATGGCAGCAAAATATTTTTTGGTTTGATAGTTCGATTTTGGAACAGTTCTAGTTGACAGGATTATTCATGAGGACCCTTGGAAGATTTTCTGAGGCTTTCTTTTGGTAGGCTTTGCATTCAGAATTATTCACTAGGTTAAATTAGAATTAAAAACATTAGTTAGGGTTTGCCTTCAAACAACCTATGTTTAATTTTATTGTTTTTATGCTAGAGTTTGCTTTGGCTTGTTATAAAAATACCAATTAGTCTTTATCCTTTGTTTTTGAAAGAACCCCCACAACCTGCAAACAGAACTAGAAACTCCAACAAGAATGTTTTTATCTGTTTAACCATGATTTATGACTGTTTCTTTGGTTTTTATAAGTCCAGAACTTGGGGCTTAAATTAATAATCTCTTTTGATTCTCTTCCATGAAAGAAAGAAAGGTGTCAAGCTTTCATGTAGGTTTTGTGTTTGAAGACAACTAGAGAAATTTGGGCATTTAAAGCAATTTGCTACATTGCATCTCTCCCAGTCCCTTAAAAAAGTGTGCAGGCAATCCTATGCAGGGGAATTTTATAAATTCGCATTTTATAAATGCGAATTTATAAAAAGCCAGGATTTCTGCTCTCACCCAAGATTTCTGTTGGAGAAAGAGCTGTTTCAGATGCTCCTTGAGTAGCAGGGGAGAGGAGGGCACCTCAGTTTTCTTGCTTGATGAAAGGTGTAAAATGGTGAGGATGGGAATGGTTGTGTTTATTTAAGTACTACAGTGTGAATTCCATAGAAGTATTTTATCTATTTAAGACTTTAAGTTTGGAGGAAGCTTCTCAGTCTGAAACACCTATTTTCTAGTCAGGCTTCTAATCTGAGGCATCTCTCAGAAAAATAGACCCTTGAGACATCGGTTTATCAGGAATAGAGTGTGGTGAAGCTTCATCTGGTTGTGCCTTTCCCCCTTGATTATTTCTGGGGGGCGTGGAAGGAAGGAGGTGACAGAGAAAAGCACTGGTTGCTGTCTCAGACAGTGAAACTAGGAACAAGAACTCTTCAGCCCTAAAATAAACAGTTTCAGCTTGATGACTTCAGTGCAATTTTTGCTGTACCCATCCCTTGATCACGAGCCTGATGTGCGGGTCAGATATGATGCTAAATATGTAGTGACTGGCATCAAAATGTTTCTTCCCAGTTTTCTACTGCAGCTGTTATCAAATTACTGAATTTCCTACCTCTGTGTCTGACTGCTGTCAAGGGGAACAGTCTGCCTGCCGTGATTGATGGCAGCTTTTCCCATCACTGCTGCCTTCTGATTTCATTTTCCAGGCATGTCTGCATCAAATTTTATTATGAAAGATTCTTGCTTTGTAATTTCATTATACAGAGAGAAGGAAGAATTAAAAGCATAAACACTTTTGTAATAAAGCAATATGTAGATTTCCAGATTCGTGTTCTGAAATGCTCACTGACTTAAAAACACAAGGCTTGAGGCAGAAAAAGGCCTCCCTGGAATTATGAGTTTAGGCTCTGGAGAATCCAGCTGAGGCCTCTGCCAGTACAAACAGGCAATCAGAAAAATATCTGCCCCAGAGGGCTTCAGATTTATTAGGCAACACAGGCAAACTGTGCATTAGAAAAAAAGCACAGAAAAAGGTCTGAGGGGACGTGATATGGAAGTGACAGAGCCAGACACAGGAAAATGGTGGCACTGGAACCTTCATGCAACTTGTGGTGGCCTGGCCCTAGGTCCAGGCAGGCAGCACGTGGTGTCCCAAAGTGTCTGCTTCTTCCAGCTGAAGAGCTTTTGTTGTGGGAGAGGAACAGCCTGAACCCTCGCAACAGGGGCTGTGACGTTGTGAAATCACCCACTGCACCCACCCAGGCATGGAGGGAGTGGCGATGAGCTGTATCGTGTCGTGCTGTTATCAGACATTATCACATGTTTGGTTCTCTAATCTGCCTCCCTTGGTGCCTGAGCCCTCCAGACCCTGCCCAGCACCTGGGGTTCACCAGCTTTGCCCGCTCATCCCCCAGAGCTCCACTCCATGGAGCTTTTCATTAGCCCCCTGCAGCTGGGTCAGAAATTCCAGGAAAGGATGGACTCAAGCAACAGAAAACAGAGCAGAGCTGTGGAAACAAAGTCAAATGACTTACAGCCTGGGATTTCTAAGGAGATTGGAAGTACAAACTTGGGCAGCTTTCTGTGAAATGTGAGGTTTAGAGGTTCAGCTCGCTAAAGCTGTTTTTTTAGTTGTAAGCTAAAAGAGAAGAACAAGAAATTTTAGAAACCAAGTCGTAAGAATTGTGTGGCCCAATGCAGAGGGGGGAACTCTGACCCTGTTGAGGATCTCTGGCCTCTTTCCGGGGTGTAGGAGGGCAGGGGCTCAGTCAAGCACATATTTACACNCTGGCCTGTGTTAAACTGTGAACCCAAGGCAGAGGTAGGAGGGCTGTCCGTGCTGTGCCCAGTACCTTGGATTCTGACTTCTGTCATGTACCCAGCTCTGCACTGAGAATGATAACAGTCCAATAATTAATTTTGGTTTGTGCCTTTTTTTTTTTTTTTTCCCTTTCAATGCCATAGGAAGCAGTATTGATGACTTGGATATATGCACTACAAACATGTTAGTCCCAGCTCATTTGCTGTCAGTAAATTGCCTCCTCGTTAAAGAAGAATGATGATGACTCAAATCATAGTTGATGTTGCATTGCAAATAACAAATAAATACCATAGAGGAGCTTTGATTATAGTGTTGAATGCTCTTTCTCTGAAGTTTTAAGCGTAATCACTTAATGATGGTGGTATGTGAATAAGTCAAGGGTAATTATGTAATGGTACAAAGAAATAAGCTACAAGCACTGATCGGTTGTAATACAGGAGGAATGAGTTCTTTTTGCTATGAAACTGCCTCAAACTTGCCAAGTACCTCAGCTAAGCTGCCTTTTGTAAAGTGTGTGATAGAGATTTTGAGCCAAGCCACTTATTTATGCAGTTCAATATACATTTCTTTTGTATGTGTTTGTCATTATTTTTTATTAATTTTCGTTGTGCTAAAAGAGCCAGTATTTTCCTGCCTAACTAGATCTTCTACTTTGATTTCTTTAATTTGTACTTTTATGAGCATAATAACTTGATTTTACCCAGTTCTTTATGATGATTGACCGTTAGGAACAGCTAGGGATAGGATCACTGCACTGATGATGTTTAAAGAAGCATCTTGTACAAAACTGTATGGAGCAGTCTCATGCCACTACAGTAAAAAAACCAAAACTTGTAAAGGCAAATAAATGTGTATTAAGTCTGTTAATCCCATGCCTCTGAGCACTGAATGATGCTGAGAGGTGCCAGAGGGCTCGCAGGAGAGTTAATAGAGTGTTAATCTATGATTCTGGAAGATGATTTCATCTTGCAAAGGAGCACAACCTCCCAAACAAACTGAAGACTCAAACAAGCTCTTCTTGAGAGTCCCAAGACTGAAATTTTTCATTCCTTAAACAAAATGAAGATTCTTCCAGGGCCATCTGGTTTGAGCAAGTGAGGATTTTAATAAATAAATAAATAAATTTGTTCCTCAGTCTTGTGATGCAGCTATCATGGCATTGAGAAATGGGCCTTTAATGACACATTATGTCTCAACACTCCCAAATATTGAGTGAGAAGGGCATCAATCCACTGATCTGACTGTCAGACATGTCTGACTAAATGCATCCTCAAATTAGGTGGCCTCATACGTTAGCAAGGTTTATTTCTGCAGCTGAATTCATAGCCCATGTGTTTACCACACAAAGAAAAAGGAGGAAAAAATAAAATCTAGCTTTTCTTCTTTTTTTCTTTAAAGGAATCTTGGCTTGCTGACCAAGTTGTTTGTGAATTTCTTCCCAAATAACAGTATTTAGTCACTGAGGTGGGACTGACAGAATAATAGGATTCATCTGAATAAACCACTTGGATTTATTCTATTTTATGGTGATAAAATACCCATATTCATTTACTTGTTTTCAGTTTGTGTGAGATAATGTCTCTCATCCAGTGCCAATCAGCAAAGCACGCAAATAATGATACCAGTGCATGGAATTAGCCCTGACCAAGAGGAACACTGTGAAGTCTCTTGTACAAATAGTCAGACTGATCCCTTCCTATTTTTTTTTTGTCCAGCTCCCTTTAAGATGAAATTCTGTGAAGTATTAAACACACAGGGCTTATTCACTTGTTTGTGTTGGGTAAGTGAATTCGGTGCTTGTGGGAGATGCCAGATGGGCTCTGGCAGAGACAGAAGGTCTCTGTGTCTCCACCAAGCAGCAGCAGTGTGTGTTTCCCAAACTGTGCTGCCGAGTGCCCCAAGCCTGACCCACAGGTAAGAGGCTGATTTTGATACCCCTCCAAGCCACGGCATCTTTGACAACGAGAAATATTTAATCTCCTGAATACTCCATTTCTTCCTGGTGTGCTACTGCTCAGCTTCGACCATCCTTTGAGACGAATATACCCTGCTCTCCAAAAAAAGATAAAGTGATTACACTGCTTGGGCTGCTAAAAAAAAATAAAAAAAAAAAATCCCCAAACAAAAACAAAACCAGAAGGAAAAAGCTCCATAATTCATTTCCCTTTCAATCCTGAGTGGTTGAAAACAACACACATAAAACTTAGAGTTTCTGATAGCTTTTCCTGTTTCATATTGCTGTTGTTGGTTAGTAAAGAGATTAATTTCATAAATTTATTCTGTCGTAGCCTGGTGCAGTGGGAAAACAGAAGTCTATATTAATTTAAGACTGAAATTTCAGCTTAATAAAAACTTTCCAAACCAGAATATTCGTAACTATAGAATTCTTAGTGGACTATACAGGGTCAGGGTAGTGGCTGATTTCAGTTTAAAGCGTATTTTAGTTTAATTTGTTCTTCAGTTGTCATCAGTTGAAAGAGCTTCATGAATGTGGGTGAAATTGAGAGCTACACGGCATTTTCCTGAAAAATGCGGAAATATTTGCAGTGATCCTGGTTTGTTGCTGCATATTTTGTGCAGCCCATTTCACAAAGCTTAGCAGAGTGGATTTGGTTTTCACATTGTGACTTGCTAAATTTATCTTGAGAATTAAATGCCAGCAGGAAAATTTCTCAGGTTCCGCTTTGTGGTGATTTTCATAATGTTTTTTAAGTTTGAAGGAGGATGATTAATTTGGATATTTGGGTAGAAAACAAAAGCTGCAAGGGAAATAAATTGGATTACATCAGGGGGCTGGAGGGGAGCTTTATTTCAGACAGAACAAAAATTGTAATTATGTGCTGTTTTATCTATTTTATGGCATGGGGCTTTCTGAATAATCACAATAGGACATCAATCATGGCAGGTATTACAATCCAAACCAGACTTTCTGGAATACGTCTTCTTAGTCAGATAAATCCTTATAAAAATCAACTATAGGAGGTCTACTAGAATCCCAAAAGGATTGGGGGGTGTGTGTGTATAGGAGGTCAGCTGAGTTTGCAGCAAATTCTTTAATTAATACATGGATTTTTTTTTTTCTATAGTTAGTCAGAAAATGTCAGTGTTCTCCATGGGAACACACCTGAGATAAGTCAGAGTCAAGGAATGATTTAGGTTTGAAGGAACCTTAAATATCATCTAGTTCTAGCCCTCCTGCCCTGAATTTGGAGGGGGTTAATCCTCTGCAGCCCACTGTGAATATTTTAGGCTTAAATTTCTTTTTTTTGTCTTCAGTGCACAAGCTCATATGAAATTATAGAAGCAAAGCAATATATTGACTTCCCTCTGAGTACAGAGCTTTGGAATAAGCTTTTATACCCAGCTGGCTCAGCCAGCAGAATTCAAACAATAGAAACATCTTACTGGGGCTGCCAGATCAATGTCTTGTACTAATGAAGTTTCTGTTTGAAATACTATGAGGGTGAATCCTAAAAATCAATCTGTTTGTCTTTGGGCTAGAAAAAGGTAGTGTTAAACATTCATCCTTCCTGCCTCTTAGTTTGGTGTTTAGTTCTTTCTGTTAATTATGGTTTCAGTCTTGTTAATTATTATTTCAGTCTTACAAGGTCCTGAAGCTGCTGTTGGTTTGATTGCACAGTGTAAAAGAAGAGAGGGAAAGAGTCAGCCCTGAGATGCTCTTTCACTGCTGTCCCCAGAGCAGAAAAAATTGAAAAATTAAAGGGTGTGGAGAAATGAAAGTGAGTTGGGAGGAAAGGAGAAATGAGGGAGCACTGTCTGTGTCCTGAGGGGACCTGCTCAGAATTCTTCTGACAAAGTCAAGCTTCATCCCCAAATGCCTGTTAGAATTTGAAATGTTTTTGTTTTGAGGCATTGTGATCTCAAATAAAGCTTTAAATGCAGGGCAGAACTCTGCTTTCCAGACAAAGCTCTTGGCAAACCTTGCGGGGAGAGCCTTGGTGCATATCTCATTATCCTCACCCTGAGGATCTGGATGGGGTTTTGGCTAAACAGAATACACTGGGTCTGGCTGAGAGGGAGTTAATGTTCCCCACTGCAGCCCTGCCAGTGCTGTGCTCTGCACTGGCAGCTAGAGAGGTGCTGATAAGATGCCAGTGGTTTGGAGCACGGTGTCAAGGCGAGCTCTCCAACACTCCTCACCTGGGGTGGGCAAAATCTTGGAAGGGGACACAGCCAGGAGAGCTGACCCAAACTGACCAAAGAGATCTACACTGTCATAGGATATCTGCCCAGCCATGAAAGCTGAGAGAAGGGGAGTGCGTGTGTGTGTGTTCATTATTACAACATTTGTCTTCTGGAGCGATTGCTATGGGCACTGCAGCCCTCCTTCCCAGGAACTGGCTAGACATTGCCTGCTGCTGGGGAGCAGAGAATAAATCTCTTGTTTTCCTTTGCTCCCCTGCACTGGTTTTGCTTTATTAAACTGCCTTTGTCTTGACTCATGAGATTTTGATTTTTTTTTCTGTCTTTTTTTCTCTGTCTTGCTGAGGAGGGGAGTGATAGAGCAGCTTGATGGGCAACCAGCAGCCAGCCAAGGTCAACCCACCACACAGAAAAGCTGAAAGAAAGGGGAAAAAATAACCATTTTAACTCGTGTTGTAATGAGACTTTAAACCCCTTGAAACTTCAAATTAGAGGCAAGCCTGCTCCTCCTGCCTGACCTTGCCACATTAAAGCCTACATCATTAGTACAAATGTAATGCCCTGGAAAGGAAGGTTTAAGGAATGTGCTTCTGACTGAGCTGGTGTGACATGGTGTGACACGCTGCAGTGCTGCGTGTGCATGTTACCTGACCTGTCCCCATGAGCTGGAGTGAGCAGGTGGAGCTGTGCTGCCCCAGGTACCAGGGCATGGACTTGGGCACACATTTAACTGAGGAACTTGCCCAGGCTTTGTTACACAGCTTGCCCGAGGACACACAGAAATGATCCTGGTACAAATAGGGCCAGGGATAAAGGACTTGCAGCTTTAAAAGCAGCAGAGACCATACCCTAAAGCCTGCCATGTGTATGGAACTGTGAGGGTTGGTGTGGTATGAACTCTGATCCCAAACTAGGGTATCTCTGCTGGCACTGACTATGCCTGAAGAGAACACCATAAAAAACCCCAGACCCACCTTATTATATTTCTCAGGCAGCCCATATGCACACAGACCCCAGGTAATCCACCTGCAGGTCAATCCCCGTGGATTCTGATGGTTCTGGGAGGAAGCTGCAGCCCAGCTGCACCCGGGGGCTACTCGGGGAGGCTCTGTGTGCCTGTGGCTCACAGCTCTGCTTGGTACAGCTGGGTCAGAGACAAATGTTCAATCTACTCCCTCGCTGCCAGTCTGAGCCAAGAGCAATGACAATAAAACACTGGCTCGGGGGCCCTCTCAGAGCTGGAGGTGTAACTCTTCCCTCGTCTCGCTTACACAGCATCGTTACTCCTGTTGGTGCAGATTTATGGGATGTGCGAGGCAGTTTTCCCTGGCAAGAGTACACAAGAACCTGCAGAATGAACACCCAGGGAGGGAGTTTTTCTCTGGTGCAGCCCGTGGTGTGTGCTGGGGGCTTGGAAGGGGCTGTGCCATGAAGTGTGACGTGAGGGGGGTTATGACTGTGGGATGGCGTTGTTGCCTGACCCTTCTGGGGCTGTAAATGGAGACAGCATTGAGTCAGCCAGCAGGTGAGCCTGTGGAAAAAAATCCCTTAATTTCCTTGGAGTGGAGAGGATGGCCATAATAAAGTTTGCTCACAGGAGCACTGCAAGTGTTGACTGCTTTAATGTGCACGAAGGGCTTTGGAGAGGGAAATGTCTGCGTAAATCCTGAGGCTGTTGGTGGTGACAACACTGGTTTAGAACATGAGTGGAATTAGAGACTTTTTTCTTGGGATAATGGACTCATTTTGCTTTATTGCTCTGTCAGGCTTTACCCTTCAGCATTGTTGTGCTGTATCTCGTAACTAGAAGTGCCACAACATCCACAGCAGTAACTATTATTTCCTCAGTTCCCACTGGATCAAGTCTGTGTAATGGCCTCTGAGGATAATGTTTCTCCCAAAACCTGGATGTTACCAGCTTACACAAAATTGGGTCTAAACACTGTGGAGTTTTCAGATTGTTGAAACACAAATCCTTTTGAATGCGATGAGATGGGAGTTTAATGGCAGAAAACTTCAATATTTCATGTTTTTACACAGTATTAATTGTCTTAGCTAGGGCAATGCCAAATATATATTTATATATATGTATTTAAAATAGCCCATTACCATTGCTTCTGCTAGACCTTAAACACATCCTAGTTTGAAATCTCTAAATCAGGTTTAGGGAGATGAAGCAGGATGCCAAAAATCGCTCTTCACTGCAAAAATGAATTCAAAGTAAATAAGCAGAGTCAGAAGAAAATGTTAACTGTTAATTAAAGGTGACAAGGCAAGGCCATGAGCTGTATGTTTGTGGGAGCTGGGTGCTGGTGTCCCTGGGTGCTTTGAAGGGCTGCTGGCAGGGGAGCAGAGCTGGAGGGAGCACCTGGAGCAAACAAATGTGTGAGCAAGTTGTGCATCTCCTACTGCCTTCCTAGGGGAGGAAAGGATGGGATTATCACAAAAAGGTATTTTGCTTCATTTTAGAGTTTACTTCACTTGAAAGGCAACACAGTTTTGAGCTTTTCTTTTGTTAAACCCCACAGGGACCCTTTTGACTTCCACAAATGCTGTGGACAGCATGAAACCAGTTGATATTTGGGTTTTTTTTTCCATGTTGTTGTTTTTCATTTGTGTTTGTTAAACATCCCTGTGACTTTTGGCAATATCCTTCAACTATCTGATTGTCCCCTCTTTGATCTACTTTATTAGGACACAGAGACTTTAGTGAGTACTTGATGTTGTGCTAATGAAATCATAACCATATTTCCTCATGTTAATTTAACTGGACTTCTTTTTTTCCAAAAGTTGATGAAGAAACAACTAAAGCATGCTATTGCTATTTAGCAATCCTACTACATATCCCATCATTGTGTAAAGTAGATACAAAAATTCCTTTCTACTCCACCAAAATCCTTCATGTTTCAATTTACTGGAATGTTAAAACGAATTTAGCAGTTCTTAGATTCTGAGGAATCAGAGAAATACTCAGACCTCCACATGTCAACAGACATCACTCAATTCAACTTACAGTGACAGCTGTGCATTTCTATATTAGGAAATATATTTTAAGCATTTGGGGAATAGCTTATAGAATTTTTTTAAGCCATGCATGTTATAGATATATATATTTTTAATTTAAGGTCTCAACAAAATTCCAGATTTTCTAGTAGGGCATGTTGGTTTGACAGTGACTAACAGTGTCTCTAAATTTATTTCTGTCTCTGTTTCACACAGAAATAAAGTATTTGCCAGGGCGATCTGTCACCTGCCTTACCTTCTGTTCCCAGGATTCAGTCTCGCCTTCTCTTTTCCCTCTCTTGGGTCTCCAGTTGCCTGATGTCTCTGCTGGTCACAGAGGGGTTGTGCCTGGGTCTGAGCCCTCTCCAGGCTTAGGGAGATATGAACTTTGAAGTCAGTATTTCACAGACCCTGGTGAAAACCAAACTTGTGAAAGAGTCAATGTTCTGTTACAAGCTCAGCAATAAAATTGACTCTGTAGCCATGGCCAGGAGCTGCTCTGCTCTGTTTCCTCTCCTTTTGGCTTTGATATGCTCAGATAGAGCATCCCTGACCCACTGCTATCAACAGATTTCCCTTATTTTGTGCCTCCTCTGGGCTCTTCACTTGACATTCTCTAACCATGCAACAGAGAAGAAGGTGAGAGCAGCAGCACTCAGGATACTTGTTCCAGGCAATTGCCATGCAACAGTGCTTATGGAGCTTGAATGTCAAGCATTTTAATAATCTCAGCTTGACTGAACAAGATTCAATTCTTAATAAGAGGAACAATGTTCCACAACTGTAAGCCCACCATGTGCATGAAGAAATATTGCTGCTTTTATTCATTACCAGCTCTGCTTAGCATGCCAGTGTTTAAAGGCCAATGAAGAGTCTGATCCCATTATATCTATAATAAAATTTTAAGAAAATAAATATTCCTTGTCATGTAGTCTAAGGGAAGGTGCCTTGTGCCGTGTTCTTGGTTGTTGTTACAGAAAATATTGATGTTGTTACACAAAATATGTTACAAAATATTGATGTCTGTGTTATTGCGATGCCAAACCTGAATTTGTTAACATATCTCAGAGGTGCTTATGTCTGGTTTATAAGCATGTTAATTAGGTTGGATAAGGGTTTTTTACAGCTCTGGGGTTGTTCATATAGGTCAACAGAGCACCCAGATGAGGGTGCCCTTAACGAGGACATGCAGAAATGGTGATCAGGATCCATGATCCCCCCTAAATGGATTTATTTTTGGCTTCTCTTGTAGCTGTGGCAGGGACCATGCTAGAACAGCAAAATTCAGCAAGGCAAGGGCATCCTCAAAGGGAAGCTTTGCTGAGATCAGTGGCAGAAAAGCATTCCGTGGATTGAATCAAGCAGCAACTGTTGCCACAAGACTTGCTATGGATTATGCAGAAGTTTCTAAGTTGTTCCCAGTAGCAGCTCCATGGGAGTAGAGTTCCACCCAAGACCAGGCTAGTGCAGCTCCTCAGAAGAAACCCCTTCCAACTTTTTTGCACTCAACAAACGTGAAAATACAGGAACAAGATGGCTGATGCAGGAAGAACAGAGTGTGCCACAGTGTTATAAATGATCACTTCTGCAGAGTACTTCATCGTGACACATTTATTAGTGTTGTTTTCCAGGGGCTGCCCATAGTTAAAATCATATATCTTGGGGACAAAGCTTTGCACGTTGCCAACAACATATGGCTCATCATGGAAACAAACAGCAACTGAGTTCAAAAAGGCATGTTTTCCTGCAGCCACTGATGTCTCAAACCATGGAAGTATAATATATTCTCAGTAATTACTCTCTGCAGTTCATAATTACCCAACATATGCAGAGTGGTGGGAGTTTCTTTGCAGAGCTCTGGAGAGTTTCCAGAAGAAGCAACTCAGCTGATAAGCACCAGCAGGAGAGATGAAAACCAAACACAACCCCTTTGTTGTGGTACTGTCCTGCTCTGTGCTGGACTCTCACTTGAACCCAAAATTTTGGGACTCCAGGAATTATATATCCACAGGGGCTACATAACACATCTAAGGGAAGATAAGTTTTTAAATTATTATCACTCCCTGTCCCCCACTGGAAGAGAGAATACAACTTTCAAATTATTTTGTATAATAAAAGTCAGTTGGAGTGCCTGTTCAAGAGCCATTGATCATCTCAGTTGCTCATCTCCTGCTACCCTTGTGCTTAAAAGAGACAGATTTTTTCCCTCAGGTTCATGACACATAGATTTTTCCTGAATCTCTTGTGCCCGATGCTCAAATCAAAAGAAAACCCAGTATTTGAGTAGAGGGAGGAGTGGAAGAGGGATGACTGCTGAAAACTACTGTAACAATACAATTGCCATTGCTGTTCTCTTTGGCCACCTTGAGATATTTGCATCTGCTTCTTCACCTATATCTTACTTTGGTATCTGAATATTTTGTATAACAAAACTGAAGCACAAAAATTTTTGTGTTAAATCAAAGGAAGATTATTGCCCTGAGAGGGATTCTCAGCACATGTACACTGGTGGGTAGCACCACTCAGCCTCTCGCTCTGCCTCAGGGCATTTCCCCTTTCTCTGCTCTCCCTCCACATGAGGAAATGACTCCTGTTTGCTCTCTCTTCACCTCCTGGCAAGTACAACACTTGGCTTGGCTCTTCCAAGATGTCATGGAGCCAGGGAATGATTTAATCTGGAAAAAAACCTGTAGGATGTGTCTTTCCTCCTGCTGGTGACATTGTTTTACCGCAGGGACAATGCTGGTGTGAGAAGTCCCCCATCCTAGGGGCAGCTCGAAGAACAGGTGGTGGGGTTTAGTAGCATGATATTGAACTGTGTCTTGAAGTCACTGCATAAAATTCAGGTAATCCCTGAAGAAATAGGTGACAAGACAACAAAATATATTTTTGTATGCACCCAAGGTAGTACTACACAGGATGTGAATTCTCCTATGGAAAGAAGAGCATGAATTATAACAAGAACTCTTTTTAACCAGTTAAAGTGGCTAAAGACAGCCATTGACTTGCTCCATGCATCTCTGGCTAAAACCTTTAAAGTTGTTTTTCCTTCAGTACCACATTAGGTTCTCTATCCAGGCTGTAGTTTCAGCTTCAATCATCTATATTTTACAAGCTCAGACAAACATCTTTATGCATTTTTCCCAAGGTTTCATCATTTTTCAGTGACCTTGTAAATGTCTTCACTTACTTTATTGTGCTTTTTAAAACCTCTCTCTAAATCTCTTCTTTGTTGTATTGTCTCATATTTTTTTTTAATAAACTCTCATGGAATTTAGCTTTGAGCCTGATAGGCAGTGAAATAGAAATGGGATCAAATTACACAGCTGTTTACTGCTTTCCTAGGACTTGCCCTAGTTTTGCTTGTAAAAATTCTAAAGTTTCTCTCCCAGTGACAACTTTTATTAGAGAGGTGACTAGATTCAGAATGTACCTGTTAAAAACATGATTATAACACAACTTGGGTATTTTTTTCACTTCCCTTAAGATTTTTTTTTCTTTTCAAACTGATCTTCAGGTTAACTATTTCATTTTACTCTAAATAATCTAAAGGTTGATGATTCTTAGTGGAGCTACTTTTTTGATGGGACGGGTTTTCAAATATAAACCAGGGAAGGATGTGACAGTGAAGAGCTTAAATGTGAGATGTCATCCATTTTCCCTTTAAAAATAGAAGTTAAACAACAAATATGACTTAGAATTATTCTTGCTGTAGTTTACTAATTATTTTTATGTTTACACAAAGAATTATTTTTCAATACAGTCATTAATTTTGTCATTGTGGAACAAGGTATACGGAACGTACAACAAATCCCATGCAGCAGGCAGGGGGATCAGTGAACAAACAAAAGAACAAAACCAGCTTGTGGAAAGCTGTAAATATCTCCCAAATATTATTTTTTCCTATTCTTTCTGTTATTTTTTATTCAATATTTTGTTAGCTGCAGAAGAAGTTCAGGCTTGACTATACCAAATTACGTTTTCAGTCAATCCTTTAAACATTCTGTGGTATCACAGTATGCACGTTAGCATCAAATATTTTAAGCTCAATTTATTTAATTAGCAGTAAGCTAATTTCTAGGGATTGCTAGGAGAGGAATATTGTCTGTCCAGAGTGGGGAAAGAGCTGCTGAGCCCAGAGCTCCCTCGCTCCTGCAGCAGGGAAGGCGGGGACAGCGTGGGCGGTTGTGTATTACTTTGTTGCTTTAGACTTGGGGTTATTGTTTTTTTTTCTTTGTCCCAGAGAGCTGTGGCTCTTTGTGACACTTTTCATGGCTGTGCAGATCTAGTCTGCCTTAGGGCAGCAATTTTCTGGGCTTCAGAGGACTCTTGTGTAAGTGGAAAGAGAGGATAAACAAACACATTGGTTAGCCAGCTGAGATAAAGTGTAGGTTTGCTCTTGCATGACATCTGGCTCTCTGTATTTATAAAAATAAAACAGAACCACTTCAAGTTGCTTCAGGTTCCCCAGAGAAAGAAGAGGAAATTCTTTGGGGAGAGGTAAATGCTTCAAGAAAAAATAGCCTTTTCTTACCATTACCTAGATCATGGTCCCAGTGGGAACTCTAAGTAAAAAATTGCAAGTGTTTGCTCTGAAGAGTTCTGTACATCAAATACTTTGATAAAGACACGACAACAGTCATTAGGATTGTTGTTCTTGTCAGAATTTGGGATGAAGTTTTCAAAAGTAGTCACCCTCCTCGTTCTTCTCTATTTCAGTGCAAAGTGAATTAGGATAAATCTGAATATCCAGACATATCTGAATGCTTCAAAAGCCTGACCGACTGCCAGACAGCAGGGAGGGAAATGGGCTGGGCATGCAGTGGTGTCTGTCATGTCTCCAGGACAGAAAACAGAAGCATTCAAGTGGGGCATTAGGCAGGATGGCTGTGCCTGCTGTGAGTGTGCTCCTTGGAGGGCAGGCTGGCTCCCACCGCTCCGAATGCCTTCAGGCTCTGAGGCAGCCCCCAAACCCCCCCAGCAGATATTTGCCTGTGTGCTTAGCAATCCTCAGCCAGTTATGTCCATCTTTTTCTTGATGTGCAGTTTTTAATATGAACAGTGGGTTTAATGACAAACTGCCTCTCGTTACTGGTTGTGAACCTTGATTTGAGGTCCGCAGTTCTTATACTGAAGAGACCGTGCACATGCAGCCCCCATTCTCTTTGGAATTCCAGATTTTGCCTTCTTTTTTGGCATCCTTTTGCTCTCTCCTCTGAGCATCTCTACCCTAGGCTGATAATTCCAAGCCTGCTTAGCTTGGCTGCTTCCGAGCCATTCCAGACCTCAGCTGATCTTTTTTTTTTCTCTTCTTCTTTTTGACCTTTTACATTTCACCTATTAATGGGGGAGCACAGAAAGATGCAGACCTTTCTCTGAGATTGAGAAATAAGGCAACTTTTCTGGAGAATCTTCCTCCTTTTCCTCATTCTTAGAGGCTCCTGCTACATTTGATGCTGTCAGATACTTGTCAGGCTCATGTTTGCACCTCCCTGCTAATTAATGAATATTAATTTATCTTCATACTCACTATCATGGACTTCTTGTCTGATTTCAATGGCTGTATAGCCACTTCTCAGCAATCTGTTTTTTGTGGATGACTCTTCATTAGGATCTGGATAGAGGTATCACTGTAGGGCACTTTGTAGTGCTGTATTTCCAAAAATAAAATGGAATCATTTCGAACAGTGTTGGGACTTGGGGGTGTGTGTGAAAATCTTTGGAAAAGCAGAAAGCCATTTTAAAAATGCAAAGTATCTTTAGTACTTTAGCAAAGTATTTATCACATTTCAGGTGTGGGTAGGGGGTACATGTATGGGATGTAGTCTTCTCAGCTCCTAAAACCTACTGGTTACAGATCAGTGTAACCCTTTAAATTGCATTTTCATTAACAAAAGTGAAAAATTGAAAGTATTTTTCATGGAATTTGTGAAAGAGCTGTTTACTCGTAAATTTTTGGAACAGATATGTTGATTTTGCTTTTACTCTAATTTTTCCTTTTCATAACATTCTTCCCTTATCAGTGTTGCTACTGGGAAAAAAACACTCCCTGAAATGAGAAGAGAGCAGAGGACTGGTGACATCACATAATTTTTTTACCCTTTTTTTGATGAAGAAATTATTGTGTTTTTTTGTTTTTTTTTTTTTTTTTTAAAGCAGCCTGCTTTTGAATGAGGTGTTCTTTCATTTATCTTTAATAGAGAACTTAAAATTATTGCAATCAACCTTTGAGTGTCCAGGCTGAGCAGGCGCTGTGATTCTGGGAAGCTCAGAGGGACTGAAGGACGTGCCTGAGAGGGAACACTCGAGCTGTGTCTAATTCCACCCCTTCTGGATGGCTCTCCAAGGAGCTGCAATACATTTTCTGGCACTCCTTTCATGTGGTTCTCAGCAACTGTTCCTGCTATTCTTCCTGATAAGGCTCACAGGGAGCCTAAGAAATGATTGAGCAGCGGGTTGTCCTTGGGACCTGCTGTGGGGCTGGGTTTTGGCCACTGCCTCTGCCAGCAATCAGTCCCTTTCCCCGTCCCTTGCTTTGAAGGGTCAGGCAGGGAACTGGAAGTTGAATTGTACAATTTGTGCTTCTAAAATCTGATTGCCCTTTCCTCCTTTGCATCTTAATGTCCTTTAGGACTTGCTTTTAAACTTGCGGTCAGGGGAGGGCAAGATTCAGGCACTGAAGCAGCTTCTTTTGGGGTGTTCAGTTCAAAATTAACTAATTAGGACCACTGATATTTCACACTGTAAACTTGTTACAGAAATATGTTACTTTTGGCTAAACTTTGGATGAAGGTATCCCTAGTCTAGAATGTTCAGATTTTGGGTGTGTCCAGAGCAATAAATGTTTTTTCATTTACCAGGAAAGTAAAGGGAGGCTCTCCTTAGGTTCTTGTATCTACTCCTGAACTTGAGTATGTTAATTTTGAAGGGAATTGGAGCTATGAGAAGCAGAAATTTCATAATATCATAGAACCATGGAATGGTTTGGGTTGGGAGGAACCTTAAAGATCATCTCCTTCCAACCCCCTGCCCTGGGTAGGGGGACCTTCCACTATCCCAGGTTCCTCCAAGGCCCATCCAACCTGACCTTGGACACTTCCAGGGATGGGACAGAACATATTTAAACATACTTCCACATATTTTCTACATATTTCCATAAAATATTTTATCAGAAATTAGAGGAAGACACAGAATTTCATGGAGCAGGCTTGCTGCCCGGCAGCTTCTAGCTCAGGATACATTTAACCCTTTCTTTGGTGAACAATTTAGTGGGATGTGCAGTGAGTAGGCAGGTGCTGGGTTTCTGGAGCACTTCTCTTACACAGCACTCTTCTTTTTCTCTTGTGATCTGGGTAACAGCCCAGTCCCCACATTTAGTAAATGAGTGACTAATTGCCAGGCACAAGAAACGGACTGATCCCCGTTCCTTGAGACACATCACCTGATGCTGTGTGGGTTGACTGGTGCTCACGCTTCCTGTCCTGGCAGATATAAACCCTGTTTGCAAGACTGCAAACCCCAGAGGTAAGCAAACATGAGGGATGAAAAGAGAGAGCTGAAATCACCTTGAACAATGGTGCTCCATTGCAATCAGAGCTGGCTTCGCTCTTATGGTAATAGAGTTGCTTGCAGGGGTTGGGCTATAATGAAGTTTTGTGCTGTAGACCAGGGAATCTGATGTAATCAGATTGATGGAACAAAATCAGATATTCATGGGAGAGGCAATTAATCCTTCATTTAAAGACACTCAGATCAGCAAGACTTCTCCTGTTAAGGACATAAATAAGTCTTTAATGTGGACTTCATGATAGGTAACTCCTGCAGAGGCATCTATCAACTGTATATAATGGTAATTTGCAACTCCCTGAGGAGTTTGAGACAACAGCAGACAATTTCTCAAGTTTTTTTTGCTGCTAGCATTCACAGCAGGGTCAGCCTCCTGCTCAAGAAGTGGGCCTGGCCTTTTAGAAGATTGGAATCACTCTAATTTTCTGCTGTGAAGAAGATAAAAAGTTGGCTTAAGGAAAGTAAAAGGTTGGCTCTAAGAAAGGATAAATTGGAAAACTCCAAGCTTATGAAAAATTCTACATCAAGCTTGTGGTTCAACTGCGCAAATAAAAAAAAGTCTGGTCTGTATTAGGGTTGCTTAATCAGAATAAGACAACTGCTCATTAGGACCTCATTCAGAATACTCAGGATGAATTGAGACAGATCTTAAAAAGAATAATTGCTTGAAAAAATTAGTCTCTGGTAATGTGTTACCCTACTGAATGATGTGTGAATAGTTTTATTCTTTTGTGGAAGTTCTCTACTTTTTCTCTTGGTTTTACTGAGGTTGGAATCTGTCATGTCCTTACCAATTTAACTGATCGTTCTAAGGCCTGTTTAGCTAAAGAAAGAACATCAGTACTTTGAAGACCAAACTGCCACCAGTTGGATCAGGCTGGTCGGTGCTAAGCCTATCTTGGTGCCTCCAAGGCTCTCTGCATCCAGGGAGAAGCAAGTTTGGCACAGTCCACCCAATCATGAAGTTCTCATCATCTCTCAGGCAGCCAGTGTGAATTAAAGATTTCTTGGTTTAGTTTTTCTTAAGATTTCTTAATTTTCTTCCTTGCCCTTTCTGTACCAGCAGCGTGGATTGGTTAGTTATTAGTCAAGAAGTAGTAAGTTATCTTATAAGCAACCTCAATAGCAATGTATGAAAAGCAAAAAGGAAAAAAATGAGCTTTAATTGAAATGTTGCAAGTGTGTAGGATCAGGCATACTGAAGAATCCGTGCCAGGAATTTCCAAGGAGCTCTGGAGGAGTTAGGGCATGAAGTTACCCTTAGAGGTGAGAAAGTGAGCTGGAGCAGTTCCACACAGAATCCACACACAAGAGCAGCCTCAGGAGATGATTTTCCAGGCAGCCCCTGAAGCAGCTCCATCACCACGGCCATCATTGAATGCAGAAGATTGATCTGCTCTCCTAGAAGTGAATGAATAAAGCCTGTGAATATAAATGCTCACCCCAACCCTTTCTTCATATAAATTAAAAATAGAAGTGAGGTCAGAAGGGGAACTTTGCCTGCAGTGTGTTACTAAATCAAGCCTTTGTGACTTGTCAAATTAAACATTTAACATAACTGCTTTATTTATCATTACATAGACTGTCGTATCTGAAAATGGTGGTTAATTTTCATACCTGTGCAGTCTCTCCCTGACTTTATTACCCAATCAGATCAAAGTCACGCATCTAACTTTCTTACAAAAATCAGTTAATGTATTCTACAGAAAAACAAAACTTCTTCTGAGTGGGAGTGAAAGTGATACCTCATGCAAAAGGGAAAAAATCTTACTGTAGAACAATATTTTCCTCTCTTTCCAATTTTCCTGTACAGTGAGACCTCCTGTTTTTACTGGTAGCTCTCCACACTCAGGAAAGATAGAGACAATCAATGCTTTGAAAAAAGGTATTTACCTTTTCGGTGGACCAATTATGTTCCATGCTAATGTTATTTTTTTAAAAAACAAACAGAAGAAGGTTTTCTGTGCTTTCAAAGGAAATACTCATTCATTCCAAATATGGGGGGTATATTGCCCTGGTTTTCTTTGCAGTGTGATTTAACACACTCAAGAACTTTATGATGTTTCTCTTAGCCTTTTCATCTCCAGATTAAGCAGCCCCAGTTCCTGAATAATTTGCTTTCACTGCAAGGGGATATGCAATAAGTATATTGTATAATGATCACAGAATGGTATCCTAAAAATATATCCTTATATGTGCTTGAGAGACTATCAGCTATGACAGAGCACATGAATAAGAAAGTAAACTTTAAATGGAACCGGAGAGAAACTGAGAATTATATGGTAGGGTACGAAATAATGTATCAGTGTAATCTCAACACCAATCAGAAAACCAAAAAAGGGAGAGTGGGACTGGGGAGCTGTATCCCAGCTATAAATGAAGGGGTTTGTGATGTTCAGGAAGGTCAAGATAATTCCACACACATCACAATTGCCAAAGGATGACCCATAGATTTATAGGATGTCTATCAGAGAGACACTTTGCCTGGAGTGAAAAGACGTAATTCAGTGTTGAAGAAACAGCAAATAAACATTAATTTAATGGAATTAGGGTAATCCTGACTCCTTTGAGAGCAGAGATTGATTAACAGCAACTCTGCCAAAAAAAAGTTAAACAGGAAGTTTCATTGATCTAATGACAGGAGCTGGCGTGGAATTTGGAAAAGACCCCAGACTCCAGGAGGAAAAAATCCTGGAGGAGGAAAGAGGGATCAGAGTTCCTCCCTGGAAGGGCTTCTGTGGTTTCTCCTTAATGAACGTTTTCAGTTTAAGAGCCACTCTGCTCTGATTTGCCTCCTGTGGCAGTTTTTGGACCCTTGCAGATGTACGGACAGGAAGGTGTTCATTCCATGTGGGTGAAGAGGTAGCTTCTCTGGCAGCTAATTAAGAACTGGATGTAATGACGATTCTGTAGTTTTGTCTTAACCTAACAAAGAATGAAAATGGGCTGAGGTGAATGTGGGGCCAATAGGAACCCAATAAATGAAGTGATAATGAAAGTTACACCCAGTGTAGTCCCCTAAAAGAAAAAAAAAATGAATTTCACACTAATTTTGAAAATTTTCCTATAAACCCCAGCTCTTTTTCAACAAATTAAAAGCTGATTGTAAGAAAGCAAGAAACTACAATTGCTTCTGCCTGTTATTAAGAAAAGATTTCCATTTCCTAGGGAACAGATAAACGAAGCATCAAAGTATAGCAGCATGACATTTCTTTTTATTTTTAATTTTTCATGTGGCATTTTCATTGGACACATCAGAGAAAGCAGCAGGCAGACTGTTTTGGCTTTAAAGTTTGAGAAACAGAAATAGAAGAAATAGATAATTCAGATTCAAACAGATGTAAGATCAGCATAAAAGATGCTGTTTTGGGGAAGCCGGTGACATTAGCTACTCAAGAAACCCCACATTTCTGTTTAACTGCTTCTCTTTGCTAGATCTCTTGAGGCTGCCAGCAGCAATCACTTTGTTAACCCAAAAACAAAATGGTAATTGAAAATTCACTTAAAAATGCAACTTTCTGAATAAATCCAGTTCCAGAACAAGAAGTTATGCAAACCTAATGGATTATGTTAAAAAGAAAGAGCCAGCGGGTGAGATTAATCACAATGAAAACTGCTGAAGGAGTTTCACTGAATGGTAGAGGAATGAAGAATGTGAATTATTAGCAAAAAAAAGCCCCCACAAAGCCAAACCAAAATAAACCTAAAACCAGAGCAGAAACCTAAAAAGCTTTAAAATGGAAAGAAATGGAGACAAAGTCCTGTGCTGGGAGTGAGGCTGAGACCCATAAATCTGGAATTGCTCATGTGTGATGCTGGGTGGGAGGCAGAAGAGGAAAAGGAGGAAACCCAAATGCACAACAGCCCCCCACCCTGTCTCTACTGTATTTCTGCCCTTCAGAAATCAGTGTAAATGATTAAACATACACATATTTAACCCAGACCAAAATCAAAGCGTGAACTTTCAGCAGCCCGCAACAGCAGCCCCACTGCCATCAGAAGTGTTTCCATCAATGTTTCCTCTGCTTGGAGCTGTCTTTGAAGCTGATTCTTTTCATGTGAGGTCTCCAAGCCTTGTTTTTCCTCATGTTTAGCCTTTGGAAAAGAGAAGTCCCATCTGATCAGTGGAGATACCAGGCTTTACAGCCTTCCCCTGGCAGCAGAGAGAGATAATGTGTCGCGTTGGAACTTTGGTGGTAAAATGCCGCGACCTTCCCAAAAACGTCTCTAAGGAGATCTCCCTGTGTAACCAGCACATTTACACACACACGTACGCTGTCACACCGGATAGCTAGTCAAATAGTCCAACAGGGAGTCAGCAGAGAAAATCTTCACATCAGGTTTTACAGGAGACATCTTTTAATGCGTCCACACTCGTACAAGGTGTTCCAAAAGTGCCGCGAGAGCAACGAGGATCTGGGGGAAGGGAGCCAATCAGAAAGCTCCGAGGGCGTAACAGAACAGAACAGAGCATTCTGGGGAAAGCCATCTCAGTCACCATAAGCTGGAAAGAAACCTAGAATTTAGGACTCCATTCCTTATCTAGCAGGTCCACTGGCCTCCACAGTAATGTGCAGGACAGAGGGAGGAAACAGTGCCATGGTGACACTGCTAATGCACTCATGTGTGGTGTGAGCCCATGGCAGCCAGGCTGAGCTTTTGAGAGAAAAATTATATTTCCAGTTTTCTAAGGAGGGAAGAGAAGCTTACAAATATAATCAAGCATAGAGAGAGTTATGGTGACTTTGTACTGTCTTAAAACAGGTTAGTATTACAAATTATTATGAAGGTGAGAAAATTCTCTTAATCTTTACATCACCAAATTCTTTGTTTTATTTTTAAGAGTTTGTTCTGAATTTAGATTTCTAATTTATTTTTCTAGGACATAAACAAGACTTCTGATACCTATTGTGTTAAAGAAGATGGAAACCTCTTGCTTTCCACCCTGTATTAGAGCAGGATTGTGTGGATGTGGTCCATCTCCCCCAGATTTTGTCCTAAGGTAGCATTTAGCTCCATTTTCCACCTGAAATTTTAATGTGATATTCTAAACTGGTTCTCCTTATTCTTTGGGCTCATCTGTGTGTTGGCTTGAGGGGAAAAGGGCTGAAGGGTCAATATTGCAGGCCTGGAACAGCTGATTCCACAGTCACACCACAGGATCATTTTGGTTTGCTTCCTTCAGATGTCTGGTTTGATCCAGACATGTTCTGCCACAAAGACCCCCTGGTTCCTGAGAACCTCTCCTAACACATCCATATTCCAAAATATGAAAGGATATCACATCCATTTAGCTATGATGTTGGCAGAGTCCCCAAGTAGTAAATTCCCTTGACACACTCTCAAAGTCTGAATGCTGAGTGACTCATCCAATTTTCAGAGTAGGTTAAATTCTGTTCATTAATCTGTAAAGCAATTACATACTCATGTAAAGTCAGCATGCTTCAAAGAAACAACGAAAAAACCAAATGGATTGAGAAATAGCTACAAGGCATGAGTATGTTAAATTTCCAGTTTTTAAAACTAACCTTACAAATGCTTAAAACGTTCTGTTAAATCATACAAATCATAAAATAAAATATGTGTTAAACCGATCATCCTTGTTTCTTTGCAGAGTTTACATAAAGTAAATTAAATAACTGTTTCTACAAACCAAAAGTGGCTGTTTTATATAGATTAGTGGACTCAATTCTTTGTTCACGCCGCGTTTACTGTTATAAATCTGTCAATGGCAGCCTTATTACACCTGATTTATCCGTGACATTGTGCTCTGCTGTGCAGAGCTGTGTTTGGAATGGGTCAATAGTGAATCGATCCTGATTAACTCGGAACATTTCTCTCATGGTTCTGCTGCTACCCGAGCTGTCCTTCTCACTGTGCAGCAGGACAGGGTGGTGTCAGTGGCAGATAATGAGCCTCTTCACTTTCCTCTCTTATTCCTGTATGGGATCAGGATATATGGGAAAATTTTCAGAACAAGGCTGAGACATTTTAGTTCCTTTAAGCATTAACTGCATTCGCTGCTTGTAAATCACTATGTGGCTTCCATTTAATTGTAATATATGTATCTTTATATGTTATTAATGAGTAAAAATGACAGAATCACGGATTCATTCAGGTTGGAAAAGACCTCTGAGAACACCAAGTCCAGCCTTTAACTGATCACCACCTTGTCAACTCAGATTAAGATTGGTGTGTTCACAGGAGCAGTATCATGGCCTTTGATAGAATTATCCATATGAATAAAGAAACAGAATATAGTGCTTGTGGAATTGAGGTCTGCCCTGCACATTCTCAAAGGGACTGTTTATTTGTTTAAATTCTGGCTTCATTTGAGTTGAAAATGAAGAAAATAAGTTCCATAAACCTTATGAAGCCATTTCTTCCGTCTTTCCAGTATAAAAGCTTATTTCTGAAATGGTATCATCTACTTAAGGCATAATTAGAACAAAGCACTGATGTTTCCTAGACGTGGCAGACTTGGCCTTTGCAAACTGGTGTGCAGAAGGCATTTTGTGCTTCAGTAATTTAAATTCATTTTTTCATTTAGGAAAATTACCAGATAATTATGTTTAGTGCATTGCAGATGTATGAAATCAACTTGTTGCGGGGCCAGCCAGGCTGTGTTGCAGGCAGCTCTGGCTGTTTGAGCTGTGCAATTTGCAGTTATCGCTGCGCTGGGGCGTGAGGGAGCAGCTCTGATGGGCGTCGTTAAATTCAGTGTGTATGTGATGTGTGGATAGGATGTGAATATGGCCGGGCTCAGAACTTCCTGCACTGGTTTTGCCTGTGCCCCCAGCTTGGAAAGAGGCATTTGGCTCTGACCTGGAAGCCACATGGCACCAAACATGCACTTGCTTACATGCGTCTGTGTCGGGGGCACCAGATGTGTCGGGTCAGGAGATGTGGCGCTAGGAGCCACAATAATGACACATGGACAGGAGAGATGTCAGAAGGGTAAGAAGAAGCAGAAGAAGAAGCTTTATTTTTACTTTACAGTATTTATACATTTCTTATAACTGCAGATAATTGGAAGCTGAGGTTAACACCTTCTCCATCACATTGGATGGACCAAGAGTCCATCAACTTTATCTATCATGGAAATGGAATGTACAACACAAGAAAGCAACTAGATAAATAACAGGTGTTATTTATACAAAGTGTGAGAATCTCTGATTCTCTGACTCCAAGATATGTAAACAATCAGAAGGCTGAGAGAACAGTGCAACATGCGTCCATATAGACTTAACCTGTTTCCCCCTGCCCCTCTCCCCCCAGTATCTGATTTCCTGCAGGCGAATCATTGGCATGTTGTTCGTATTCTTGTCCTTCCCGTGGAGGAGGAGAGGAGAGAGCAGGCAGCAGTCAGGAGTTCTTGCAGCAGAGTAATTCATTTTATCATTTACAGCTCTTTTTATAGTTTTATTACTTCATGGTCTAATTGGATAAATGCTTAGCCACCCCTTTAGGGTGATTTGCTGAAATCTTGCAACGTCCATTCTTAAAAATATTTCTCTACCGTATGATAAACAGACCCTAGCAAGGTCACAGGTGTTCTTAGTTTATAAAATATTACTGATAGCTTCTATGAGAAAGTCTCTCACAAGACAGAAAGCAGCTCTTTCTAGCAGCATTTTGCATCTACATTGGCATTTTCTGAATATTCATCTCCTTTGGGAATTTGCATGTTGGGGATGTGAAGGTTCAACTTGCAGCTCCATTTCTCAGCACTGGAGACTTGGGAAGTCTTTGGCTATGCCCCTGAGCCAAACTGCTCTCCTCTCCTGGGAAGGTCAATATTTAATGCTTCAGTGAGTGACATTTTCTGTCTTTTCCTACAAACCTTGTGGCAGATGTTAAAGGCAGTATTCTGGGAGGTGAATACCCTTAGGAATTCATACGGAAGGTTTTCTCCTGACTCTTCCTGAAGGCTCAGAGAAATTCTTGCCTCACTTCCTCTCCAATAATCCTGGTTCTGGCAACGGGCTCCAAAGGTGATGTAGAAGACGCAGCAGCTTTGTCTGTTACCTGAAGAGAAACAGAAAAATGTCAAAGAACCCCCATATTTATAGATGGAAGTGAGTGAGCTGTGATAATTTCTAGGTGATTCAGAGCCCTTTGCATATTTACTTTCTAACCAAGTAGGAGGTGTAGGTGGAGCGAGCACAGTTCAGCTCAAGCTCTTCCAGGACACACGTCATGGACTTCCTCAGTTTCTCATCCCAGCTGACTTTCATGGACAAATAGCTCTTTTGACCCAGGATAGCTGTTCATTGGTGTATTATTTATCTTAGTCATTTCTATCACTGAAAGATTTGAGGGAAATACGTTGTTTTAAACCCCACAACAGAGTGGGGGATTCATTGCTTTTCCATTTCTCCTCTCTTTTATTATAATGGCCATCATAAAAAAGAAGCAAGAAGTTAATGTTTCAAAAGTTTGATATTGGGGATTACTCTTGCTATTAATGACTGTTTCAAAGTAGAAACTGAACTCTTGATCCTCACAGACGACAGGAAAAGACAGCTCCATGAAGAGCTGCATTCCTGTTATATGGATATGAATTTTGGTACAGTACTTTCCTAATGCCAAATCAGTGCAAAGATTTGAAAGGATTGGAATTCTAATTATTTATGGAAAATTACTTCATGAGCCATTGATTCAAATTCTTTTGCTGGTTACAGCACTGACATTGCATTTTAAATTTTATAGTGTTCGAAGCAATTATTTTTGTGTTGGATATTTCTTGAAAGGTAATTTTCACCCAGTTTGCTTTTTATAGGAAAAGGTTGCCTTAAAATATAACCATTGATAAATGTGTCTGACAACACAACAGACTGCCCGATTTTTTTCTCCTGAAATTCCATTTTCAATGGATTTAGCACTTATGTGTTCTCAAGACACCTCTTTGATTAAATAAAATTAAATACATGACTTCTTAAAGGTCAGCAGGTTATATACAGCTAAGATTGTAAAAATATTTAGAATGCTAAAGAGTTGGACTAGGAAACAGTTTCAACTTATTGATGCAAAAAGTGTAGTCATGGGAACTGAATCTGTAAATGAGCAAAATACTCACATGAATCAAGCTGAGAATATGAACTTAAACACAAATTAATTTGTATCTGTTTCATGCAGCACCGTTAGAATTCTTTCCACAAATAAAAGTGAATGGGATTTGAATCCACTTTGTTAAGTATCGTGTTAGACATAAGTAAATAGTTTAAATTTGAGAATCTCTCATATTCAAAAGTGTTACATTTGGTGTATAAGGCAGGACATAGAAGGCTGTGAATAGGTTATTATAATCTGCGAGAAAAAGTGTTTAATGAATTACAATTAGATTTTCATGGAGACAATCAGCTGAAATGTGAGAAGTTCCGTGCTTACAATTAATCTGTATTTCTTTCTGTTAGAAAAAGAACAAGGAAGAAGAGTGCCCAAGTTGCCCTCAATTTGTTCTCTAATTTAGGCTGCAACCTTTCTTTGCAGATCTATCTGGAGCATGATGAGGTATCGTTCCAGTGTGTGTGGCTGTATATAAAACTTGTATATACTGAATATGGAATCAGACTCTCACTTGTCAAGAGGAACATCAGGTGCCTGTGCCATAGCTGCAGTAGGTGAAATCTTACATTCCTTCTGTAAATTAACTGAGTACATGCGGAGCAATTGAGTCTGAAATACAAGGTGTGGAATGTATAACTCTGATGTCAGCGCAGACAACACAAAGTTGGCCATTAACAATGAATTTTGTCATCAGTGTTGGCATTTTGGCATAGGAAGACTGGCATCCTTGCTTGGTTTTTATTGTGATTCTGTGTTCTTCTGTGACTGGTTGGCATCATCTGATGGTTTGTCCAGTTTGTTCAGACTTTAATCTTTGGTGCGTAAATTTGCTCATCAGATTGTTGTCCTGAAGGACTTTGTGCCTAAGTTTTAAAAAACTTAGATTCATTCATTCATTCAGCTGATGCCACGATTTGGGATGGGCTCTTTCTCCTGGTCCTCCCCTGAGAAGATCCTGTGATGTGCAGTGCTGCTGTTCCTTGGCTTTTGCTGAACATTATCTGCTGATGTGCGGCTGCGGTGGCTTCCAACAAAACTGCCCCAGACCTCGTGAGAGATTTCTGTCACCTGAAACCCACAGGATCCCCGAAGCCCTGGCACAAACCATGACATTTCAGAAGGTGGAACTCAAAGCTTTCCCCCTCTCAGTGCACTTGTCTGGGCAGGGTGAGAGTGGAGTGAGTAAGGTTGGTCTGTTTCCTTCAAAACTGTGGGAGAACTCAAGAGATTTCAATTTTCCTGTTTCCAAAAGTAAAAAGTTTAGACCCCAGCGCAATATTGCACATGAATGATTTTATGTTCAGCATTATGATGGTGCAAGCCGCAGCAATGTGGAATACTGCAATAGACAGATGTAAATGATTATTTAAAATGTTTTTGTAATTAAGTTGCCCAATTCCATTAGCTTATAAGTGTCTACTACTCAGCATAACTAATAGGAATTTTATGGGTCATCAATTAGGGTGGGAAAGCACATTCTCTGGCTCTTATGATCTGGAAAGATAAGAATTCAGGAACAGAAATACAGTTTCTCATTTCTCTCAGAATTCAAACAAATTATACATCTGGCTCAGGGAGCAGATACGAATTGTGGCTTTTATAGAAAAGCTATTTGGAAAAAAACCTCATACTAAACCCAAAAAACTTAAATCAATGAAAGTACCTGTTAAATAGCATGGAGCAGCTCAGATAACATGATCAGAAGAAATGAAATTCATAATTAGAATATTGGCAGGCTTGTGGCAGTGGCTGGGAACAAGCAAATTGCTCATGGAAAGCGTCTTAGAGCTGGGATTAGAGTAATGGATGCTTTGAATTAGACTGATTTGGTACTTAGGGGAGAAGTGCAAGCTCCTAAATACACTTATAAGAAGAAGGGTGTAGTTATGTGGAATTACATAACTGCACTTTCATTGCTAAGCTGGTTTTTTGAAGTGTAGGAGAGAAATGTAAGAGGATTTATAACTGTGAATCAGGAACTGGGATCCTGTCACAGCCAAGGCTTTGAATGTAAATGGGTGGTGATGTGAGGGAAGAGCCGGCCACCTAAAGCCCACATTCCAGCAGGGAAACCATTTAGTGTGATACGGGTTCTCTCCCTTTGTCAGTCCAAGTGAATTCTGTGGAAGGTTACCAAGGTGTAAAATTCAAGCACAGACTGTCAGATTAATGATTTCTGAGGGTCTGAGCAGCCTGTTTGAGCTCAGACTCTAGACCAAAGCTTTTATTATGAAATTCCTTAATTTTACTTGCACTGGGACTGGCTTTTGTCAGCATCAGGGAATATTATGCAGACAAGATCTCCGTATCACAACTTTTCTTGTTTTATTTGTCGTAGTGGTTATTTTCTTTGATCTAAAATGTGTTGCTGCAAGAGATTTTCCTTCTTTCTTTGATTTTGCACTGTAGATATCCATTATGTTGATTTGCCAAGTTCTGAGTTGCTGCCATGATGCAGAATGCACAAAAAATAGAAGATGTTTCATTGAAATAATTAATTTACTGGTGCCACAAGTTAAACTTTAAATGATCTGGCATTGAACATGGCTGGTGGTATTGCCTGATGGATTAGTATTACTAAATGTTACTTCTACTACAAAAAGCCGCATGAAAAAATTGTGTTTTATTGTAACTATGTTTGAGTTTTGTAATAGTAGTAGTAATAACAACAACACTAATAATAGCAAAAAATAAAAAAACCCCAATATTTCTTTTTTTAGTGAAGGTCTTATTTTTGTTGCCTGCAGTAGCTGTAGTTTCCTCACAGTCCAGAAACTTCTGCTTGCTTCTTTTTCACTTCCTTATATTTATTATCTGAAAAATATTGAAAAGAAGTAAAGTAAAAATAAAAATGACCTTTTAATACCTTATAATTGAGTAACTGAAAATAAATTAACAGCTCTCTTATCCGTTCTCCATATACAACATATATGCATCGCTGAAGGCAAAAAACATTAGTGTTGCTGATAAAGTCAAAAAAAGATAGAAAAAATTGGCAATTTTTCTAAAGATTCTCCAGAAAGCCACTGGCAGCAAACCAGGGAAGAGGATGTGTAGCTGAAGTTTTGTGTTTGTTTTCAGTCTCTGGGGGACTTTAAGAGAAAGGATCACCATTCTCTCTATTAAAAAAAAAATTAAATGAGCAAGTGAAGAGCTTTAGATACAAAATTGTTCTCTCTCGGGTTCATGTTATGTGTACAAATGAAGTCCTTTTCATTTATTACAACATAAAACCCCCTTGCTATTGCTCCTTTTATATGCCAGTGGATCAGTTTCCGATTCACATGGTTGTTCCAAAGATGACTTTTTCACACCTCCACAGATGCTCTGCCCTGGAAAGCAGCCAGAGCAGTCCCCAGCTGCCTCTCATTTCACCTGATCCTGATGGCTCCCTGAGCCCTGTCAAACCTCAAAGTCTGCCCGAGAGCACTGTCAGTGCCCTCCTTCTGCAGTGCTGCCTACTCTGAATTCACACGGAGAGCGATGACCTTGAGATTTTCCGGAGTCCAGAGGACACACTTATTTCTCATAGAGTATGTAACAAACTCGCCAGAGAGACTTTCATCTCTGCTCTTCATTTCAGCACAACAACCCCAAACAGAAGTTTAGGTCCCATGGCCACTGAGATTCCTATACAAATATGTACTGCAAATTGTATTATTTGTGTCCTGCCCTAAGGATGACTTTGTTCCCTGAAGGGGTCGTGTTAAAGTGCTGGAGTGGAATTAAACCTCCTGAACCTGCTTCATTTTGGTACTTCTGATTCATTCTCTTAAAGGAGAATAATCAATGGGGATCAGATCCTCCAAGCTAATTCCCTGTGAAGCCTTCTTGAAGGTTTGGGAGTTGGATTAAAGTTTTTGGTCATTTCATATCAGTGTTTATCACTCAATCTAGATATGCAGGGCATTAAACTTAAAATCTTGGAAGAGATGAATAGGTCTGTAAGCTGCTATGGTACAGTTTGTGATGTTCATTATCACTTTTCCATTCTGTTAAATCCCTTGAGACTTTTTCTTCTAGTGTTTTTAAGGCTTTCTTAAATGTGATTAAGGAGTTATTAAACCATTTATCTACAGGGCTTTGTTTGATCAGCTGTAATTTGATGCACATATTAATAAGAAATGGGGGTGCTCATTGATAGGGACAGACATGCAAGTTTAATATGCAAGGTGTGCACAGGCTCATTCCTCTGGCAGAGCTGTTCACCCTTTATTCCTTATAAAGCAGAAGAAATCCTTCAATTCAGTTTTCTGAGCTTTGATTTAGGCTCCTAGAGCATCAGGTGTCAAATGAACTACTTTTGTTATTATAACTTGTTTGCTCAACAGCTTTTCTAACTGGTGGCTCCACCGGGGCTGCCCAGGCCTCTCTGTGCCGAGCTCCTTCCCAGCCCGTGTGTCCCAGTCTGGGCTGGTCCCTTCCCAGCTGCAGTGGGGACAATGGGCACAACAACACATATCAATGCACACCCCGATGTGAAATACATTTTATCCATAAAAAGCTCTGTTTCAGCTACTCTGCTCAATTCCGTGGCAATGCTGACCCATAACACGTCTGAATTTTCACATTTACCCCAGCAAGGGCCATTTTTTGTGTGCTTTTCTCCCCCTTCTGTTTTCCATCTCACACAGTAGGAGCTGGCACTGTCTGCTTCCCAGACCCCCCAGCATGAAGTGTGCTTGCTTATTGCTTTCTGCCAGGCAAAAATATCAAAAATATTATTGCTTTTCTTCCCCCTTTATTCCTCTGCCTTTTAAAGTTTCCAGGTTGCTACCAAATTCTGTATTCCTTATTTCATGTTTTCTGGCAACTCCTACAATTAATTTACTGTTTGTGCTAAGGAGAACCCCCATATTCTTTTGTCCCAAACATCCCCTTTTCCAAAATGTTTAGTTCCTGTTGCCTGAGTTATTTTGTGATGCTGCACATAAGAATTTTGTCCTGAAGTTGGGAGGAAAACTGAGGTGTTTCAATGCAGCATGAAGGAGTCAAACTTTGGAAAGGGATTTTATTTGAGAAAGCAGAGAGAGTACTGACAAAAAGGTTGATAGACTTTATATACCATTAAATTCACATTGAATTTCTGCACTTAGCATCAGACATAAAAAATATTGAGCTGTCCAGTAGCAGATCTTCAGAGCTTTCTCTTTCCAAGCCTGGGAGAGGAGCAACTGTTACTAAAAGGCTGAAGGGCTGTGTATGTCCATCAAGCCAGCTGGTCTGGGACAGAATCACTCCCCCAGTCTCTGAATCTTTTGACCTCCCTTAAGCAGAGAAATGCAAGTCAGCAGCTTGAGGTGGAAGTTTTAATTAATTACTGCAAGGTAATTAATAAGCAAAAATTTATACCTTTGCCATATGTCTGGTGTGCACCTGCGGAGCGTGGGCAGGAGGAGGGAGGCAGCTCCTGGGGCAGGTCAGAGGCACAAGCTGAAGTCAGCAGGACACTTTCAGTGCAGTTATTTGATTTTGTTTAAGGATTAATGCTTTTGCTTTCATATATATATTTTTTTTGTTTCATTTTCTTTGCTTGCTTGCTTGCTTGTGGCTTTGTTTGTTTGTTTGATTTTTGGTCTTTCTTACTTCCAAATAAAGAGATAGAAGGGCTTTTCAAAACTCATGACAAATTTACTGGAAACCTGCAACCTAAATGCTTATATTTCCATTTTCTTGGGAGCAGTATAGGGACAGTACAGCAGACCTGGTTGTGCAGGGAAAATCCTAAAAATGCAGCAAATAACCCACCTTTTGAGATTCCTGGAAGCGTCCAAGGCCAGGATGGGGCCTGGGATCAACGTGGTCTGGTTGAAAATGTCCCTGGTCATGTCAGGGAGTTGGACTAGAAAGCCTTTACAGGTCTCTTCAAACCCAAACTATTCTCTGATTCTATGGACAGCTAATCAGTCATTTGCTTAAGTGCTGTTAAATTGGGGGAAAAAACCTTCAATTTTGAAAAATGTAAAGGACATCCATTTGCCTTGAATCTTTAATGTGGGAATGAAGAGACACAGACTTCAGCAAGAGGAGCATTGCCCTGTTGGAGGAGGAGGCCCAGGATGGGCTGGGGATTTAGAGGAAGCCCTGACCTGTGCAGGTTGTCCCTGGCAGAACTCACTGAGCGGCAAACACGGGAGGATCATTACTGCTTGTTCAGCTCCATGCACTGTACTCGTGTTTGCTGCGTGTTTACAAGGCGCTGTGGAGGTGAAAGCTGTTACGGAGGTGATGAGTTCCGTGATTAATTGCCATGATTAATTGCAGAGCTCAGTGGTGTTCCTGGTGCACATCCTTTTGGAACAGCGACTGGGGGCTGGCTGCGATGGCTGCTGCTGTAACAATGAGGGTGATGAACCATGTCAGAGCCAATTACTGCGTGTGAGGGGCTGGGAAAAGGCAAGTGGGAATTGCTCATCCATCACGTGATTGCTATTGCTTTAGTTTATTTGTCAAGCAAGAGATTCTAGAATTTATGCAGCAGATCATTCACTCTTCTAACAGGTTTAATTACCATGATTTCACTTGTGTTACACTGAGCTGCACCAACTGAACTCCAGGTGTTGTTATCATTTGCAGAAAAATGCTGCCTGCCCCTCCATTTGGCCTTTATCAAGATCTAATACTTGTTTACAGAAAAAAAAAATATTTTTTTCTCATCTCACTTATCCATTTCATTGGAAAGAATATTAAGTATCAAAGTCTGTAGGGTTGATTTGGCAAGAGCCTAAGAGCAGTTGCAGTAGTGAGGTTAATGCACAGTATTTGGTGCTCTGGTTTGTGCTTCCAAACGTGTACAAGGCACACAAAGATGAACCAACTTATTTGGTAAAGTGAAGCTCTGTAAGAGCAGATATGGAAACTACTTCATGCAATTAATTGTGAGATGAATTAATGAATGGCACAATGTTTGAGTGATGCTTGAGCTACAGGGTACTCACTGACATAAAGGCACGCTAAGTTAATTAGAGTTCATTTTAAATGTTAAAACTATGTTTTCCTTTTTCTCTTGAACTATAAAAAGTGTCACAGTTCAGTAGGTGAAGAAAGGTGATCCTCAGCTGGGCATGAAGAAAGGACGTGTCAGACTATGCCATGAAAGACACTGGTTCTACCTTGTTTTTAATTAGGTTGGCACTGAACCAACGTGTACTTACCTGAGAGAAGGTCTGCACCAAGTGACATTGCCCTTTATTTCCCCTGCAAAATCAGGATTCAGTTTATTACAGCCGGATAAAAAGTGAAAAGACACCACTTTACAACTTAACTCTTAAATGATTTAGAAATTCTTTTACTGTTAAGCATATATTTTAAAAAATGTAATTAGATTGAATAATAGCTCTCCATCTTGAATGTGAGAGAAGATGAGGTGATAGACTTAAGATTCAACTTCCTGATTATTTAGTATTTTATAAGCTGAGTACATCCAGCAAGAAAATCACAAATACGAGGGTGTGGCACTGAACTTCGCCCCTCAAGTGTAACTTCAAATACAATGTTACTGAGATTTCATTCAATAAAGCCTCCATATAAGCATGTCAAAAAAATAATATTTAGAGGCGTTTTGCTGAAGTTGTGCTCATTCCTGAATTGGGTTCCTTGTCAGTGAAATATTGCTGAAATTTGTAGAGAATATAAATAAGTTACTGGCATATTTTAATAATTTCTTTCAAAATTAGTGAATGTTGCTACCACAGATTCCATGGTTTGTTTGGGTTTTTGTAATGATCATCTCCTTCTCCACTGGGAAGAAGCAATTTATTCAACGGAGCAATCTCTGGGAGTGACACTAATAAATTGTACTGTGGAAAAAAAGTGGCAATATTTCATTTTCTTTTTTTTTTTACTTTCAGCGTTTCTTTTGGTTTTGACATTTATTTTGTTTGAGATGTTGAGCGAGCTCAGTGCTAAACCAGAGCAGAGACTGAGGGAGGTGGGACCTGGATACAGAGAAAAAGGATGGATAGGACATGGATACAGAGAAATAGAGTGGCTGGGCCAAAACCTTGCAGGACAGCATAGAGAAAGGGGTGAAAGAGGTTTTATAACATTGTGCTATTACTGATATCTGGCAATTTCAAACAGAAGGATGGTTTTCTAACTTGAGGTTGGCTGAACCTGGTTTTGGCAGTGGAAAGTTTTATAATTACAATTTTTCAAAATCTTTTAATTGTAATAAATATGAATTTTTTTTTTAGTTTCCTTAAAGGTTTTTACAAACAGATTGTATTTTTTCTTCAGCTGATAGAGCATTGAGCATAACTCAGTATTTTTGCTTATTTCCTAACTCCTCATATCACCTTCTAATTCTTGAATTTCCTACTACTTTGTTATGTTTAATGAGCATTATTTATTTTTAGAAGTGGTGTGAGGCTGCTTATAGAGTTAGTTATGGATGTTATATATATTTTCTAGGTTAGCTCATGATTTCTCCGGTGATGAAAGGTACGGATAGGCTTCTTTCAAGATTTGAAAGGAACCTTGTCAGCTGGTTCTCATCAGCAGCTTCTTGCTGTCCCTGCGGGGCTGCCCTCGGGATGCTGCTGGAAGACAGAAAAATCCCTTTGCTTGCAATTATATTCTAATATGATTGTGTGTTTTGTAAAGGCACTTCCAGAGTGGAAGATTTTGACATTCATTTAAGTCTTCCTGCTTTCCCTTCAAATATGCACTCTTCAGAAGAAGCTAAAATGCCCCCAAAGATTGATAGTGCATCATTCAGTTGGAGGGATGTGATCCATAGGGATACAGACAGCCACAGTGTGAATATGTGGGTGCAAAACCACTTCACTGATCTGACAAAATGAGGTTTTGAGACCTTTAGTACTTATGTCGTGCCACTCATTTTCAGCAGAGAATGCAGTCCTTGCCAAGCCCAGGAAATTTAAACCCGGTTTAAAGGTGAGTAGGCATCATTACACTTTGGGCCCTGTCTGCTGTGGGAAGTGAGAGAATGGGTCTCAGCAGAGATCTGCAGCCTAGAGGAGCAGCACAGCTATAATGAGATGAATTTCCTTGCTTTATTTTAGGTTTCATGGCAGTATTTTCTGACTTGATGGCATATATTCTATTTGTTATCTACCTGCGCGTGATAAGTGTGCTTAATCTCTTTTGAATTCCTACATTAAACCTTACTGGCTTTATCACTTAAATTCATGTTTGTTTGCTAGGGCAAGAGAATTGGCATTAACTATATGAATTGGTTTCTAGATTAGTGGTTTTTTTTCTTTCCTAATAAAAAGTGTGAAATGGTATTTTTAGAGATCATTTGGCCTTCAGGGTTTTCTCTTTTTTCTTAGTGATTTTTATTACTTCAGCAGAACTGCTGCAGAGTCTCAATTTTGTTTTCAGTAGCACAGTTTTAGTCATTGAACTCCTATTTTGGATGAAATTGCATTAGCATTATTTCTTTGAGAGCTAGAAAACTAATAATTGCCTTTTAAGTTTTAATCATGCTTTTCGATGGGGCAGAAATTGCTAAATTAATTGACTTTTTTTTTTTTTAAGATGCCAGACAAATCAACGAAGGTGACAATTGCCGAGTGAGTTTGTTTCACAAAGCCTTCCAGCAAACTTTCTATGACTGAATTCTTTTTTTCTTTTTTATCAGTATTTTGCTTTATCCTTGTGTTCTCTTGCAGTTCTCATGGGGCAGAAAGGCAGTTTTCAGTCACGGCAGTTGTGTGGTGCTGCAGATCCCTTCTGGGTAGCACGGAGAGTAGCAGGGATGAAGATGCAGGAGTAATTAATAGCTCTGGCCATAATTAACAGACCCTGGCAGAGTATTTGGACAACCAGTGAAGCCTCTCTGACTTCCTGCAGTTCAAACAGGAGTAACTATCACAGCTTGAGAAGAATAAAGTACAGCTGGGGTGGGGACGAGCTGGGTCCTCTCTTCCACCTCACCATTTATTTCCAAGCTACCTCACCTAAAGGTATTGCAATGCTGCAGATATTTTCTGCAGGACTAGACCCTGACAGCAGAAAAGACAGAGTGGGACTAGTGGGAAGGATATATATATATATTTAAAAATAAATGCTTTCAAATTAATCAAAGTAAGCCTTCTCAAATCCCCTTTCTGTGTATCTTGTACATTCCTACCTGCATACGTGGTTGATTAAGAAAAATCAATGTTGTTTCATGCTGTGTCTTTGGAAGAAAGAAGTAATCTAGGAAGCTTTCCTTGTGTCTGTGAGTCAGGGAAATTTGACCTTCAAAGATGATCAAGCAAAATACTATTGTAACATAGAGCTGGGTTCATTTCCTATGTAAAAAGCACTGGAAAATAATTTTTTACTAGGGAAGGAGGCTGTGATTTCATTTCACCTTCCCTACTACTCCACATTTATCCTCTGTATGTCAGAGGATAACAATTAAGAGAACATATAGAGAATATTGATTTCTGTCAGGTTGTTGTAAGTTGCATAAAAGCTGGAGATTTGACAGATGTTAAATACTGCTCGATTTTTTTTTTTCTTTGAGAAATCACTCTGGGCACATTTGGAAATTCCACTGCTTCTCATTACTGCAGAAAGGCCAAGAGCTCTGCCCCTCGAAGGCGATTATCCAGTCCATTAGAAAATGCTACAATTCCTCCCTAACAGCATCACAAAAATGAATGAAAAAGGAACATAATAATTTTGTTTCAATAAGTGGCCACCTGCACATCTGACAAGAAAATGCCACATTTGCAGAGAGGCATTGCAGACCTGTGAAAGCTCTCCTGACACCCATCAGAAAAGAAAGAGATGCTGAAAAACAGAGATTTAGGGAGGACTGGCGGTCTGTAAAATAGAGCAATTATTGGTAGTGGTCTACTGTAGCCAAGAAAAGTTGATGATTACAGTCATGCTTGAATAGCCCCCATTTTATACAAGTGCTGTTTTGTTCCTTACAGATGTGCTGTACCGTGGGTTCTCATTGGGACTTTGAACTGCAGGTTGCAACTCCTGTATTTTCCTGACTTACACTTGTATGGGGATTTCAGGATATTGCAGTACCACTCTGCTAAGTAAGAAATCCCATGGACCACAAAACATAATCAGATAAGTAAGTCTGATATTACACATTACCCCCTCCACATGCAGAATACCTGGAAGGATCTGGTCAGAAAGTTTTGAACTCTATCAGCTTGGAAAAACCACAACTCCAGTCTTAATAGCTTATATTTAAAGTCTTGGACTCCATGATCCTAAGGGTGTTTTCCAACCTAAATGATTCCATGAGTTCAATGTTAGCAATTAGGATGAGCACTTTTTTCAAGGCTCTGTTCCTAAATTAAATTTACTTCTCCTTGCTGCTTTAACAGTTAATTAATCCCAGCCAAGCCCCCACATGCTTCAGTAAAGTTATATTGTACATTTGAATTCAATAAAGACTGGTATATCTTTAAATATTTACAGACATGTATAGAAATGTGTTTTACAGATATATATGGTGTTGATATGTTGCATATATGAAAATATATCTATTAACAGTCCACTGGAAGTAAACTAATGGCTAATGCCATATCAAGACCATAGGATAAAATTCAAGTGAGTGAAAAGATTTTGTAAAATGTTACCCACCTAGACTGACGTTTTAATAGAACCTGATCCAATGTCCACTGTATTGTGGAAAAACGTCACCTCACTTTATGTGAGGTCCGGATAAATGTTCCAGTGCTTACCCAGAAACAAACTGCCTGGATTTGTTCTTGCCTGGAGGACAAGGGGTTAATTCAATTGGGACAACTGGGAATGCCTACAGCCCTTTCCCTGTGTGTCTCTAGATGTGACGAAAATATTGAGTGATTTTAGCTTTGCATCAGGAGATTTTTTTTGGAAGATCTTTCTTCCAGAGACATAAAAATGACATCTGCAGAGAGCAGGTATTTTGCTCCCACGCGTCTGATCCCAGTGACGTTCCATGCCTGCAAAGCTGCATCTTGATCAAGCCCTGATAATTTGGCAGAGCAAGGCTATAAAATTCCCCTCAGTCTGTGGAACTGGAGCTGGCACTGGGAGCTGACTCATTTATGGTGCTTGGAGAAGTTGCTTATGAACAAGGAGACTGACTTAAACTGATTTGACAGTTTAAAATATCGGTGTTAAATCCTCATTGATCTGTATGCTTGTGGTTTTTATTGAGAGACAAGAGCAGAATAACCCCTCTGATGTTAGCAGCATTTCTAAGTCATCCCTAGAAACTCTGAACTGTGATTTTGCTATTTTAGTAATTTTCATTGTCACAACCATATTATGAAGCACAACACAGTACAGAGAATTTGAATCAGGTAATAAATTTTCCTTAAAATTCAGTGACACGATGTAAAAGATGGAAAACATTTTCAAACCATATTTTTCAGGGAAAAAGTTGGAACAAGCTAGTTGATCCTCCCCATAAAGAAGGAGAAATATATCAGAATACTCAACATATGTAGTGCCTGGCAAATTTGGCAACAAAAAGGTGCTGGCTGTGTTTTGGCCAGACCAGAGGGATCTTTGAAAGCAGAAAAGCTCTATGAAGGAGGACCTAATAGGAGATATCAGAAAGATCCCTGTGTCATATTTGTTGGTCATTTGTTAGAATGGTTAATAAATGTCATTATTAGAAGAAGCTACAGTAATAATTCCATGTGCCTGCCAGCCATCGACTCTTGCTTTGGATTTGTCTGTTGCTTCCAGAAATTGCCAGCTGAGATTTCAATGTGAAGGTACTTAGGCACCATGGCAGAATTATTCTTGATTTCTGCTGGTATAAGTGACCCAAACGTTCCACCCTGCAGTACAGTCATTAGTTTTTATAGCTGTCAGTACAGAACACAACCAGAAATCGAGCTTTGAACATATTTGATGGAATCACACATGCTAAAAAGAGAAATGTGTGGGTTCAGCTCAGTTGTGTTCCAAAACATAACCATGTGTTGCAGCTACTGACTAACTCGAGGGCACAATATTGTTTATACATTGGATTTGGCATCTTCACACTTTCACCATATTGGGCTGAATTGATTATATAAGAATCACAAAAAGAAATTCCATATACTTTGAGGGCAATGATATTAATAGCAAATATGTAATTAATTCCATGAGATTTTGGAATTGTAATTCTGCTGTGTGCATGGAGTTGTCATGAAAACAAGGTGATACAGAGACGTATGTATTTGTTGCCATATGTCCCCAATCTACTGCTCACAGGGAATATTTGACTTAAATATAATGCTTTCAGATGAACACAAGTATCCCTTTCAAAAAAAAAATTGATTGCCAGAATTGTATTATATTTTAAATCTGTTACAACTCTTGTCACATAATGAAGATGAGTGAATTAGAGCATTTGTTTTATTTTGGCAGAAAATCCAGAAAGGCTATTGGAAATTCTTGAGTCAATCATGCATGCTGCTGCTCGTTCCCTTGTGATTTTTAAAAAAATCTATTCAACAGCTGGTGTACCTGTTTTGTCTTTTCTCTGTCATTGCGAGCTGATATAAATCCCTTGCTTGTGACTTTTTTCTGGAATATAACTGAATTTCAGATTTTTAGCTATTGTATTCAGACACTCAGGTGCTGTAGTCAGCTACACGACTGAAGTTGAATACAGGTAAACAGAATGTGAATTTTGGCCATATAAAAGTTATCTAATTTTCATATATGTGAATTTACCTGTGGGTTTTTGGCACGAACACACTCGTGATATTGCATTCTGTGGTACCTACAGTGGACAAACCCCAAATTCTCAGTTAAGCCTCGGCAGATATTTCAAAACTCAGCCCTTTTAAAGTCAGAACTCCTGACCTTGGAGCTGTCTGAAATCCGTCAGATTTGTTTTGAGTGCCAGAACACCACAGCACGCAGACATGACTCAGCCTCGTCTCTTGGCGGGTCGCTCACAAGCCTGTGCATGCAGCAAGGAACAAAAGTCCCCAGCTGCCAAGCCCTTCAGGAGACGAGCTGGCTCTGCCTCTGTTCTCAAGGAGAGTGTCTGCCTGCACACAGCCCTGACTGGTCTCCACTGTTTGAAGGAACTGATCACAAGGTTGCCTTAAAAGTGATCATTTACTTGGAAGAAGGGTGACCTTTGCCTCTTTGGGCAGATGAAAGAAAGCAGAATGAGGGCTCTCAGCTGGCGTCTCTGTGAAAACATTTGTAGAAGGGCAAGTGTGAGATGTAGGCAGGGAGACTCTGACCTTCTGGGACTGACACTGAGACATTATAGGTCTTTTATTTTGTAAAATATCAATTTCCAAGTGCTTGGAACATCTGCATGAGAGTTGTGGTGAAATGATCTTGTTCTGAGGTGCAAAAGCACATCTTGGCAGAAGGGAGGAATCACAAGGAAATGGAGTTTCCCCTGTCATACCCATGAACAGGAGCGCTCCAAGGTAGAAACAGGCATAGCACTAAGGTGAAGGTGCTGCCAAAAATAAAGATTTGTTGTGTTTTACGGTGGCTGGCTTAGTAACAGGACATTTCTGCATTTCTTCCCCTTGCTTTGCCTGCTATTTTTCTGAAAAATGTGCAAGTCTGTGGTTGCGTGCTGCCCATGCAAACAACTCCATATCTCACACGAGCAGGAGTTCAAATCCACTTTCTTAGGCCATCCCAGTGGTGATGAACATGTTATGGACCACGGACAATCTCAGCAGCTGCAATTTTGACTTCCTTTTGCACCCTGCAGTCTTAACAACTAAATTCAGTTTCAGTTGATCTTCACAACTCTATAAGTAATTAACTGGCCTTACAAATGCCTTTTGAATCTCTTTCAAATCTCTGTAAAGCCCTTTCTTCACAGTACACTGCTTACCAGCACCTAAGCATTTTCAGTGGTTAAAATAAAGGAGCCACAGTAATTATCTCTTCCTTTTCCTTGCTGCTTCCAAGAGTGGGACAAAAGGAGTAGGTTTTATATGCCTGAGTTTGTGTGCAAAATTATAAGAAAAAGGTTTTGCTACAAATGAACAAAATATTGATTTTTTTTTTTTACTGAAACCCCTTTGTGGAAGGGAGGTGTCTGGAGAAGGAACCCGAAGGGGACTCTCTGTGTAAGGCCAGACAGCTCTCTCCACTTCTCTCAGTAATTAGTCAGTTTAGAAGCTTATCATTTGTGACCATATGGCACAGGAAACAACTTGGATGATGAAAAACCCAGGGCCAACCTCATTCCACTAGGAGGTTCTGTTGTTTTGTGACGACTTTGGCTTCTTGTGCAAAACTTCTCCTTAGTGACTAATGAGGTTCTTGCTGCTTCTGATGTCACTGTCCTTCTTGTGGGTGTCAAAGCACCTCCTTTTCTAATCATCATGGCCATATTGTTTTTGTCTTGTCTGATATTTTTTTTAATCTTTATGACTTGGCATTATGATAATTGGACTATTGATATATGTCTGCTATAAAAGAAAAGGCACTAAAATGAATCCTGTCAGATACCTGCATGCTGTAGGCAAATAGCTCCTGCATTTACCACCAACCCAGGCCTCCTTTTATTAGCTGGAGAGTTGAGTCAACAGAGATGGCAGGAGCCACCCTCCTTTCATCCTGGGGGTCTCTGCCTGAGATCTGCTTTGGCTGAGCCTTCTCTTCAAATCCACCCTCCCTTCAGCTGAGTGTGAGGATATAACACACATCATGCTTGAACTTCTGAAAATCCAGGTTGGTCAGAAGAGGTTTTGCAGTAACTGTTAATTTTGGGCCTATCCAGGAATTAGGATGTAAATTTGTATCCTAGGGCTCTAGGGTTTATTGCCTCATCCTTTGAAGCTGGTGCAGAGCTTGTAATTCGTTGCTTTGCCTTTTAATTGTGCTTTTAAATGTTTTTACACCTCCTAAATGCTTTGGGGATTTTCAAACTGAGAAAAGCTCTCTGTTACTAGAAAATTTGACTTTAGTGCAATGAGCAGCAAGTCATTAGAAGCTAAAAGACCAGGGAGGAGAAGATCGGGCGCTGATTCATTGTGACTTGAACGGAGCCCAGGGGAGCTGGGCTGGTTTCAAAGTGAGAATCGAGAAGGTCTGGTGTTGGCAGCAAAGCTGAAACATTTCAAAGGTTCGGTCGTGTAACGCACTGTGGGTGTCAGAGAAGGTTGTATCAGCTAAAGGAGTGCTTTACTTGTCATCACAACCTGGGGCAGTAATCACACACCTTCAAATGTGATAATTCTCGTAAGATCTAGAGTGCTAAAATATTTTTATACAAATACGAAAGCCATCATAGAAGCCACTGAAGAATCAAATCCTGGGAATTGTAGATATGAGGGTAAATCAGAGGCAAATAAAATTCCTGTCTAAACCAAAGGGTGATTCAGAAAAATCTAAACTATTTCGATCAGTGGACTAAGAGGAATGCACCAGCTGAAGCATCTGAACAGAAAAAATACATCAAAATGTAGCCTAACCTTTATTTCGGCAGGTAGATAGGATGTGTTGATTGATATATGAATATTTTATGAGTTTGCAGATGAATCAGATGAAACATCAGCTCATTTGATTTAAACTTAGAAGAACGTGGACACTGAGGAGTTTTATGATTATGAACATACATTCAACAGAAGGTGGATGCTTCAGAAAAACTGTAATTCTTTTTTTTTTTTAATAAATGGAAAGCTTTTCCACTGAATTTGCCACAAACTGACACTGCTCTTTTCACAGTGTGATTTTTGTAATTATCTCTGTGCAGAATAATCATCAATTGCTCAAGGGAATGAACATCCAAAAGAATTAAGCCTGCAAAAATCTTTACAGAGTGACTTTGTTTCACTGTACTTAAGATTTCCTTGATGTGTTGTGCTGCGCTTTTATTGCAATATAGGTAATTACTGTCATTCTGCCCAGAGATGTTGCTCTTAATACATCACTTCAGTGGCTAAATTAACAAGTAGTGTAGCAATTGACATTTCTTTTTGAAAAATAATTAGAACTCAGCCCAAGATTTAATGAGCCACGTGCTAGTACTGCCCATTATTTGCTTTTACATCCTGCACATGCTAAGGGAATCGTATTTTAAAAATAAAAGAAATTTTAAGTAATTGTGTAATATTTAGCATTATTTAGTGTTGTGAAGTAGTCTTGTAATCCTCTGTGATTCTTGGAGCCTAATTAGAGTATTTCAAACCAGGTTATTAAAATACCAAGAGTAAACTACTCACATCTTCATCTGTCTCTATCCTTTGCTGTTTATTGAGGGAACCTGTGCTGCTACAGCCCTGGAGATCCTGCAAATGATGTATTTAAAGAAAAGGGAGCTTAGCTGGAGCTCTGGGCACAAAGGTATCAGTGCACAGAGATCTGTGTGATACCCAGGCAGTGCACTGAAGTCCCAGTGCCTCAATTCTGCATCATTAAAGTGAAAACATATTCCTTTATTTTCCTCTTTCTGCTGTCTCTACACCTGATTTTAAGCCCTTTGGAGCAAAGGCACTCTGTGTGTTTGCTAGAAAAGCTAGAAAACACTGGTTATGATCTCCCGTGCAGTCTGAAGGTTTTACCACCATTCTAACAGAGAGATAATATTATTAAATCACTGGGTATGTGCTGAGATATTTTTTCCCAAGTGTTGCCTTGAAGCATGGCTTTTCAAGGTGGTTGATGCCTCTTGTTTTCATGGGCTTTGGGTTTTCAGATATCAAAATCATTATCTTGGAGTTACTGCTTATAGATAGAGCCTGCAGTGCAGCTACAACCTCAGACAGAATTTGGAGTCAGCTCTCAGATGGGGACTGCTTGGGTTTTGTTGTTTAGTATATTTTCTATTTGTTATTTTTGATGAGATGTTCTAACAGCATTCTGCTAAAAGACAACAACTCAAAGTACAGCAGCAGCATAAAATCCCATTGGGTTCTCTTAGGCTCTCTCCCAAATTCAGGTTGTTATTGCCTTTACAGAGAACGAAGCCATACCCTCAAACCATGCTAAAGCCTTTGGATGTCCTGCTGAGATAACCTGATTTAATTATATTATATCTGACTAGTCTATCATCATATAAAGCATGTTTTACCCATGTCTTGAGGTTTATAACCAGTGCATTTTTTGTTTTACTTAATGATCTGTGTGCAACACTTATTTAAGCTGCTATGGAGTCTGAGGTGCAATTACAACCTGCAAAAATGGTGCATAACCATTTTAAATTTAAAAGTGGTTAATTGTAAATTACTGGTATTCTAATCAAGGTATTAATGAAAGGGGGTTTTTTTGTACACCTTTTTCTGAAATCATGCTGCTCTCACTTTAGTGAAGTATTTTCATCAAATACTAAGATTTATTTATAAAATTTCACGTTCGACCCTGAGCGTCTGGAAAATAAAGTACAAACTCTTTGGAAAAAAGAAACAAACCCAAACTGACCTCAAAGCGCTTCTGCTCAATAATTGCTGAGAACAAATTTATCCCAAGCAGTTTGAGAGCTGGGAAGGAGCAGTTTGGCTCCTGAGCCTTTGTGTGGATGTTCAGAACGTCGATTATGTTTTAAACCTCTGTTGTGTATCAAAAGCTTTGATATCCTGAGCTTCTTTGATCTCTAGAAAGCTTCTAACTTGAGGATAGTTCATGGAGTTGTTTACAAATGTTACAAGATAGATTCTCATGTTCTATTATCTTTTTAATGAGCACAACCTTCTTCCCCAGGCAGGGATAGGGACTGGGATGTGCTTGGTACTCTACAGTGCATCTTAAAGCTTCTGCTATGATATTTTAGCTTCATAAATTGCTAAAACCTACAGAGATGAATATTATAGTTATAATTTATGGTTTGCAGTGGCTCACAAAGTTCTCAGTCTATTCGGTTTCATCAAGTACAAAGCATGTGTTTTCCCAACGAAGTTGCTCACAGTACTGATATTGTTACTGCTCTAGTCTTAGACTTGACCCTATCTGTTTAAACAGAGTTAATGGCAAAGGTCAATTTTTTACTTTGTTTTTCAGGCTGTATAGCCATTCTTCCTTTAATTTAGTACTACTAAGCTGTTCAGCTCTCTTTGTGAGACATACCTCTCATGAATTTTCAAGGGTATGTTCAACAAGAGTCTGTATTCTGATATTTTATTTGGGCTAAATCCCTAATTTAATCCAGCAGGAGCACATTGTTATTCAGCCAATGGAAAGTCCAAGCAATGAGTTGTAAGAGAAACCAATGTTCTGCATGAATCTGAATTATCCACAAGCATTGCCTGTGTAGAATTCACCCAGCTGGCACAAGTTACCATCAGATTCCAAGAGCTGGGAGCTGTTTTGCTTCCAAGTCAAACCTAGAGGAAAAAAAAAAAAAAAGCTTTGTGCTATGCTCTCCTGGTTTTATGGATTTTATGGTGGATTTTATACTTTGCACCTTCTCAACCAGTCACAGTGTCAAAGCAGTGAGAAATACAGACCTTCAGCAGAGGCTGGAATGTAACTTTTAGCTGCTGTGAGAGTCAGCCTCCTAAATGTGGGGAGTGATTTGGTGGCCCCAAAGCACAACTCCCATCAAAATGGAATTAAATTTAAATGTACTCAAGAATGACTCCTGCAATGAGCTTCTCAGCCCCCTCGTCTCCATCTGTAGCTGGTGGGAGTTGAGCTTACTCAGAAATTTGCTGAGGATGCTTAACACCTTGCAGATGTTTAAAATTGAATGCCATTTGTAATAGGGTATAACTAAAGTAATACTGGTTGGCTGTAAAAGGCAATATCTTGGAAAGCAATGTTGAAAAGCTGTTTGAGACAAAATGGGGATTTTAAAAAATTTCAGCTGCTTTTAACCCTCTTTAGACAGAATTTCCAAATCTGTGCAGTTTCCTTCATTTTTTTTTTTTTTAAATAGACTGGGTGCAAAGTAATCGTTTGTTTTTAATCAGGTGAAGAATTGTTTGGGAGACCACATGAGCAGATCCTTAGGCAGGACAAAGATGACTGGAGCTCCCAAGAGGCAGATGTGTCCACACAGGTGTGAATCTGCAGTATCATTTTCTATATCCTCACCCAAAAACCTGAGAATTTCCAGGCTCGCCATCTTTGTAGCTCTCCCCTGGACCCACTGCAGGAGTGAATAATCCAGGAGAGCCCTTTTATTTTGTTATTTTCACAGTGACAGCAGCAACAGCTTGGGAGATGCTGAATACGAACACTTGATTTGCAAGGGGAGGTTTGTATAAATGATGATTTGATTGCATGTCGTGGCAACAGTAAATGCATCACTAATGGGAACGAATCCTCTCAGGAAAATCATTTTGCAGCTTTGTTCCGTAGTGCAGCCCAAATGCTGTAAAGCTTTGCCCTAAGTTAATAATTGGGAATATTGCTGAAGAACAGTCAGCATTTTTAAGGAAGATGGATGTTTGCCGTAAGTCAGACATCATTTTATAGCTCGTAGGCATGGGTAGTCCCTGAAGTATCTGCCTTGCAAATATGAACATGGGTCAAGAGGAAAGAAATGAGAGAGACTACAGCAAGTGCTGTGTAAGACGATTGCCCCTGGCATGAAATTTTGTTGTTATTACAAGCTGTATTCAAACCAAATGAGAATACAAGACCTTTTACTTGTCTGAAGTTGGAAATAAATTTGTTTTGTGCATTTTTTTTCTTTTCTTCTTTTCTTTTGTCTGCTGTCTGCTGGTGGAGGTTTGCAAATGCTTTGATGCATGCACTGCACTAAGGTTTTAAGGTTGAGAATTTGTAATGTTGTGTCGTATCTCCCAAGATTAACCAGTGATTAAAGTTCTCCACCCCTAATCTGTCAAAGTGAATGAAAATTATTCTGTTGGCTTCACTGGGCCCTGTTTATTTAAGCATGCTCTAAGAGGGAGAATGGATACCCACCTTCTGTGCTTTATTTCTAAAGTTTAAAACAAATCTCTTTCTAATACCCCTAAAAGTCACCTTGTTCCATTAGGAAGGTGAATTACTGGCAGATAGAACCATGACTAAGAAAAAAGAGGATTTACAAATGGGCTTGAGGAGAATGATAAGGCGCTGATGTTCACAGATCACTCACAGGGCCAGTCAGAGCAGACACCTCAGAGCAGCTCATTCTGCATCTGGAAATGTCCCTAAGAGCCCTTGCAGCTTTATATTGAAACCTGATAGGACCTATTTCCACACCTTCAGTTTTCTGAACAGACCTTGAAACAACTGCATTAGATCAAAAATTAATTGAAACTGGGAAAATTAAATGAACATCACAGTCTCTGCAAGTCCCAGCTCTGCATTCGAGCTCCGGGGTCCTGAATCTGCTGCAGCACCCAAGCCCCGACGACGTGATAAGAAACAGAGCAGCAAAGGAGCTGCAGGACTGATTAAAACAAGCAGTTAATGAGCTCTTATTACAGAGAAAGGAAAGGGCAAGAACCCTATCTGACCCACAGAGGCATGTTTTGAACTTGCCTTTTCCTAGGTCAGTGTAATTCACTGGGTTCTCCCCACCATTTTGCCCATAAAAACCACATTTGTTTTATGATAACTCCCTTTTTTCTTATTTTGAGAAAAAGGTGTAAGGGACCACAGAAGCAAAAGCTATCGTAAAGCATAATAAGGTCTTAGCATAATAAGGTCTTATGAAAAGTTTGTTGAAAAATTATTTTATTTGACCCAGGGTCTGAAATTATTAGGAGTGGTAAAAAGCAATTTCCACTGTAGTGCTTTTAGTTTGATTCACAAAATGTGGAGGCAGGGTTTCATGGTAATAAAGAAATCAATGTATAGTTGCTGCAAACCATGACATTTTCAAAAGTAATTCTATTTTCTCAACGTGAGATAATGTTGTTTCATTCTCTTCTCTTCAAATCATCGCCCAGCACTGTGTCAGGCATGTGGGAGTCAAGATCACTGTTCTCTATTGAGTGTGAGAGATGAAAATACATCTTAGAAATCTTTTTCTACTGTCATTTCTGAGAGTGGCAGTGACCAGTGTCTGTGGGCTGTGTCTCATCGTGCTGCCTCAATTCAATGCCCTGCTATTGAATGTCACAATGTCACAGTGTTCTCCTTAACACCTACTCCTGTTTTGGGACTATATTTAATAGAAAGAAGCTATTCTTCTCTTTATTCAAAGAGATTTGAGTCTCTTTTCTCTGCTGAGAGACACCAAATGCAGAGGCCCTTTTGTTAATCGTGAAGGACATTGAAGGAAAGGTTGTACAAAAAACAGAATAGCTCTCAGTCCCACATGGGCTGAAACTGGGACCCTGCAACATTTCAAAATTTCCACATTTTCATAATTTCCCTGTAGTTTCCTGCCATACCACTGCACTATCAACTTTTCCAAGAGCCATTTGATTAAACTGTGGAAATTAGGGATCAAGTTTCTGGCCCAGCATGGTAGCCCAAATTACAATTAACTATCAAAAGCTCTCTTTAATGACAATTAATATTAGGGTGTGATATTACTATATAATAAAAAATTACTGAGCATTTCTATGTTTAAAGGTGTAGAAATGAAAGCTAAAAAGGAAAGATTTGTGGACACCTTCCTGTTTGTATTGCCCATAGTGGGATCAGCAGTGCTTTCATTTCCCACTTTAGAAGGAACATTCCAACACTTGCTCTTTGTTATTCACCTTTAACATCATTCTTCTGTTCCTGGAGAGCAATTTCACTGACAGGGCTGCCATAATATTCCATGAACGTGTGAAATTATTTCGTCTTAACACAACTGAGATCTCTGAAATTAAAACGATGGTATGTGACACTGACAGTGAGAGCAAGATGCAAGACAGAGAACACAGGGATGTATAACTACTGCTGCACGAAGAAACTTCCATGGAGCCAAATTTGACTGCTGATGTTTCAAAATGGTCTTGGTTTCCTCGTACAAAACTATTTTTAATGAACACAATGAAAAATCTAAAAATATTTTAAAATATTCAGAAGATTTTACATTACATGCCTCAGTAAATTTTTCATCCAACCTCCATAAAAATATAGTGTAAAATACTACTCAAAGCTCTTATTCTATGTTCTGACTTTTTGCCATTCTAATGGTATTTTTTTCCCAACAAACTAAAGGTTACAGCTCTTATTAAACTGAATCCTGTAGCAGGACTTTAATCATAGTGCTGATACTTTGAGGCTGCGATACAAATAATCACCTCTGTGACAAATTTCGCATTGCTGCTCAGTGAGTGTTACAGTTACTTATTCCTGCTAACTTGTTCTTATTACATCCTGCTGGCTTGTTATTGTCATAATCCGGTGTTATCGAGGCCAAGTCCCATCAGTCTCCCTGTATTTCACAGGGATATCCTAAATGTCATATAAATCTCTTTTTTAATATATTAAACCAGAGTTCAGGTGGCCTCCAGCATGTATATTTTTTGATCTATGGGCAACCACAAATCTCCTCAAAGCTGATGCACATACTGGGTATCTGTCATGTACTTGAAAGTAATGAACAATTAAACGGGTGTTAGTGACAGATGAAAAAGGCCAAGGAAGTGTCAGCATGGAAATGCTGGGATTGGAATCCAGCAGCCTGCAGCCTCCCCTTCCCTTCCCACCCCTCACCTCCATCGCTCCATGCAACAGGTGCCAGTGGTTAAAGGAGAAAAACCAGGGAAGCAAAAATACAACTGGAGAGCAACCAGAGGAAAAATAAGAAACCCAACTTGAGTCATGGGCTTGGGAGAAAAATCTAGAGATGGAATTTATTTTTTAAAAGAATTTTTTGAAGGAAAGTGCGGTTGAAATTGCAAACAAGGAAACTCTCATGTTTCCTAAGCCTCCTGTATTCAGCAAAATAAATGTTTCTATTCATAGATTTTAAGTGAACTGAGTGTGATCAGATGAATATAACTTGCTTAAAAAAATATGTTTTTCAAATAAAGCTAACTGACATTGTTTCTGACTGAGCTAAGCCCTTGATACAAGATATGGTCTCTCAGTGTGAACATCCAGGTCCACTGAAACAAACCCAGCTTTATCAACTTTTTTAAATCTTGATTTATTTTGTTAGCTGAACTGTTATCTCTCAGTGGACAGGCCTTGCTGGGTTTATTGTGCAAAATACAAATTTAAACTCGTAATGATGTTAAAAATGAAAAAAACCCTATTTTATTGCTTTGTACTTCAATTCCATAAAGATATTTCATTTAGGGTGGGGAACCTCATCCCTATGACTATTATATGACTCTGTGATCTTTTTAATCTCTTAAAACAGGAGAAAATACTTTATAAATCTTATGTTTTCAAGAACTCTGCTTGTTGCTTTGGGCTAATTTATCTCTGGGCCCATTTACTGTGATTGTCTCAAACCAGACCATTAGTTCATAGGAAAAAAAGAATAAAATCTGATGCTCAAGAAATTTAACTTCCTTAGTCTGTTTTTGTATGTTTATATGGACAATCTAAGAGCCAAAGACACTCCTTTTTGTCTCTGCCCCCATTTCAAATGCTTTAATTAATGCCATGATATTACGGAGTGTTCTATTTCTAAGAAATTCCAGCTATATAATTTTGATTAAAAGACTCTCAGTTTTCAGAAAGCTGATTGATGGGTACTAACTTTTACTTGGTTCTGTGAACATCAAGCTGTCATGTTTTCCCTAAAGGAGACATAATTTTTTGCTTTAGATTTACTATGATATCAAAAAAATACATGACTTTCAATATTAGGAAGAGAAAGGGGAAAAAGCTGCACCTAATATTTCCTGATTTTTAATGAAAAGGCTAGCAGAAGTAATGAGGAAATGACAGCAAGTAATAGGCTATTAATAATGGGCAAATTTAGTGGGCAATAGATTTATGTGTTGTTTGAAATTGTGTTTCCTTCATTCTGTTTATGTTGACCCCAGCTGGGGTCACTTTTATATGTGGAGAGCAATATGTACAGTGAAATGATCATTGCTGTTAACAGGATTTAAAGAATACAAAAAAGGAGAAGACAGACACACTGAGGCCCACAGGTCAAAAGGGGAGTTGGATATTTTCTAAATTAAAAATGATTGGCAAGGGTTAAGTAGCACCTGCCAAAAAAAGTACAGGGCAATGTTACTGAGATAGGTTTTTTATATTTGACCCTGCTTCCTTAACTTAAATTGGAACGATTGGTCTCAGCCAAATTCAGGTTTGCCATGGTACCTTTCCAAGTACAAAAGAAGATGAGTCTTTGTGTTCCATCATATTTGCCAGTGCTGATTATGGCTGCTTGATCAATTGAGTTTGATTGGTTTCCTCAGGAAAAGGGATTTCACTTGTTTTGTATCCTTTTAACCAGTTAACAAGAGATCACCAGATCAGGTACCCTGAATTAATGGAGCAGTCAGAATGTGTGAGTTCTGTAGCCTACTTTTCCCTGAATAATCGGATATCTTGGTGTTACAGAGAATTCATCCTTCCAGCTGTTATTTCAGTTATTTTTACAACTCGGTTTAGTGGTGCTCACTCTTTGTTAGGATGAACAGATCAAAGCAAGGACAAGACTGGGCTTGTACTGGACAAGGAAACAGACAAAAACTCTGTCTCTTTTTAATCAGATTTGCTCTTATTTCCATCGGAAAATGCTTTTGTGCCTCAGAAAGCTTTTTTCTATTTGTTCCTAGGGGATGACTCTGCCTTTGTCCATGCTACTCAGCGCACTGATTTGATGAATTTATGTTATTCTTTTCATGTCTTGCCTCCATTGCTCTTTCAGTGACGGTTCTGGGTGCCAGAATAAGGACATTTGACTTGTAATTCAGCTCAGTAAGAATGTGTCTGATAATTGGCATTACAGTAGTTTGCAGAGATGTTGTGGGGTTTGGAGACAAAATAAAAAGTCACAGTGCCCGAATATCCTGCCATTCTGGGATAACTGGAGGAAAACTGTAATTATGCTTATGTTTTGCCATGGTTTCACCACTGTTTCCTCCTTTTAAAGTGTAGATATAAATTAATTGGTTTAAATCTTTTACCTCCTGGGCCTGGCAATTTTAAGCATGCAGGTGGTGCCTGACTTCAGCTGGGGCCCTGCCTGGAGAATAATTCTGGTACAAGGAGGAGTTCAAAAGCTCCTTTTGAAGGACATTTTCTTAAGGAAGTTCTTTGAAATACTGAGGAATTAAAATGATGAAAGGTGGCTCTAGTCTGTGAGAGGAGGCAGATGATTTCTTCGTGTCCTTATCTTTGTGATCTGTGGATCTTTCAGCTGGTGCATTGACTAGGTATTGCTAAAAAATTTATTTATTGAAAATGCAATACAAAGAGAATAGGTTCTTTTAAGCTATAAAATGATGATAAAACCTATTAAAGATCAGAAAAATAACACCCTTCTGATCTAAGTGTATCTTGTGGGTGATGGGCTCACGTTCTAGTCAGTACTTTGTTATTGGAATGGAGTATTTCCTGCAGGAAGAAAAGCCTGAAGCAACAGATTTGTTAAACCATCTTTTGTGGTTCCAGTGAAAAGGTTACACCTATTTTTTATGAGGAGATAATGAGGGAGAGTAGGATTTTTCTTATTCACTGGAAATTATTATCAATTTCCCCTGTTTTCCATTCAAACTGCTGTTTATCCAAAACGCTCAGCAAGGTGTTTGTTTTCTAAAATCTACTATGGAACTACTTTTCTTCACAATTTGTTCTGATAAGACGTTCTATCTTAGATCAGAAAATGCCTCCTGAGCAAAAAAAACCTGTGGTGGATCCAGTATATGTGCAACAGTCATGCTGCATTAGAAGAAAAGACATTTTGGTGAGAAAATCACTTACTGGAAATGTTTCTGCCAGCTCTAGAAAAAATCATGGAATCTAAACTGTCCGTGAGATGAATGATGGCTGTTCTACATGAAGTTCATGGCTTAACACTCCCAAAAATTCACCTTTCTTCTTTGACACGTGTCAAATCCAATGTATGTGTCCCTGTCCCTGTTGTGCACTGTTTTATGACCCACTAAAAATAACTTCAAATTCACTGTTTCTTTCACAAGTTCTGTCGATATTTTCTCCTCAGAGCTTTATTCCAATTTCTGTTTGGTTTTGATCAGCCCAAGTCCATTATTGGGACTTCAAATTTTCTCAGGTTTCAGAGCAAGTTGTTTGTAAAAAGCCCTGTTGGATTTTTCGTCCTGCACTGTCTGTACTGATGTATTGCAGATTTCTATAATAATCAGAAAACCATCATATTTCATCTTCACTGGCTTGTTTTTTGACTCCTCACGCCTCTTCAGTGTTTTCCTTCGAGCTGTACCTCCTGTAAACACATAAGTGTATGTGCTCTGTATTTTAAAATTTTCTGCTGTTTATTTGATTTTATGGCTGTTTTTGTAGTGTCTATTTTTTCTTAGCTGAAAATCTGTTGTTAATCTCCCATTTTTCTCAAAGATCCTTCACAGGGTTGTGTTGGACCGAATATGCATCTGGTGTCTTGCAAATCTATCTGAATTTGAGGAACCAAGCTGTGCTCAAATGAACAAACATTTCTATGTGTTTCAAAATAACTTTTAACGTCCTTTGAAGCAGCCATGAGGATTTCATTACTGACAGTTCCTTCCCTGTGTGATAGAGCTGCTCCTCAAAAAGACATCTTACAGTGTGGCCAATTCCATCCTATGAATTTTCATAACTCTTTAGCTCCGGGCTACTCTGAGTGTTGCTTTTTTATAATCTCAAGCCAATCACTTATTTCTCAATATTTTATCCAAGTTGGCCCCTGATATTGCCAGTGCTCTGAAGGTTTCTGTCCTTAGCCCTGAGTTATTCTCTGTCTCAGTTCTTCCAGTCTCATTGTTAGCCTCATCTTGCTTTCTGTAGGTGGCAGCAAGTATATTGTTCTGCTGATGCTCTTTCATCTCTCTCAAAATGTTTGCTCCAGACCTAACCAAAGAAATGTGCAAATAAGTGCTTTACTGCAGAGCAAACACTTAGCAAACATGCTGAGGTCTGGCTATGACAGGAACATGGGATTTTCCCCAAATACATATTCAGAGAAGAGAATTGCAGTGGATCCCTTGCCTGAGAGGAATCTCTGCATTAGTTGAGTGGTTATGGTGAGAGAGAGCTCTCTGTGGCAATGGAGCTGCATCCTCCTCCAGAATTCTAATCTGAAACTCCCGGCACATCAGGGCCCTGGGGCATCCTGTTGCCTCTATGATGGCTCCTGCCGGATCCCTGCACCATCTCCAGGACAGCAAAGAGAAGAGGAGAGAGGACGAGGAACAGAATGGGAGGAACGAAGTGCAGAACAGGTTCCAGTGGGTAAGGAATACCAGCCACTCGGGCATTCTTTGCTGATCAAATGGCTCTGCAGCAGCTACTACCACTTAGCACACTTCAGAGCAGCCCTAAAGCAGCTCCAAATTTCAAGTGACCTAAGCTGTTCCCTAAGTTCAGCAGTGTTCTGTATATTCTGTCCTATAAGTGTAGCTCAGAGCATTTGGGAAGGAGCAAATTCTCCCTGCTCATCTCTGAAGGTACAAAGCGGTCTCTTGAGAAACGTGGTGGGAGATCCGTGTGCTGAGCACCTGTACCCCATTACCCTTCCCCTCACCAGCCAAACAGGCCCTGGTATTTCTCACAACGTGTTTATCCTCAAATGCCCTCTGCTGGAAATTTTGTCCTACTCAGAGGATCTTCTTATTCCATCACATTCCTTGGTGAAAAATCCCAGGCTGGTCACCCTTCCTGAACCAGTTCCCACCTGTTGCTCCCTGTTTTTGCACTCAGAGTTGGTATTTTCACAGACAACACTAAAGTGATGGGAGTGTGGATCTGCTGGCGGACAGGAAGGCTCTGCAGAGGGATCTGGACAGCCTGGACCAATGGGTCGAGGCCAGTTGCTTTAGTCTCAAGGATCAAATGAAAAACTGGATTGTGAAGGGACTGAAAATTGGTAACATCACTTTGAGAACACTGCTCATGAAGGCTCACAAAAAGTTACCCAGATATCAGTTGAAACAGCAATTTTAATGAGTCTTCACCTAGAAAGCAGGATTTTAGTATCAGACGTTGTCAAATCTGAAATATTTCAACTCTGACCTAAGAAAACCCAAACTGAGGAGATGATCCTCAGTCTTGGTAACATTTCACAGCAAGCATGGATGTGACTTGTGCGGCTCAGCAGGGGCTGAGTCGTGTACCCTGCAAGCCTCAGCTCTCTCAGGTCTCACTCCAGGCTCTCCCTCAGGCACTACAGAACAGCGCCAGAGCTGCTGTCTGAAGCAGAGAGCTTTTCCTACCTCTGTTCCCTCTCTTCCCTCGTTGTCTGCACAGCAGCAGCACCATGGTGTGCTGGGCTGGGAGGGTTGAGGCTGGCAGTCAGAACTCTATTTAATGTCCAAGGCAGGAAGGTCCACTTAGGGGGAAAGTGGAGTAGAATAATATCTTTTTCCTGTTTAAAAAAAAAGGTTCTACCTCATGTCAAGCAAGATGAGATTTTCTTTTGCTTTCGGTTGCAGGGAATGCCTTGGGAAGCAGAGCACTCAAGCTTTTAATTTACTTTCCTCTTGACTCAATGTACTTTGCAGTGGGAACAGCTACAGAGCCTCACTGCTGGTCTGTCTTATAATTGTCTGTGTCTGAAGGAATTAAATTTTACTGCTGACTGCAATGTGCTGCTGCTTTGCTGTCTATTATCCCCATGAATAAACGAGCAGGAGAAAGTTGAAGATCACCCTCACTTTCATCATGTGTGAAATCTACCTGCACCCTTCATGCATTAATTAACTGAACCCTTGCCTCGTTGTCCGTGAATAAGCAATTCCCTTGTTTATTTGGCAGTGGAAAGAAAGGAAATGCAGCAATGTAGGGCTAGCAGTGTTGTGAAAAGTGGCAGAAAATGGCCAGCTTCTACCCACTGAAAAGACAAATGCTTCTCTCTCTCCCCAGTGCCAAATACTCATCCCAGAGCACACTTGCAGTGAAGTGTGCCAACAGGAGCAGCTGTTTCTTCTGTCTACCATTGCTTTACTATCATAATAATTTAAACACTTTCTGTCACTGAAAAAGATACCAAAAGAGAAAATCGGTGCAGAAGTACTCCCACAAAGAGGGATTTTAATCCTAGTTTGCTCTGTAATATCTAGACCCTTATACACAGATATTTTTTTCCAGAGCGGAAAAAGCCAAGAGCTTCTTTTCTTTCAGAGAAGCTTTGGGTTTATGGGGGAGGGAATAAAGCTGCCTCTGTCGCACAGCAGTTTGAGCCCACACTGGCCTGTTGCATATTCTGGTGGTGCACATGTCTGAGTTTCAAACCAGTCTGGATTTTGTAGCTTTCAGCTCCCAATTTCCAAATTTAGGCTTGCTTTTTTTTCCTTTTCCTTTCTGATATATTTTTACTTCTTCTTTGAGCTTATACATATGCACATAGATACACACACTGTTATATATGTATATACAGATCTAAACAGTTCAGGCCCAGTAGATAAGGGGTAGTCCAATTCACATTATGTGCTTTCTTTTCTCCTTGAAGCTAACACTGTGGCTTACCTAGATGCAGAATTCCAGAAGTTTTTTGTGAAAGGCTGCCCCTGCCCTGAGCAGGAAAGGCTCAGGGAGCTCACTGTGAAATAAATCCTGAATGGCAGTGGTATTTGTAAAATGGTGAGTGCAGGCAGGTTTCAGAGAAAGGCAAATGGGCCCGAGGATAATTCATATGGCAAACAAAGCATGTGTGAAACTTTTCTTCCTTAAGGTAAAATCTTAGCAAAACTGATTGAAAAGACCAAAAAGTTACTGGTAAGATTTGGGATAGAAATCCTGTGCAGTAACGTGCACAGGCCTAGGTACATTTTGGTGTTGAAATTTGGTCATGTCAGGTTTAGGTACCTCTGCATTCTCATATTACATAATGTGCTGTGCAATATTCCTATATCTATTATATCTGTCATGGAATTAGTGAGTGGTTTGGGTTGGAACGGACCTTAAAGTTCCTCTAGTTCCAACCCCTCTGCCATGGGCAAGGAACCTTCCACTGGACCAGGCTGCTCAAAGCCCATTCATATATAAGCCTTACACAATAAAATACATACACAGGCATGTATACATTTGTTTTTAAACAGTTTAGAGGGAGAGATGAGAACTGAAGCAAATCAAACACAGAACAACTGTATATTGAGAAAGGAATCCCTTGTAAGTAAACAGGAGGCTGGGAGGCAGCCCCGAGCATCCTGGCAAATGCTGCAGTTCTGCCAGCCAGAAAATCTTGAGGGGATCTCTCAAGCTCTGCCTGTGAGAAGATCTGTGTTGCAATGAACCTTGGAGTTTTTGGAGCCAGGAAGATGAAACAAAAGCTGTGCTGGCAGAGCAGAAAACAGTGTTTCAATAGCAAATCACATTTGAATCTTTGGAGTCCGAGAAAAACAGTCATTAACAAAGATGATCATTGTATTTATTCTGTTAAAATGATATTTGTTGGAGTCTCTGAGAATATTTTGTATTTGAACCATTGCCAGTAATGTTAAGCCTGAAAATGAAAGAAAAACAGTTTACCATGAAATATAGGATTTAGTGCTGAATGTGATCCAGGGTTTTACTGATAGTGTCAGGCTGGTAAGTGCCTCCTGTTCACTGCTGGGTTTGGAGCATTTGTCACACCTAACACCAGTCAAATGTACCTGGAGAGCCTCTTATCTGTGAGCCTGTGTGCAGCACTCGTCCTGGCTGTGCCTGCAATGATGATAGCAATCACGGAGTCCATCATATTTATGTGACATCTCTGGCACTGAATACTCCTTGTAAATTCTGCTATCAGCCAAAAGCACGGTGTGCAACAACTAAATAGCAAAGAGATCATAAAATGCTGAAATCTTCTAGGCACATATTCCTGGAGTGCAGGCGTATAAAGTAACTGGAAAACAACAAGGACATTGAACAGGATGATAGACATGAAGGGTTGGATGGGGTGTTGGGAAGAAATTCTTCCCTATGAGGGTGGGCAGGCCCTGGCACAGGGTGCCAGAGAAGTTGTGGCTGCCCCTGGATCCCTGGCAGTGCCCAAGGCCAGGCTGGACGGGGCTTGGAGCACCCTGGGAGAGTGGGAGGTGTCCCTGCCCATGGCAGGGGGTGGGACTGGATGGCCTTTAATGTCCCTCCCAACCCAAACCACTCTGTAATTCTGTGATGATTCTGTTATTTATTGCTGAAAAGGTGTTAAAGAATTTGTACATTTATTGGGTAGTAACAATTAGAGATAGTGACCAAGATCCAGAGGTGATTAAGCAGTGAGGCTTTCCAGTATTCATTTTAATGAGACAAGGATAAAGTGAAAATGGAATCATTACACACTCTTTTTGACAGCAGAAGGCCAAGGAACTTGTGGCAGGATGGCCAAAATAATGTCCCTGCAGTTTGTGGGTTTGTTACCCTCCTGTAGGGCCAATGTGCTCTTTAAGTTATCTTCTCTTTGCAGTTCTGTCTTGAAATGATACAATAACTTTGCACTTTGAGAGAAGAAGTTTGGGTCATGTTTTTAAAGGCAGAGAGTCTTTGCAAGCAGCAGGTAAAGCCCATTTTTTCTGTGCTTTTGTAGTTGTCCACCGAGGCACATCTACCAGCTTATTTCTTACCTGCCCTGCCGCAGACATTCTCTAAAGATCCAGCTAAAAGATGCACCATGCTTGTCCTCTGAAGAAGTTAATTCGTTTTTATTTCCTTTGCCCCTAAACAGTGCTGAGTTTAATCCAACACTGCAAGTCCAGTTTCTGAAACTTTAAGGGTTTTAAGCAGTTTCCTGGTGTCTATTACTTTAGTTCAAGCCTCTTGCAATTTGATTTTGTCATCACACTTAATGAGTATAAAAAGTGCAGTAATAGTGTATCTTCTCTTGGTTATTTGTGAAGATATTACATCATTCCCTAAAAACAAGCTCTTGAAATATCCTTAACTTTTCAGCTTGAAAATCGTGACAGTTTTTAGTGTGTGGACTCTTAACCTTGGTTGTACATTTTCTACATATCTTCTTCAAATTTCTTTTCCAAATTAATCTCACAAATAATTTTACACTGCTATTAATACTGCTGTGTGCCTAGGAGCTCAGAGGCTTTAATAAAACATACCTGTACTTGGCCTACTTCTTTCTTCCTATTGTGACATTCATTAAAAACAACTCCACTGAACTCTGTAACGTTTCTCTGGTCTGAAACACGAAATCAAATTAGGCCAAAGCTTTTGCTGCATCCCTTCATGCACTTTTCTTTTTTCAAAGTAGTGGGCAAATACAACCAATTTAAATAAATATGGAAAGGCTTAGAAAAAGATGGTTGTGTGTGTAAAATCATCTATTTTATGTATTTTTAATACAGAGATAGGATTTTGTGCGGGATTTCTCACACAACCAGATTTTATTTGGAGCCACACTGGAGGGGTGTTGTCTGCAACATGTAATTATATGTTGTTCGGGAAGATTGGGCTCTGGTGAGAAATCCAGGGGAGTGTTTTGGAGAGAAATCAATAGCTGGAGCACCACTTCAGGTCTGCAGAGCTGAAATGCTGTTTTTTGCACCTAGCAAAGCGGAAAACACAAATGTCAGCAGTAAAGATTTCTGTTACCATCAGTGTTATCATTCTGTGGAACCGTGAATAAAGAACTGAGTAGATTTGCAACATCATAGTAGAAAACTACTGAAGATGAGCAGGGAGAGGTCCTGCCATGGCAGTAAGTGCACAATTTAGCAAATGCTCTGAAGCTTGGCTGCCCCATATCTGAAAACCTGAAGGAAAAATAGCACCAAAACTGTCGAACCCCTTGGCGCCGAGGTGAGCGAGTTTTAGCAGCAGGCAGTGGTGCCCGGGCTGTCCATGCTCAGAATAAAACCAGAACAAAGCCTGGTGGGGTGGGATGCGTGTGAGGCACAGAAATGTGTCTGAGCAGCGCTGAGCTCCTTGTGGAAGGGTTTAATCCCTCGCCTGCACAAAGGAGAGGGCCGGTAAAACAAATGTTTGGGCAGGGCTCATGCACATGCACAGACACAGATTCTGCAGGTGTGGGAAATCACAAGGAAATTTAGCTCTGCTGGGGAGTTTAGCTGGTCACTCACCTTCTAAATCGGTGGAGATGAGGGAAACTTTCTGAAAGGAATGAGGAAGGGCTCAAGCTCTCTCTATATTTTATCAGGACTTTAGGAATAAGCCTTGTGAGGCAGAAAATATTCCCAAACCCTGCATATTTCCTGCATGAAAAGACTTTTTTGAAGTTGAAATGGTTTTTTTTTCCCCATTTAAATGAGATTAATGTCAGAAAGTATATGACAGTGTGAGCTTTGAGTAGCTTTCAAGTAGCTATTTTGCAAACATCTCTGGAATGTCAGCTTTACAAAGCTAGAGATGAAAAATGAAAATTCTCACGTACAATTCCTTGGAATAAAAACCAATACAATCCTTGGGGATAAAATTCATAGATACTGCCTTAAATGCAATTCTCTATCAGTTTAAGAAAGCAAAATACGGGTGTGAGGTGGTGATAGTTTCTGAATTGCTCAGCATCTGATGTCCAGCTGCAGCAGGGGTTTATGGAGAAGATGTAGATGCTTATCCTTAGATTGAAACACTAATGGACTGTGGTATTAAGAACCTCAGCTTATCTTTTCCTGGTGCTCCTTTGCACGTTCCTTTATTAGCCCAGTAAATTTGCTGCAGAATGTAGGATTTGGGCAATAAGTGCCCGAGTGGCACCTGGTTCTGGGTGTCACTGAGCCTGGGACACACCAGTGACCAAATAACTTCTGGAGTTTGAGTCCCCAAACCAGTTATTGGCAGCCCACAAAGTACTGCCCATGCTGGGTGGAAATGCAGAATATCCTGGGGTTATTACCAGGCCTGGAACACTGAAGGCATTCCCAAGTGTCCCTGGCAGAAACAAAACCCACTGCTTAGGAAATAAAGTGAGTTTCTGCTTAGCCTTGTCATGGAATCTATAAATAAATCTTGATAGTGCCCTTTTGAGAGCGTGTTTGTGTTTTAGAAACATCTTTGAGGTTGGTTTGTCATTTATTAATATTCTACCTTTCAGCAGAAGTTACGACAGATGGAAAAGCAGTTGTAACAGGACTTGCTCTGATATTTAAAAATACTGATGTATGCTAAAATCTCTATAAGACAGCCTGTATTTGGAGACATATTAGAGTTTGATTTAAGAATTGGAATTCAGAAAATAATTCATTTCAGCAACATTCAGTTTATAGACCTGGATGGTTTATTATGGTGAACACCACTGCATTCATTATGCACCACAGAGGAACATCATTTACTTAGGAGAGGTGCTTTTTTAACCAACTAAAATACTAAAAATCTTTTAATAGCCTCTAAAAAGCCTTGAAAGTGGAGGTGTAGTCAGATTTGTTTCTGAAGAAGAAATTAGCCAAGTTAAATTCTAATTAGTTCAGTGTGCTGAGTAAACACATCAATCTGGGTATAATCTGAGTACAGACTGTGCCTGGAAGCTGATCCCAGGTGCTTTATTGAGCACCTCATTGTAAGGATGGGGGAATCAAAGTACAAAAAAAAAAGACTCATTAAGTATCTTGATGAATTTGAGCCAACTATAAGACTTCATCCTTGTCCCCCTATTTTCTAGTATTTTTCCTGCAGGAGAAATGGACTTATGCCCGTGGGAAGTAAAGTCAGGACAGAAAGTGACTGATGGATGGAGCTTGGCATCCCTCTTTCAAGTAATTTCCAAACTGGAAAATAATTGCTACTGTTTCACAGAATGACAAAGAATGTTGATCTCCATGCTGCAGACCAAAAACTCAGAAAAAATTGTTCCATTTTGGAGCAATTGAGGACTCCTTTTTTTAAGATTTCAAAATTCTTCATGTTAATTTCAACTGCTTAACTTGTATGTAACAATGGAAAAAACTCACAAAAGCTTTTCTTTTTCCTAAGGATTAATATAGATTAATTTAACAGCTCTTATATCTTCAGAGTCTTGCTAAAGTTGCCCTACACTGATGGAGGGCAAGTTTGTTGCTATTATTATAATTATTACTATTAGTAATAATAGTGATGATGATTTGTTATTATTGTTATCTTTTATTTGTAGTGTCTCCTTTGATATTAGAATTATCTTCATTTCAATTGTTGAACAGCACTTTTACACCCTGTAGGAGCAGAGCTGGGCAACCTCCCCTACACCTTGCCACACGTGTGGAGTGAGGTTTTTTGTCTGTTTGAAGCTCTAAAGAGGGCAGATCTGGAACTTTACTGTTGTGTGAGCTGGAGAGAGAAATGATGAGTGAAAAGAGGAGCATCCTTCTCCTGGTGTGCTGTGGGTGCCAGAAGCAGCCTGGTGCTCAGTCTGGGGCAGGGAATCTCTGAGTGCTCCTGTGGGCATCCCCCAGGCTGCCTCTTCTGGGTGGGATTTCACCTTGCACCAGGTAACCCCAGGTGGGCAAACAATATCTGTCTGAGCTCATTCTCCTGTCTGCACTGTTAAAACTCCTGTGCAGCCAATTTCTGACCTTTCTCTTTGCTGAGAGATTCAATTTCTCCTTGTTCCTCCTACCTGAAGTGAGGTAAACCACGCAAGGCCATCCCCCCATGGCTTTCACAGGCTGAGCTTGTAATTGCTGCTTCCATGTCTGGCTGTTTTGAGAGGCAGAAAGGTCAAAGTGGCATTTTTGCCTGCTCCATGTGCTCTGTGGGCTTTTCTGTGCTCAAGTCTGAGGCACATAACTTGATTTGTTATCTGCCTGGTGAGCTGCATGGAAGGAGGGAGGCTCTGCCTACCACTTCGTCTCAGACTCTCATGGAACAAGTGCAAAAGAAACACCCTAATTCCAGGATCCTTGAAGGTTTTGAAAATCAAAGAACTTGAAAGATCAGAGCAAATTACAAGCACTCAGTCTGGCACAGCTGTGTTGAGTACTGGGGGCGTGTCCTTGGGGCTGCACTGCCCTGAGATGACAGATCAGGCTGTGACATAAAAACGCCAGCAGGATGTCTGATCCCCTTCATATTCCACAAAAACACCAGTGTGATGTCTGATTTCCTTCTCATTCTACGCAGACCAAAAACTCAGGGTGTTTTATTGAGCACAGAGCACTTCCCCTCCCCGTGGCCTTGCTGACCCATTTATAGTCTTGGAGCAAACTTCCTCCTTGCCTCTGCGAGTGTGGGCTGAATGCAGGAGGCTTAAAAACTCCACTGAACCCTCTGGTTCTTCTGGTTCATCAGCATTAGGGAAAAACAGATGAACTTAAACATCTTTATTCTGTATAAACACACAGCTGAGTTGCAGCCTCTTTACCTCTCATGTAGAGCAGGCTGTATAAAAGTGTCATGGAAAGGAACAGTCACTGTAACCATGATTTTCTGAAAGATGGCATTAGTAATACAGGAGATGCTGTGCAAAAGTGTTGTGGGCTTTTAAAAGTTGGAACAACCTGCACAGCTGGGGCCAAGTTTCAAGGTTTCAAATTTTTCCTGCAAGGACTGAACACAGATCTGGTAATGCCAGTGAAAAACAAAGTGATTTTTACCCGGGAAAGCACAGAGGGTTTCCCAACAGCTCAGTGTGTTCCAGGTTCTCTCCAGATACAGCAAATTTACCATGACTGAGTAATTAAATACCTGTGTCTCAGAGCCCAGGTATGGAGAGATGAGGGAGACAGGGTTAGGCTCCATTAATGACTTTGTCATTAACAAAATTGGAGCCATATCACCATACTGAATTTGCCCAGTCTTGGTTGTCTATTATTTAAAACAAAACAAATTGACTTTTTTCACCCCCCTAAATTGTTTTAGATATCTAAATTCAGTCTAAAAGTTAATATTTTCCTTCAGATGGTTTCTGCTGACATTCACAAGGTTAGATATTCATTATTCCTGACCCGGTGGTTCTGCCTCAGCTCCTTGCTCATCAGAGTCCATGTCCTTACAGAGAAAAGTAGGGAACGTTGTGTTTTCAGTGGATGTTCTTGAAGTCCCTCTTTATTAAAAAAGTAGTTAACATCTGATGCTGGTTAAGCAAGGAACAGTTTGCATGAAATACGTTAGTCAAAATTCCTGAAGGAGAAGGTTTCAAAGTTTTAAACTGATGAATGCTTGAGTTTAGCCCCCCAGAGCTGTGTAAGTGTAGCCTGTAAATACAACCGAGCACTCGAAATTGCACAAAAACCCCAAAGAATTGTGCGTTTGAGATTATTAAAGAACAGCAGCAAACATTTGATACATAGAAGTGGAGAAAATATAAGGGATCAATGTGAACTTTTTGAAAGGTGAAGCTGTAATTGTCCTATTCCCTGCATCCAATTTATACCTTTGCCAGGAGCAACCTGAATGCTGTTAGTTGGTATGTTTTTATGTTCCTCTGGGAATTTTGCTGGTGGTGATTTTCTTACTAGATCATGATCATATAATGACTGTACTCGTGTGGGGGAAAATTTTTCAAAAGTTACAGTACTACACAGTCTTACTGGTTTTGTAGTCACTGTTAATCACTTTAAAGCAGCTTTTTAACTGATTTCAGTTAACACAGTAATATTTTCAACTACTTTTCCTCCTCTTCATTGTATCTCATCCCTTTATGATCACTCAGTTTCATGAACAGTGACTCATTTCACATGTTTCCATGGGTCCATAAACGTATCATGCAGCCCACCTCTTTTCTCACCTTGCTCTCTGTTCTCTCTGAAATATTTTTTTCTTCATCTCCTGGTGACTCAAAGTATGAGGCTTCCAAAGATTGAAGAAAATAATGGGTGGAGGAGAGACAAGCTAGAAGAAAATGATACATCCACAGGCAGTTATGGAGTAAGGTTTGGGGAATCTTTCAAATTTGCTTTTTTGAAAGGTTAAAATTAAGGAAGCACAGGGTTAAGCACCAGGAAAAAGTTCTTAAGGCTTTGTTGTTCTTGTGGATGTGGTTTTGAGCCTACTCACTGTAACTCTGCCAGCTTGTTCCTTCCTAATGCCTGAGTGAATCCCAGCACATCAGGCTGCAGGAATCATCATCACAACATTTGGCACCCAGGCATTCCAATCCAGACAGAATTTACCTTTTGCCAGCAGTTTTTGTAATGAGCAGTGACTTGGAAGCAAATTTTTCCACCTCCCAGAAGTTTAAACATCAACATCCTTTCCCCCCTTTCCTGTAGCAGCATCCAAAAAGGGAAGTTTGATATTTGAGGCACCACAGTTGTGGCGGCTCTGCCGTGGTTCCTGAGGGAAAGCTGTGTGTTCCCCAGCACTTCCCCCCCAAATTCTCAAGGATAAATTATGTCTGTCAGCAGCTGGGGGCTGAGGCGGTTTTGATTCATGCCAGGATGACAGAAAAGCTGTTACCTGTGTCTGATTCATTTCACAGCTCAGTGGGGCCATAGGTACCCATCCCGGAGGCTGTTATTCAAATCACACCACAGGCCAGATTGGATGTCAAGGATGCTTATTAAGGAAGAGAAACCTTCCTGGAGAGAAGCTCAGATTAAGCTGTAGCAGAGGTGTGAGAAAGCACAAGGAAATAGCATGAACTGCCAGTTACAGCCGGTATGGATCTCTTCCCTGTTTAGCTGAAAGTACTAAATTAATTTCCTTTGTCCCGCACAAGTTCAATGAGCAGAAATAAAGGAAATTTCAGCAAATGTTGTTTTTCTCTTTAAAAACGAGCTTCACCTGTAAGGAAAGAGTGCCAGATATCTATTAGGATGGGCCAGTGGTTCATAACTAACAGTGAAGTCTGGGAGCAAAAGTACTTTATTTTCTCAGTGTTTCTAGGGGGATGAGGTACATGATTTGTTCCTTTCATTTCCCCAAACCATCAGCAGTGGATGGAATTATATGTCCTTGTCTACTTGTATCTGATATTGAGTAAAATTTGTGGAAGTTTCACTGTTTACAATGAATTTCAAATAGACACTGAATTGCAGTGAAACCTTTAGGTTTTAAAGCATTTTTAACTGTTTTCCTTGAAAACAGCTGGTATAGTCTTTTTGATCTGTTTTCCCCTGATTTAAAATTTTTCATCTATTTTTGATTTTCTTGATGCAATATTTTTGTCTGTTTTTATCACAGTGTAGTAAATCACGGGCGGCCCTGAACTTGCTTTCATTACAAAGAAGTAAACACCTTCTTGTAGAAATCATTCAAAACAAATTATGTAGTTTTGCTGACTGGCTCACTGAATTTTGAATAGACACAGTGGACTGGGAATTTATATGAATATATATATATTTATCTCTCAAATGTTGATAACAGGCAATCACTGCATGCAAAACTGAAGCTGATTTAGGAACAGAATAGAGACCCTACTAATTGAAACTAAACCAGGCTCAGTTTTTAAAGTAGCTTGACACTCGTGCAGTTCATCATCATCGTGGTGACTATGAATTGCATCTGAATTAGGGCTGTAGGTTATATTAAAACAATTCAAAGTGAAAGGAACAATAAACTTCCAGCAGCATCACACTCACTTCATTAATGCCTCTGGTCTTGGGGGAGCAGCAATTTTGAGAAGTCTGATGCAAAGAAAATTTGTACTTCTGAGGTTCATCAGGATCTCCTCAGGTCCTTTGCATATTTAGTGCTAATTTTTTTGGTTGGTTTATTTTGTTTGTTAGGATAGTTTTTGATTTTTGTTTTCTGTTTTCTTAGCTTATATAAGCTAGAAACAGTTTTGACGTAAAATCTAAACCCTTCATCTGACTGAGTGGTTCCACCAGAGAATGCTCTTAACAATGTTTATGCCCCAACCTCTCTCTAAGAACATCTGAGCAAAGGAAATGTGGCAAAGAGCCGTGCAAGTTTCTTTGCTTTCAACTCCATGTTTGCCTTCAGATTCTTTTGTGGACTCAAATGTTCTACTGTTTAAAGAAAGTTTAAGGGATTAACTTCAAGAGCAACCTGTAGGATCAGGACAGAGAAATTTAATTGATTTGAGCCAACTGAGCTGGAAGAACTCAAAGAAGAAACACTAGTTCATATTTGAGCCTGGGTAAAGCACATGTTCTTGATTAAAAATGCTTTCTTGTGGACTTCATAAAAGCAGACAAGCCAGAATGGCCAGAGTTGGATACTGAAATGATCCAGTTCATGCTATAAAATGTATGTGGGGGGGTATGATGAGCAGGTAGTGACCAATATAGAAAATATCAGGACAGCACAAACAGAAGGTTAAAGAGCTTTTCAAATACAATGTTCTACTTTGGCTAGAAAAATAGTGTTACACACCGCCTTTGTTTAGTTGTCCAGAAAAGTTAAAATCATGCAAAATCTAATAACAATCGCAACTACTAATTAGGGCAACTGTGGAAACACCACTTGGGAGAGCAGAACGAGACAAACCCGGGGCTTGCTCCTGAAGCAGCAGCAGAGCTGAAATGCAGGAGGGTGTCCCAGATGGAGCTTTGTTTTGTCCCCGTGTGCTGCATCTGCTGCAGACACACATCAGGACCAAATGTAGTGAATTAAAACCAAGCGCTTGTCTGGCAGCCTGCACGACCTGATTGCAGAGATTGATTAGGGATTAAATCCTTCTGACAACTGGACCACTTAATAACACAGGTTTCATACGGTGGAAGGCTCCAGGCAACTGGGCTGTGGAGCAAAAATTAGGTTTTGTTGTGGTAAAAAACCCCCCCCAAAATAAAAAGCACTAAAAAGTCCCAGTGTATTCATAGCAGGTAATTTATTTTTCTTTTGCTTATTTGAAAACTTACTTTGAAGAATTAAGCACTGACTTAAAGAGTATGGAGGGGAAGAAGAAAGCAGGTGGGCAGGCAAGAGGGAGTGCATTGAGTTTTAACTGGCTTCAATATATAATGGAATTCTTCACTGAGGAAAGTTTTGCCACTTAGCAATTGTTGGAAGCAACCCAGAGATGGATTTTATAATAGATGATGCTTAGAAGAAGTTGATATCTACCAAACTCTGATGTGCAGAGCAGAGAGAGGAACTGGAACCAGTCTCTGGAATTGAAAAAGTACAGTTGGGGTTCAGATCCATAGCTAGACCTTCTTTTTAGGTTTGAACTAAGTGTGGCAACTCACAACAATTTCTCATTTTTTAAAGGATTCCTTGAATTTCTTACTCCTCCTCTGAGAAAGTTAGGCACAGGAAGTCAGAAGAAATGGCAGAAAATTGCTTTTTTGATGTGAAAGCATCAGCAATCATGGCAGTCTTATCTGCACAATTATTAGCAAATTCCTGCAACTCTACAGCCTCAATGATGCTTGTTTGTCAGTGTGTTCTCAGTTTATTTTTCCCTGAGGTCCGATTAAGTCTGAGCTAATTAATCCAGAATTATGCCTGCATTACCAAAATAAAGTGATTGTTTAGCATAACAAAGCTGACAATTTGTATAACAGTAGAGATAACGTTGGTATCAGCAGCAGGGGGATGTACAGCCAAACTGGGACTACCTGGAGACACCTCCCTCCAACAATGTGGTCTTGATGGGTTCTGTTAGCTTGGAGCTCTTCTGGTGGTGACTTAAAAACCCCGAGTTCTTCAGACTGAAATTTGCCTTGCCCTTGGTTAATTGTTTGCTATTTGCCAAGACACGCAATATAGCTTAATAACTAGTTTAATAATGAAAAATGCCAGGAGGAGCTCACGTAATTAATTATTTACTAGTATAAATATTTTCTGTGCAAATGAGAGATGTAAAAAATTTAGTTCCTCTGACCCATATATCAGGTTAGAGTACTTGAGGGACTGAGGTAAGCAAACTCTACCTTAGCAGCTTAAGGATGCCATCATCTTCCTCTCTAGCTCTAAGATTTCTGGGATCTCACATCCCACAGGGGAAATGAAAACTTTTACAGTTTATATGCCATGTCTGAACAGTGATAGAGATTAGGAAAATTTTTTAGGTCTAAGGCAAGTGAAATTCTGCAATAGATTACCAAAGGAATTGTGACTTTCTGGTAGCTGGAGAGCATGAAAGTTAGAGAAGCTTGTGGATTCTTTGTTCACTTCAAATGATCTGGCATTATACACAATTTCAACATCTGAAACACTGTGTGGTAACATCACCAGCTGGCGTGAATCTGGGGACTCTATTATCTCCTCAGAATTTCAGAAAATCCTGTTCTCAAAAGTAATTTAACTGTTGGCTGCAGTTGTTTTCTACTCCATCTACAGCTCTCATGTTTGGCAGTGCACAGGTATGGAGCAGGGAAATACAGAGTTTCTGTAACTCATGGATGTGAAGTTAAGTCGCTAAACAAACAGAGAGACGTGGTAGAGATTGTGAGTTTGGGAAAAGCAGCATGTGGTTGTCAGAGGAGAAGAATGAGAGTCAGACAATCTGCATCTTACTCACAAGAGCTCCTTAACTTACTGCATGATTCTGGATAAATCATTTAAATGCTTTTATGCTGTTCCTACACCCACTTTTTACCTGTTTGTTTACAGTGCTACCTGGGACTGTTTCTCTTTGTCTCTACAGTGCTTTGCACAGCACAGCCTCGGCCTGTGGCTGGAATTCCTCAGTTTCACTGGAAATGATAAATATTTATTGCAGTGAGGTCGATCTCCTGCTGTGCAAGGACAGAGAGACAAGCAAAGGCACTCTGTTAGGTTGAACACTGCTTGAATTTAATGCCAATATTAAAATCAGAGAAACACTCGGTGTCCCTGCCATGGTTTTTGCATACGTGCACATCACTTGCTGCAGGTGCACTTCGCAGCACATGGTCTGTTCTTTTATATAATCCAGTAAATAAAAGGGGTTCTTTTCACTTTAACTTATGTTTAGCTAAAGCACATAAAAATTGCTTGTTACTACTTTATATGTACTGCAAGAACAACGTGCTGATTTTCACTGCAGCTATTACATTATTGATATTTCTAGGGCAGATTGTGCCACCCAGCAAAATTTACTGATAATGTACTCAAACTAACCCCACAACATCAAACAAAACCTCAGAAATGAGCCAACAGCATCAAACAGAAGCTCAGAAATAACCAAAAAAGAACCAGCTTTAAAGTTTCAGTTGATAGCAGAACTGGGTTTTTATCCAGTTCTTTCTAGATGTAGGCTTGTGGACAAGGCTTTATTATCAGTAAGTGTGGTAGATACAGGGAGAAATGTACTTCATAAAACACAGGATGGGTGCACAGACTTGAAAACAGTTTCAGAATACATACACATGGCACAGTATTTAAAATGCTGCCTTTCAGGTCGATTGCAGGAGGTTTTCTTTGTAAAAATTACAAAGGTCTCTAAGAAATCACAAATCTGAAGGAATTTTTTGTTCTTGAAATGTCAACACCTTAAAAATGAGTTATTGGTCCATTTTTGCCATTTCTGTTGCCATTAGCACTGAAACAGGGCCCAGTTGTTCAGTTGTTTTAAAATTGTTTCTCAATTTTAAAATTCAAAACTGGTAAGCACTGTTAGATTTCACCATGTGGGACAGTTTGGGTTTATTGGCCAGCAAACCAAGTGAAAATAGCACAACACAGCCTCTTAAACTGTGCCACGGCTAAACAGACCCAAAATGATGTAAAATAAACTAAACAAGCAGATGGAGATATATTACTGTGAAAAAGCCCCATCCTTAGAGCTGCTTAAACATTCTTTTTGTCCTGTAAAAAATTTGCTTGCAATAAAGAAAACATCTGGTTTCCCACGAAAGAGAATTTTAAAATTGTTGTTCGTGAAATATCTCCTTTTTATTGGTTTTCACATGAAAGAGAAAAAAAAATTAAGGAAAATTTTGTGGCATTTGAGATGATGGTGAATGTCCCAGAACACCCAAGGCAGAGCAGCAGTGAACCAAATTCTTGTTGTTGATGTCCTGAGAAATGAGAAGCACCACTCAGTTCTGTGCCAGTGATCAGCACAGGAATCTGGAAGCTCTGACACACATTTTAGCAGCCAAAGGAAGCAGCTAGCACGCTTTATCTTTCACAGACTCTGATTCACAGCTCTCGCACTGCATTCCTGGAGCTGCTGCTTCCCAGTTGTCGTATCCTTTAGGCTGTGATCCAGCCTGGTGTCATCAAACAACAGGCAAATTGTACTTCCAGGAAAATGCATTTAAATATGGAGCGCGTTGGCTGTGTGCGGAGGTGAGGTGAAGACAATAACAGTCACTCCAGGTAATTAGTGAAGTGATCAGCAGAGGGCTTTTTTCCTATTAATGCTCTCAGACCGTGGTGCCAAGGTCGAAGCTTTGCCCTCTTGTGGGGTCCCCTCCGACTGCACTGCCCAGCCTGGGTGACGGTCACTGCCAAGGAACATCCACGACAGGCAGGATGGTGGAGACCAGGGAATAAAGAAATACCCTTTTCCAGTTACACCGTGCTTGTTCTCAGAGCTAATCACCTTCCTGAGAGCCAGGAAACGAGGCAAAAGTATTCTGTGGTGGGTTCCTCCAGCTCCCCGTGAATGTAGGCAGCTCCTGTGATTTTAATGGTGTCTCTTGGCATGCATAAAATGGAAAGCTCCATCCTTGAAAAGGACAGTAATTTAAACTGAGTACTGGATGTTGCAAATAGAGTTTTTCAGATGCATGTTTTTCATTCCTAAAATAAATCGAAACAATTAAGGTATTTACTTTGGGAAAAAAAGAACAAAAAACCAACAAAACCCACCCCACGTTTCTTTCTTGAATCAGTGGCATTACATTGTGGGAAAGGTACCAGGACATTTTCAGTCCAGTGAAACTCCTCACCCTCATTAGAGTCAGTGAGATTTTATGATGATTGCTCTGTGACTTTTTCTGGCTTAGCTGCCTTAAAGCCTCTCTGCCAACAGAGCAGATGGAAACAAATACATTTAACCTTGCATTAAATGAGTTTGCTTCAGCGCAATGCTGCCTCTGGTTAATCCCCTTCACAAGCATCCCAAAAATTGGTAGTCTGTATGAAACCTTCCTATATATTAATAAATTCATAGTCAAGACTGGAGGCTATGAAAGAAGGAAAGAATGTTTTTGTCAACAAGAAGAATATGTTTGGGTATTGTGTGGGGTCATTTTTAGTTTAGGTTTTTGGGCCATATACAGATGTGTCAGGGGCCAAAGAGCTCAGCAAGGCTGGTGACTCTTTGAGGTTTTAATGGCCTTGAGCACATGGGGAGAGAGATGACAAGTGATGGGCAGAAGGAAATAATCAGAAAATATCTGGAAAAAAGAATGTGAAGAACTCACTCCAATCAGATTTGAGTACAGTCCCCAAAATCACATATATTGAGGAAGATCACAGGTCATTCTGATTTTTATAACTATCTAGATAAAAAGCTATCTATATCTATATCTATATCTATATCTATATCTATATTGATAGATATATACCATGTTAAATAAAATAGAGGAATGATAAAAATAGAAACTGCAGAGATGGATTAATAGGTTTTGGTTCAACATCTCACTGACCTGTCCTCACCGAAATTAGAGGGAGATCCCTGCAACTTGCACTGTGGTTTTTCAGTATTCATCCTGCTAACAAGAACACACGCTTTCTTTTAATCAGGTTTTTTTCTGAATTATAATAATATTAACACTGGTAACTAGACTTGTTATGTCTTGCCTCTAGAAGGAATAAGAAAAATAGTTTCTTTTTACTAAAATGTCATGAAATTCAGTCTGTGATGCTTCATCTCATGATGGCAGTATCAATCACATCTTCATTTGATGTCATGCAACTATTTACAGTATCCCTTCAAAAATAATCAAGGGTTTGATCAAATAGAAGATTCAAAAGAAAGAAGAAATATGATATAAGATGTTGACTTAAGGGCAATTGAGACTGTATAAACAAAATTGTATCACTTTGACTACCCTCAGGTTCTAGTAATTTCTGTTTACCTGCAGAGAAGTGGGAGTTTTGGATATTTTCCATCCTAACATTCACAAATCAGGAGCCTGGAGCAGGACTCTGCATTAAGAACAGGAAATTTTTTATTACACTTCTGTTTAGGAATGCATATTGAAACAGGAAGCTTAAGAACCAAATGCAATCCATACATTATTAAAGAAACAGAGGGAGAAGTGATTAGGCCCAAACCAGTCATTTGGCTTGAATTAGATGGAAGAATAACATTTGGAAACAGATCTGTAGAAGAGAAATGGCTTAAGTACAGCTATAAAACGGGAGAGGGAGAAATATGTTGTATAAGGCTACAAAAAGTCAATGGTTATAATCATCTCATTTTTTATTTGATATCAATGGCGATAATAAAAAAATGGAAGGAATTGTAGTAAATGGAACTTTATTTTTTTGCTGTAGTAGTTGATACAGTATCATTTGTGAAATTGTGTTCTAACTTGTGGAGAATAGGATGTGGTACAAATTTTATAAAGTGCTAAGTGGCTGTGAGGAACCAGGAACAGGCAACATTGGAAAGAAAAGGGCTGAACTAGATGATTAGTTTATTTCCTCAATAAATGTTTTTAAGCTCCTGGCAAAAGAGATGGAAATAAGCAAATAAATTCCTCGTTGGCCTGTAAAAAAAGATGAAAAGGCAGAGAAATACAAGTCCACATTACTAAGAGCAAATGCCATGAAGAAAAACAAATATGTAAAAATAATACAGGTTGTGTTGCAAAGTAAGATACAAGTGCCAGGAAAGAAGTAACTCTAGATATGATTTAATAGTGAAAAGCAAATGGAGAGATTTCCTCAAATCTATTAAAGAGAAAAACTCACACAGTCTTCGTGCTGCAAAGTGGGCAGGAGTAGTTTATTCTCCATGTTTATGATGAACAGCAGTGAAATTCTAGAAGAAAGATTGAAGTTTGATGCTCAGAAAAAGCCCTTTCCTCGTGGTAGGGCAATGGCAGCTTTGGGACAGGATGTATGGCCAAGGCACGGTGTGGTGCTGCATGTGCTGCTGGAATGGGGAATCCTTGATCATTAATGATGGACAGAGCTGTCTGTGGTCCTGTCCTGGCGCAGGGCTGAGGGCTCTGTGACCCCTTCGGGCCCCGTGACCCCTCCAGCCTCCGTCCAGGACATGTCTCTGTGCTTGTGTGACTGCATTTAGAGATTTGTGTCAGGTAAACATTCCCATTTCCTACATCCTTGTGCCTTCCCGCTTGCCAAAGTGAAAAGTTGCCCTTTCTGGCACAGAACTGCTCCAGATGAGTCAGCCAGAGAGCTCAGTGCCACAGGAAAGCTGCTTTGCACATCCATCCTTCAGGAGATCAGCCAGCACACCAGTCCCAAAGCCTCAGGAAGCATGAAAAGGACTTTAGAAGACAGTCACACCGTCAAAATAAGATGTTCACCTTCTCCTCAGCATTTTCCTGGTTTTCTGTGGTCAGTAATGACGCTGTCCGGGTTGTTCTCTGGTCGTGCCCGCAGGACAGAGGCAACGCGGCAGTGTCTCCGAAAGTGTCCTTGCCACTCAGCAGGCAGCAGAGGAGAGATGCGGCGGAGAGCCACAAAGCCAGATAATAAACGCGCTTTCCCCTCGCCGGGGGCTTGCGCCAGATAGCCTGGTGTAAGGCTGGAGTGTCCCCAAGGACAAAGGAGGCGGGAAGGGCCACAGGTGTGGGTTCCAATAGGCTTTTAATCTTGGAGGGTCCAGGGACCAAATGGCGCCGAAACCGGGCGAGTAGCTCCTTTTTGAAGGGGGGTGGTAACACAAGGGGAACCAATGGGATGCAAGGAAAGGGGAGGGTACAACTGGGAAACAACCAATAAGGGAGTTTGGGAGGCGGGAGTTGTAACACAGAACTAATGAACAACCGAACTTAACAGAACTTTCTAGATTAAAAGGTGGCACAAACCTCGGGGTGCCACCCAGTGGGCTGCGGTTTATACTTCGGAGCCGCCCATGGAACCGCCCTCGGATCCACTGTCTACGGCGGGAAAATCCACCCACTGGATGGCCATGGTCTGATTAACATTGCGGGGCCTCAGCCTCGGAGTAGGCTGAGCCACCGCCACACAGTAACACCTGGGTGAGTGAGCTGTTTTTATTCTGAATGTGTGGCATAGCCTCCAAATGTACCAAGGTTTCACTGTGCACAAAAATGGGAGCTCAGGTACCATGGAGAAACAACTGTGAGTGGAGAATTCATTGCAGAAGTGGGCTTTGTTTTCCTGACAGTGTCACTAAAACATCAGTGTGTTATCAACTCTGTCCTTATACTAAATTCAAAGCACAACACCATACCTGCTTCTAGGAAGAAAATTAAATCTATCCCAGCCAAAATCAGGACAACATAAAAGATTCCAAGGACCAAAGGTAAATACTTGGCATTAAAGAAAGAGGAATCAACCAATTGCCAGAAAATAGTTTGTTCTCCAAATCAGCCAACCGAATGTAATGGATTGAAATATTGAAACATTGCTCTTCATATTACTCATCATATTTTTAAAATGACATTCTATCATGTCCTATGACTTAATGTAAAAATCTTTGCAGGTGGGCCCAGATTATTATCACACAATAGTTCATAACACAGAAAAAAAAAAATGCTCTGATGTTATATAATAAGGAAAAATGTGATAATTAAATAGTGTCCTTAACATACTGTTATATCAGCGCTGAAATGATAAGGAGCCAGGAATGGAAAAACTTGGAGTAAAGAGGGAGTAAAGAGGGAAAGGATCTAAGAGAACAGCTTCTGTTAACTCATTATTATTTTCAAGTTGGGTGCTTGTTTGTAGGACCTTGTTACACCATAGCACTCTCAGGTTATCTTCACTCTTATGCCAGAACCCACAGAGAGTTATGTGGGTATGAAAGGAGCATCCCATTTAGAAGAAAGAAATTTCAAATAATCCAGCCAGTCCAGCATTGTAGGAGAAAGATGAAAGATGTTGAGACTTCATAGGGAAATGTCTTCACTTCATAAGCCAGAGAATAAATGTCCCTTTCCAGCACTGAGAGTGTGTTTGCCTGGCAGTGATTGCAGCCTCGCAAAATGCAATTTCTTGAGATGACACTGAAATTTGAAGGTCGAGTTCTGTCAGCGACATAGTTGGCAAAGTTATTTCTTCCAATTAATTTTCAATCAGTTGCCATAACCATCATTATAGTTTGTGGTGATCTGGCATTTTATAAACAGGAGTAGCTCCAAGAGTGACCAGAATTTTCTGATCTCAATCGCAAGAATATCTAGTGTTTTAAAAAGGGGAAAGCTGAAAAATTTGAACTTTCTTGTGTGTCTGGGAATGAATGTACAGTGGTCAGAGCAAGTGATGATCAAATATCTGCAGTCACACATTTGCAGGCATATAAACAATGGTTTATTAGAACCTCAGTGGGTCACAGGATTTCCAATACTTTCTGCACTGATATAACATTTATGCTGGGTTTGCTTGACTTCACTTAACTGCTGTGAAGCTGACTAATAAAACAATATACAATATGAAAAGGCAAGGCAGAATTCTGCACTAGGATTGCAGTCTTTACGCAGCAGCTCTATTAGCAGATCAGGATAACAAGTACGTTGTGATTAATAACCAGAAAAGAAGCTTCTGGGGATTAGGCACTTCACAAATAATTCTAAATAGCTCCATGCAGCAGGTTTCACGCTAATACTGTTTTGATCTACAGCTGCAGGAGACATAAACCAGCTTCAGTTCATTGCCTTTTGTGAAATAACCCTGATTTATACTAGCTGAGAATATTCCTTTGTATGGACGGGACTGTTGCTGCATAGTTTCATTGCAGTATGACAAATAAAGAAATAGGCAGCCAAGGCTTATCCAGAGTCATGTTAGAGATGTAGCAGTGCAGTGATGCAACGTGTTTTGGGGTGAGCTGAGCTGCTCACACCCAGTTTGCCTATGGGGCAGCATTTTGGGGCTGGTCATGCTTAGCAGAGACCCAGCTGCTGGAAATTAGTCCCATAGCTTCTAGAAAATTTCTGTTTCTCATTCTGGCTGTTCATCAGGCCTTGATTTTTCTGAAGGGAAAAGGAAAACTTATGTAAACTAATAAGGAAATGGGTGACTTTTTATTTCAGAACTTTGGAGGATTGCGAGAAGAAAGTGGCAGCCCCTGCTTGGCCTTTGTTAATGTCATTACTCTTTCCAAAATGGACTTTATGCATTAGAGTCCTTCAGTCTTAAATGGTCCAGTGATCATCCATAAAAAGGGACACATGCACCCAGAATTCCTCCTGGTTACCTTCTTGTAAAGCTAGGTCAGTTAGTCTCCTGCAAAGCACCAAAGTCAGCTGTGTCTTTAATGGTGTGCAACGTGTGCTTGAGAGGACACAGTTTGCCAAAACTGGCACAGGCTGCCGCCCCGAACTGAAGGAATGGTGGCACAGATAGAATCCTGCCATACCTCTTCACCGTTTCATAAAACTCCCCAAACCCACTGAAGCGTTAATAAAATTAGCAAGAGTCACAGAGCACTCAAAATATTTACAGAATTACACCCTAAAATAGCACCTGGGTGCCTATTTAATTCTCTGGTCTGTGGGACTGTTCCCCGTGTTTTGGCTCTCCCATTCTGCTGTTGCTCCCTCTTTGCTGCTTCTCACCCGGTCACGGTCTCCAGCCAGAGAGAAGAACCTCCGGAGGGTGGTGAACTTCCCTTGGTGTTCTCAGGCATGAAGAGAAGATCCATATGAGTGATACAGGACTAAAATGCTTTAAAACCACTCCCCTCAGTTGCTTTGCCAGTATTTCAGCATTCTTTGGCTATTTAGCATAATCTTCTCAGCCCTGCACTTGTTTCTCCTGCACTGGCCTCTGCTATTCTGTCTCCAGGAGACACTGAGGGATGGGTTCTACTTTAACTTCTTTTTCACTGATACAGCACTGCCTTAGTTATGGAAGAACGGTCTATAAATGCCACATGGATGTGTTCTCAGTACAAAACATAGTAATATATTAAGGGATTTGATTGACACATTCCAGGAAAAGAACTTCAGTAGCCAAACCGAATGAATGCAATTGCAAAGTGAAAATCAAGTCATCTTAAGGCAATTACCAAGTGTTAATGAAATCTTCTAAATGTGGTTAAATCAAAACTAATAGGTTTTAAGAACTTCTTTAGAGACCTGAGATATGTGAGATGCCACATCTCTGGTTTTTTTTTTAACTCACAACTCATATTTAACTCTCCATTAAAAATTTGAAATTTCTTTTTTGGGATGGATGATCTTTGCCTGGTCCTTTTGTATTACATTATGTGGCTCTTTCATAATTATAAATATTTATCTACTCTCAGAATACTTCCAAAACGGCTCTTCAGGCATAGTTCCAGCATAGGTTATACTAAATAGGAAAAAGACATTTTAAATCTCAATTAGAGAGCCTAGCCTGGTAATTTTTCTTGACTAGCTATTTTGGTAAACTTCCAAATGCAGCCAGATCCTAAGAGTTCAATTAAATACAACCCCTGAATACATTTATTGAAGTAGCTCCATTATAGTAAAGACTGAAGATTTTTTTTTAATGCTCCAATAAAGTAATGATGGTTGTTACTTTTCAGGACGGTATCTGTCTTGCTTTATTTCTTACCTGCCAGCCAGGCTTCAGTCTGGATTACCCTGGCCCTTCAGTATGGAAAGCAAAGCGGCTGCAGGGCTGTCTGCAAGGAGGGTGAGATTCACCTCGTTTCAGGACAGGCTCTGTTGTGGCACAACAATCCCTGGCTGGGTGGTGAAATAAGACTGGTTATCAGTGAAGTCAGGGCTCTGGCACAGGGCGCAGCTCCAGTGCCCCAGCGCAGTCACTGCTTTTGCTTTTTCACCCGGATTTCTCCTCCCTGAGGATTCTTGTTCACGTCCTCCCAAAGGTTAATTGCCCTGAAATCCTTGTGCAGCGCGTGAGATAGACACAAATGCACAAATCTGCACAGGGTCAGTTAAAACACGCAGGAAGCCTATTATAAAACTGAGAAAGGTTGTTACAATTTACAGAAACAATCTGCCAAACAAACAAACTGTTAACTTGTACTCAGTCTTTTTGGACACACAGAAATCACAGTCACAGAAAGAGAATGAAACAAGAGACAGTAAAGGATGGGTACAAAAGGCTTTTGTGAGTCTTAGACACCTCCTAGATCCTTGAAGGGTACCCTGATAGGCTTCCAGTTCTGGGTCAGGACTGCATTTGTATCAGTGGTGGAGTCACAGTTTGGGGATAATAGTTTTCCTTCAGAAAACCAAGAACTAGATTTTGAACTAAACAGACACTTCTACATTTTGACTCTTCATTTTGTCAGTTTATAAATTATAACATAGGCTTTAAACTGAAAATTAAATTGATTCATCTAGAAAACACTGAAACAGAGATCTTATTTTTTTTAAAGTTTTATTACATTTCAAATTGATTATATGAAGAAAAGGAAAGAATTTCCTGAAAATTTAACTTCAGTTTTAATTATGCAGTATCTACCTTTCATACTAAAAAAATTGTAACAAAATGTTCTGAAACTGTCACTCGGTGCTGTCACTCCTTGGGCTCAGTGTGTATTATGCCTGCAGGCTGGGTACCGAGAGGGAACCTTGACTCAGCTGTGATCATCCTGGCAGATGTGACTTGGGCTCTGGCTGCAAGGCAATTCCCTCCGTAACGGTGACGAGGGTAAATGACGCGCAAGGCAGAACCGTGCATCGCTCTATATTTAGGGAGCCACAGCAAGAAAAACAGAGTGTAACCTCTATAGATTTGTGGGTGATGCTAAAGCAGGAGGAATAATTGCCAATTGGCTGGGAGGCAATTCAGGGGGAACTTGAGGACTGGGACAATGAGGACTTTGTGGAGTTGAACCAAAAATGTTTTGCGTGCGGGGTGAGGAAGCCTGTCCATCAATACAGCGCTGCTGGAAAACAGGGAGAGTGCAGCTGAGGGCTAAGGGATGGTCAGGGACCTGGACCAAGCATTGAACCTGAAGAGGGGATTTTGTGAGCTGAGAACAACCTTCAGCTGTTTGACAGGGAGAGGCAATGGAACCAAACTCTTCCATGGCAGATGGAACAGCGCAGGGGGATGGCCCTGAACTGCAGTTTGGGAGGTTCAGAATGGACATGGTGGAAAAGCCTTTTCACTAGTGAGGTACTGCAGTACCAGCCCAAAATTTTCTATAAATGTTGTGGAATTTCCCATCCATGGAGATTTTTAAGATATGCATTGACAAAGCCACAGTGGACGCCATCTGTTCTTTGCAACAGCCCCATTTCTACTGGAAGGTTGGAGCAGATGATTTTCAGGGACCCTTTCTAATCCATATTTCTCTGATCAGTGCATTTCACTCCACTGAAACCTTCTCCAGAGGGTTGTTTGCTGCCAGACTTTTCATTATTCTGGCTCATCATGAGTTTTCACCACCACCTCCATGTATTCAGACATTATTTAGTTTACCAATATTATTTTAATGTCTGTATATTACTTAATTAGTTAGGGACCAATTAACATTAGTGTGTTAATATATAGCCATCCTTCAGAATTCATAATCTCAGTGCCAACTCTATTTCTGTCATAGCTGCATCTCAATTAGAGCCCTCACTTTTACCACAGATGTAACTGTTTAGATTTTCATGGGTTTATTTAGAGACTTTAAAAGGTTCTAAGAAGATACATTTTATTTCAAGAAGAATTTGTCCAGAAAAAAATGTCACTAAGAACATGGGAGGATCTACCTTAGAGAGAAGACCAGGTTCTGCTTTCCAAAAACAGTGCAAAGTGGTGTTTAAAATGTGGTTATCAAAGTAGGGGTGTGCTACCACCACTGCAGAATTCTGCAAAACTCTGAGAACAGCTGGAATATCATCTCATGAACATGCTGTTTTCTTTAAAGATGAGGGAATCCCTTCGGGAGGGTTTCTTCGTGAAACTCTGGACTGAAACAAGAGTTTGCTAAGTTTTGTCCCTCCTTGCACTGCAAAACAACAAAAATAGATAGAAAGAACTATATATAGTTTTACTACTGTGGGAATTACATCCTTGAAGTAACAGCACCTCTAAAACTCTTTAAGCCAGCTGCAATAAAAGCTTGCCAAAGTGGCCAGAGAATGTATTCCTTTAACTGGTGGCAGAAATGAAACAAAGCAAATGCATCAAAATTTCATCCACCTACTCCAGCTGAAGCAATAAACCACAGCAAACCTATTTTCCCAGGAAGAAATGAAGAGAATTCACTGGCTTTCAAGAGCAGAAAATGCAGCTAAATCAAGTTCTGTAAATATAAAATGACACAAATTGCCAAATGGCTTTTGGGTTGGAATCTGGCAGAGTATTGTAAAATGTACAATAAAACAGAACAGTGCCTAGGGGTGTTTAATGAAACCATTACTAAGATGGAATATTCAACTCATTTACGATTTTCAACACAGTTTCCCAGTGTGACTTTGTGTTGTTCTAGTTTAATTGCTTTTGTCAACTTGAGAAGTTTATTTGAGGAATAGAAGATGAAAGTCAAAAGGATTTGCCCTATGTTAAACAAACCGTGACTCTGATAACTCAGATCATTTTATATGCACATGACAGAATTAATGATATTTTAGATGGGTCTGGAAAATTACATTTGCTAACCCCTCTGACCCCGTGATAGAAAACCCATCACTGCTATTAAGTTTTAAAGGTCTGGAGCTGGTACACTAGGAATTCAGAAGTTATATGACCTCTATTAAAATTAAGTTTTAATGTCCTTAAACAATTAAAGCTCAAATATTATATGTCCATTAATGAACTTCATAAATATTTGTAAGGTGCCACTAAAGTGTGCAATCTAAAATGAGTATGGTGAGACTTTCGCTTAATTTGAAAGGATTGTGTCCTAATTTGGAGGCTTCCTATCTAGCTGATCCACACAGTTCTGTGTTCTTTTACCACTGGAAATCAGAGGCAATTACATGAATGTCAGTGAAATTCTACCAGCGTGGAAGCAGTAAACCCCAAATATCTCTCTGTCACACAGTGGTTTTTGGCTCCACTCAGGCTGCACTTTGGCACCTGAAGGGCTGGTCAGGACACAGGGACACAGGAGATACCAGGTTGTGCTGTCAAGTTTAAATCACTCTCTGTTCATGGCCAGGAGGGTTCTAACATTTTCAGGTGTTTATAGATGCAGTGAAATATTTAAGAGTTGCACAGAGAGATTTTTCCAGTGCTGCGTGTTTTATATTCAAATGCCAAGAAACCCTCGCTCCACCTAAATCTGTGCCAGTGAAGCTAATGAAATTGGAAATGTCAGTGTAAAACTGATATACCTGAGGGAACAGATATGGCACAGGGGTTTTAGCTCTGGTTACAGCTTTAGACCCCTGTTGAAAAGCCTTATTATTAAAAAGTAATAACCCCTCCCTGGCTGCAGTTGGGTTGCCACAAATACTTACATTGGATAACGTGTTTTCTCTTTCCTCTGTCAAACCAATGAACTCAATTATATTAGGTTGCTCATATTACTTATGAGTATTTATGAGCATTGAGACATTCCTGCTTTTAGGAAGTTGTGGAAGTTGCTGATTAAGATGACCTGAAAAAAGTATTCTTTTAAACAAGTTAGTTTAGCCACTGGCTCGCTGAACATGAAGAAAAGTTTTTAAAAGGCTGTCCTTGTTCTGTTTGTTTCCCCTTGTCTATATCTTAGTATTTCCTACAGGTTTTCATGGATTCTTTCCTAATCAGTTCATTTCAACTCCTGGATTACACTCATCCATTGTCACCCTGCTGGCCCATCTCAGTCCACTGCCTCAAAATATTTATTCTCCTTTTGATGATGCCGGTCTTGGGCAACTCTTGGTTGGCATCAGAGAACTGCATCCCACACTAATTAGGTTTCATTGCTTCTTTAAATGCTCTTGATATTTGCTGGAAACGTAACTTTTTTTTTTTTTCCAATCTCCCACTAGAAATAATGGATCTTAGTAGCTTTGTCTCGTGTTTTTGAGTTTTTCTCCCTGCAGCTGCCAGGTTGTAACGAGTAGTTAATAGATAAGTCTCTGTTTTTCTCTGTCACAGGCTTGCTGCATCACTGCTTTTAAAGGGCAGCCCAGAATACTTTAGTGATTGCTTCCCAGATTAAAGTGAAATGCTTCCAGTAAGTATTTGGAAACACGTAGCAGATGAGCATAAGCAGCCCCTTTCAGACAGCGCTCTTGTGTTTCTCACAAATTACAAGTCCTCTTGTAGACTGATAACAGATGGTGCTTTCTAAGAAATATTTTTCATCTTTGATTCCTTAGGCCTTGTTAGAGTTGCCTGAGTTTAGCCTTTGGAGCTGATGCAATTTTAGAGAGGCAGAAAATATTCCCTTGGTGGGGAAAGGAGAACAGATTCGCTGGTATGAGACAGGTTCCATTTTGTGTTCCCTACATGACAGATCAATAATGAGACAGTTTCATTTGTTTAATTTGTTCCTGGTTTAGTTTCCTGGAGTATTTGCACATGGAGAGAGAGGTTCATTTCATGGGTTCTGACACTTATGGCCACTGAGCACTGCAGCATTAGCAAAACTGGCATATGAGTTTCACTTACTGTACTCTAATTAAAACTCTACAGATGCTGAGGTTTAAATCAGAGCTGACTAATCATATCTAATTTAAATGTCTTAATGGCTGTATTTTTAATAGAACAAGGGTACATTAGCTAATCCAGGTTTTCTTCCTACAGAGGGAGGTGTGTCAAAATTTCTAAGGCTCTGATCCAAAAAAAGCATGTTAACTCATAAATTAATTCAGTCAGTTAATAATTCCACTGAAGTCAGTGATTATATTAATTGCTTGAAATTTTGTTTGTATTGAAAGGTTTGTTATATCTTGATCTTAATTGTACAGTATGTTTATTTTCACAGCAGGTTAAAACCGTTTTGGAGGAACTTGATTATTTCCCGAGCCTCTGATTCTTAGGGACACAACAATATTTCTGCTTTTGTGTTGAGTATAGCACTTTCAAAGAACCCAAAGCACTTCCCAGCCTGTGTGGGAATTAATTCCATCCAGAGCAAAGTAGGACATTACTTACACCACTGGAGATAATGAAATGACTGAGTGTATTTAAACTATAGCAAATGAGGGCAAATTTTGGCATTAATTTTGGGTTCCACTGAAGAGAATTGTCTTCTTTCCCTTCTCCCCAGAGTGAAAAAGTATCTGAACTTTGACAAGGGCTCTTTTAAGGCATGCAATGGACACCAAGCAATTTTAGGGATAATTATAAGGCAGGAATAATTATAAAGTATTTTGAACTTTGAAATTTTTTCATCTCCTCTCTGTTTTGCCAAATCAGCATTTTTGAGGAGTTAAAAAATGTTGAAAAATCACGAAAACTCTGAAGTTTCTTGCCCAAGGCAGTCCTTTTCTTGTAGTGACTCAGTGAATGGGAAACTGGAATAGAGTTTGTGAAAATGTTTAAAATTTGATACTGCACCTACTTTATAAATCATCCTTGGATTCAACAGTTTCTCTTCCATGATATCAGTACAGAGCTGCTTCTGAAAGAGCCAATCATTGGGTAGCTGTCTTTACAAGGTACATACATATTTTTGGCACCTCATTAAGCTGATTTGTGATGTACTGCTTCAATATCCTCTGCATTTAATGGCTAACTTTTAAATTCCTCCCCCAAAAATATTTTTAAGTGGATCTTGGATATTTTTTCTCCCTTACAATCAGTGGAAAACAGCAGCAGGAACAAGTCTAGCCTACATAACTGTTAAACCCTAACTCACGTCTTGTTTCTGACCGGATGGTACAGAAAGGCTTCAATCATTTGGAATCGTGGCACAACTGAAGTTTAGACAGAAAAATAGGCAAAGAATCACTGATAAATATACAGAAGAAGGAAAGTATGAAAGCCAGTTTGCTCGTGTAAGCTCTGAGCCATATCTTTGGCTCCAGACCTCTCAATAATAAGGTGATAAATCCATATGAAAACTGAGCTTGTTACAAGGACCGTGCTGTCCTGCAGCTCTGCTCACTCCTTGTACTTCCAGGCAACTGCTGCTCTTTGTTTCCTCTTCATGAAGACATCCCAGAAATATCCAACCACAGGGAAAAGTTGATATTTTAAAATACCTGTTTCCTGTGACTTCACAGCTGTCCCTAAATATAGAAGGGACATAACTGCCATGAATTTCTCTTATCTATCATAAAATGTTGACTATATTAATGAGATTAATTAGTCATTTAGAGGCTAAACAGATTAATTAGATGCTATCTTTTAATTTTCTGTCTGCTAATGAATATTTTATATGATGGTTTTTTTAAAAGTAATATTAACAGCTCTCACACTTCAAGCATTATTTAATTAATTTATTTCTCTGTCACGTTATGAATGGCTTTTAATCAGCTGGTTTCACAGGGAGCCCTTTTCTTCCCTATCTGCTAAATCATATCCAGGCAGGCTTTTATACCAGACACCAAGATCTATTCAGGGGCCCTATCCATAGTTTTGTTCTGATAAATTCAGTTTTATTTAGAGAGGCATCTGCATTCATTCGACTCTGAATCCCTGACTGCAGGGGCCACAGGCTCCTGCCCTGTCTCCTCAAATGAGCTTTGTTAGATCATTGTTTTGAAAATATCTCTCTTCAAAATGTATGTAGCTCTGAATTAAAGTTGCATTCAAGCATATCAGATATTCAGGAATGTATCACTGAGAACATAGTCAAAGGTGGTAACCTCCCAGTAAATCCACAGGAACTGCATTGAGTTTATGGAATGTGAATAACCTCTGAAATATTTAGAGTACCTCCTAGGAAACACAGGAAAACTGTGGCTGTGAAGGGAGAGTGTAAAGGCTACTGTTCATTTTCTCACATGAGGTAATAAATTCCAGAGCTGCCAGTCCTTTTACACTGAGAACATTCTAGAGACTTAATCTACAAATAACTGTGTCTTACCAAGTCAGCCCTTTCCCAGCAATGCACAACACTCATTACCTGAGTCCTTCCACTGAGTATTTATTGTGATTACAGCACATTTACAAAACAGCTTAATTACTTGTTTGACAAATGTATAAAATATTAGAGGGAATGCTTGCTGTTCTCCCAATGTCAGCAGATTCTCCCCTCGTGTTCCCCAAAGCCAGGAGTGCTGACGAAGGTGTTTCATTACTCGGTGTAGCAGGGGTGACAGGAGCACCTGCAGCACCCCGGCCTGGCTTTGGCACAAATGGATCTCATACTCTTTTACTGCACAAGTAAGCAGTAAAACTCCCACTCGAACCTGGGGAGAAGCCCTCGATCTTTAGTGGTTCGAGAGTGGTTCTCTGCATAGCACAGAGCCTTCTGATACAGAATGAAAACTGTTTAATTAGAAGAATATAATTTCCTGTCAGCCTTTCATAGGCAGAGGGATGATTTTTTAATTCTCTCAGTTTCAAGACTCTTTTAAACTGCAAATGGCTGCAACAGGTGACAATTTAGTGAGGATGGTGAACTGTTCCACCTTGAAGCTGTTCATGCAGGTTCTTCAATGTTCTCTCAAAAGAGTACATGAAAAAATTGCAGCTACTGCTCCTGGTAGATTCATGACCATACCTTTGCAAAAGTACTTGAGTAATTCTCATATTATCCCACTGTAGTGCTCTTGGCATTAAATTCAAATGTATTAACATCAGGATAAAACCACGAGTATAGGTTTTGCCAAGAACAGGAGAGTAGGGACAGTCCTGGGGGAAATAGTGATGAGTCCTGGCCACAGGCAAGAAGCCTTGAGGGACGAGAGGGTATTCACATGATTTCTGCTGCTTCCATCCTAGTGTTTTACTCAGTGTCCTTTGTCATGCTTTGCTTTTACTGAATTGTTTTCTGTGATGAGCATACATTTTTTCAGTATTCATGACTGTGAACACTTAAGGAATTTTTTCTGCACAGTTCACTCATTAAGGTGTGCAAAGGGGCCTTTGCTTTATGAAGCATATTTGTTAAAATACTTCTTTGAGGTATGAGAGAAGGTCTTCCTCTAATTCCTGTGAAAAAGGATCTACACCACATTCCTTATATTCCAGGAAAGTGCTCTCAGGGAGGTTTAGGTAATCATTGCAGAGAACTTTGAAATAGCTGCAGGGGTTTGTAAAATGAATGAAGTACTCGCTAATTTGGAATGAAATTAAGATATCCACAATTAAGTTTGCAGCCTACAGGTTGGAGTCCTCTCAGGGCAAGGCAGAGATTTGATTCTGAGATGCATCTCAAAGATACAGGGAATATTGAATCAGGTATGCAGTGTAATAACTCCAGCTGAAAAATAAAACAGGATGTACCTAACTCACTTTATTCTCTAACCCACAATTTCCTGATGTCAGAGAGTTTGGGTCAGATGAGGTAGAGGAGAAAACATAAGTAAAATGATACTACTTATTTGTTGCTGAAGGAAATCCTGGCAGATACTCCCTGAACTCTGCATTTATTCTGCACCAACAGCCACCAAAACTCAGAGCTGCCTGTGGAGCTGCATTTTGTACAAAGCCTGGAGTCCGTAATTTAAGCAGGTACTATTTCTTTTATAGGTGGCATTAATCTGAAAAATTTACCTCAAGGCAGAATGTAATACTGTTTTCAGTCCAGTTTCTGATGGTTGAAGATCTGCCATTACAGAAAGTAGCACAAAGGGAGACAAATAAATGCCAGTTTTGATGACTGCTTCAAGAAAAATATGAGGACTGACCAACCCCTGCCTCCCTGCTCATTTTTAGCATTGCACAGTTTGTACAGAACTAGAGAGCAAAGACAATTCTTTTAAAAATAGGAAAATTGACAGTGATCTAATCTGTGTCACAGCAAGTGGACACTTGAGGGATGCCAGGCTCAAGTATTTCTCAAGACCCTCAAGGCATTGACCAAGAGGATTCTCCATCAGCCCAGGAGAAGGAAGATCAGAGGTCAAGTTTTCTTTCCCTTGAGAGTTTTCTTATCCTTTTTCTGTAGTTTGAAGTCCTCTGGGCAGCAATGAACTATTTCTTACAGCAAAGAGGTTTTAATGCTAATGCTTGTCATCTCCTCATGCAGCTCTAGATTTCAGGAATTCATGCCCTGGTGCACTCTTCTAAGTTGGATTTGCTCCTCAGTGGGTAGCAGACCCCTTTCCCAAGGAGCTATCTTCAAAGAGAAGACTGGAAATTTGTGCCAGTTCAAGAAAAATACCTCAGTGTCCCTCATATACCACAAAATTAGCCAGTCAGTCGTTAGCTCTTTCACGCATTATTAGAAAATTTATACATCACCAATATAATCAAGTGTATCGTGTCCTTGTGATGGATGCCATGGAGTTAAGCAGTGTTATTAAAAGTGGATGAGTCTGTATGGATTGTTCTGTGCCAGCAATAATATCACAAAGTTCAAAGAAACCAAATTCAGCCTGGAATTCATACACCATTGAATGCATTGCCTCACACCTTTTCCTGCTTAAAATTACTGGATACACGGTGAGTAGTCCCCAGGTTAGGTCAGTTTATCAGTTTCAGCAGTTTAAAAACATGTCAGATAATGAGACACTGATCAGAACCTGATCAAAACTGTCCCAGAACCAGAGGCATCTAAGAGCTGTTTTAGAAAACAGAGTTAGAAACATAATTACAAGACAGGATAATGAACAGCACCTCTTCAATTTCCCTGTGGCCCTTGCTAAGAAATTCAATCAAGTTTGTATTGGATAAGCATGACTGAACTGTCAGAAATGGGGGAAAGATTAAAGTGTTATCTTCTAAACAATAAATACATAATGAACAGAAAATAAAAAAGAAAGCCGTTGTAATGACAAGAAATGAGAAGTTTGATGGATTGCATGACACCCAGCAGTTAGAATTGGTACTAGAACGATCCAGTCCAGAGTTTATTTGGAATGAGTAACTCTGAAACTTTGGAACTTGTGTGGGAATAAGTTTCTCTGATATTTAAAGAGTAGTAATGTTGAAGCTGTTTCTTCAGCCAGCACCTGCCAGAAGAGGAAGACAAGATGTCTCTATGGATACGTTGGAGATGAGATACAAAACATGTCAAAATCAAAAGAAATCATTTCACTGGTGTCATCAGGCCCTGCATGAAGCTTTAACAAAACAAATCTCCTCTGATTTTGGGATCAATGTCATGTGAAATCTCACCTTGGTTTTCTGGAAGGCACAGGAGACATTAAGCGAAGTGTAGCTGGTGGAATAGCAATAAAAGGTTTTGCACAGCTGGGAGAGCAGCAGCGATTCCAAATTCTGAGCACCACCAACCTTCATGTGCCTTTTGGTGGGGAATTGATCACCTACATTTCGTGTTATTCCTTCTGATATCTAAGTGGGTAACTGAGACCTCTTAAGTTATAAACATGAGAATGGAAAACAGTGACAGAATTTTTGTGTCTGCTTCTGAAATATAGATTCATGGAAAATATGGATGTTTCTATCAATGCTTATTCCCTGTTTTCTGTAAAAAAATACAAAGCAATATACAGGTGTTTGAACAAAGAAATGGAATATAAGTCTTGTGGATATTTTTGAAGCATAATTTCAGGTCTGAATACCTTGTTTTTCTGCAATCTCAGTGTGTCTCTGTGTTCTGTTCTGTTTAACTAAATCAGTTTATTTTCTGAATACAGTGATTGTCAGCACTGGGTATCCCTCTGTTTCTGGAGTAAAAGGAGAAACCAGCAATCAGATTGTGGAACTTTTCCAAACATGCCTAGAGGGCCCTCTTTAAAAGAGTATGAATCTTCAGCAAACAACCTGTTGTTGTATTAAATGATGCTACAGATACTTGCTGTGCAAAATCAGAGGGAAGAAATGTCATAGCAGATATCTTTTTTTAGCAGACTGGGTCCCTATTTATATTATGGGCTGCAGGAAATCTACAGACTTCAATACTAAAGACATTTTCCCCTTACATCCTTTGCTTAATTTAGTAATCTTAAAATAAAGTACCTTTTTCCTCCAAGGCATTTACAACCTTCTTATAATGACATTGCTACAAGTAACTCTCTTTTTTTTCTCCCTTGTGGGCAATTTTTAATATATATATATATATATATATATTTTTTTTTTTTTTTTTTTTTTTCTTGAAGCTTGAAATTTTCTCTCTCTAGCTACTGTTCAATTCCCATTTTGGAATACGTTCTCCACCTCCAGTAACAAGTGTATGAAAATCAATATTCCAGCATTTATCACGAGTTACAGAAGAAAAGCCCTTAATCAAAGACATTTAGGCATGCTTGTGAAGGTTACCCAGCACATTATGATAGATGACGCTTCACAGATTCCACAGCTCACCTACTTTACCCATCTCACATGGTTATAAGCCTGCCCATCCTATAAAGATATGAATGATTGAGCCTGTTCCATTACAGTTAATATCTCTCTGAGAGATGGATCTGTTGGGGAAAAATGGAAACAATAAAATTGATCCATTTTTGAGCCAGCTGTTCCTGCTGAGCTAATTCCCAAGCAATTTATTTTTGCTGATTAAATCTGCTGTCTGCAAGGGGGAGCTGGCAGGTCTGTGCAGGACAGCACAATCAGCTGCATTTGCAGATGGAGCACAAACTCTCTGTGGAATCTGAAGGCATCTGCATTAAGGAGTTAATGGTACACGTGTTTGTGATCACTTATGGGACACAGCCTTTCCCAGTCACAGGAACACGGTAACCAGTGAAAGTCTGATTGTATTGGTGTTACTGGTTCAGCTGGGGAAGGGGGGATATCACTCTTTCTGGGATGAAAAGAGAAAGTTTCTACTGTCAAAAGCGATTACAAAGACATCAGCTCAGAGCCACTCTGAAACAAGCATTTGCCCAGTGCTCTGTAACCCACTCAGCCGGAGTCTTTAAGTCAAGAACAAACTTCTTCAAGCTCACTGAGGAGAAAAGGCAGCTAAAATGAAGAGCTGAAGCAATACCTATGTGTGGAAATACTGTGCCTGTAGTTGAAACTCCACCTCTGGAATGATTTCTGAACCTGACCACAAAAGGGTGGACAGATTTGTTGGACAAGAAGAAAAGGCACAGGCACGGAAGTGGGAATCACCGGGCAGCTGAGAAAGGCTGAGGGAGTGCAAGTCCCTCAGCTGACAGCGTTTGCACTTGCAGGGATTCCTGGACACACGGCCTGGGCTTTGACCCACCCTCAGTGCCCCTGGTGGAGTGCATTTTCAGGTGTAATGTGTATTTAAGGAGCTGCTTCACAAGCGACAATCTCATCCTTGCAGGGTGGAAACATCAAATGCTACAATGATTATATGCTGTTTAAGAAGCCCCATTTGCTTCTAGATCCCCTTTCTCAGCAAAGTGTATTTCTGTAGGGAAGCATAATCAGGGTTTTCTCATTAAGGATGGATACAGGAATCCCAGAAAAGCTGAGGTCACTCATACCCTGCTGTGACAATTCAGTCCCAGGCTCCCTACAGCACAAGAGCAGGCAACGAGGCTCCACCAAACCTGCGCTCAGATTTTTGCAAAATTAAGGAAATAATGTGAGGCATTTCTGTCCCAGATTTTTTGGCCTTGATTTGAATTCAAGAGAGAGCTCAGGATGACGCCCCCTGAATTTACAAGCTGTTCCTCAGTTTCTTCTTGCTAGGCTAACAAAATGTTATAGAACGAAAACTGAAAGCTAAAATATCCCTCAGCCCATATGCCTAATTTTTACACTGAAGATTTATGTGTGAGCTTAACTTCATAATTATCCTGTTTAAGGGCATTGCTGGGTTTCTAAATTAAGACTGATGGCATAGATGAGCAAGTAAAGGTCATTCCTTGATGCATTAGCTCTTTGTTGTTGAACAATTTAACACAAAAACACTTTGTGTTTAGCATGAAACCTTTTTCATGAAAATCACATCCCACTGCCTGTCTTTATAAATATTAATTCACAGAATGCACGTGCTTTGTGTGGGTCCTGACAGCCTCTGTAATGCTACTGACAAACCAGTCAAAAAGAGAGAAGTACAAAAAAAAAAGGTGGCAAAGTTTACCCCAAGGTGTCAAAGGGCACTAAGACACATATTTAAATATAGGATTCTACTGAGTTGCAGAGGATAAGGATCAATTTGAAGACAGTTAGATGAAAATGGAACAGTCAGCAGTATAATGAGACCTTAAAATTCACACTGTAGGTGGGAATCCTTCTAAAAGAGCCTGGGATAAGACAAAACTGCAGATAAAAAAATTAGAATCATCAAATCAAAACTGCCAAAAAAATCCCCTCAAACCTTAAATCAAATTATGGTTAGACAGTTTCTGAAGAAAAGCAGGGCCTGCATGCAGAGTCTTTGAAATGGGCAAGTAGAACTGGCAAAGGGATACAGCAAGAGGCATTGCTGGATTAATGAAAATTGAGTTTGGAAGAAGGCTCGTGTTTGTCAGCAGGAAATCAAGAGAGGTTTTTGAATATCTGGTCTGCTCTGTGAGGAGACCATGTCAAAACTTCCATAGAAAATCAATAAATGCTGAACCAGATGGGGCCCAAAGGGGCAAAGCTACTGGGAAGAAGAACTGCAGAGCTGAAGGGTTGCCAGGGAAGTCTGAGGAAATAACTGGGCTGACCAGTAGAACCAGCTCAGCTCTCAGGTACAGCACACAATTCCCAGCCAGGCTGGGGATCCTGCAGACAGGAAGTCACAGATCACCAGTGGACAGAAAGTCACAAATCCTGCTGGTGAAGGATCATGCTGAGGAAATTCTGAGCCCTGTCAAAGTGTTGTCTTGGAGGGAAACCATTCCCCTAATTCCCATGAAATAAACCCCAAGAATTTGCATTTATTCTGCTAGCACCATGCTGAGAAGCTGATGTGCTTTTATCAGTAAGTTCCCCTTCTTTCCTGGCTGCTTTGTTTATTTATTACCCTCTTTGTATGTAGAGCTGAGACTGAATATGATGGGAAGGGGCAGAGGTTTGTCTTCCTCTTCACAGGAATATAATATATCACCTGTCCACTGGAGTCCAGCACACTTGATCTTGAATTACAGCCACTCAGTTTGTCCTAGCAGCAAATAATTCAAATGAGCCGTCTTTACTGAGATACTCCTTATATACAAAGGTAACTTACTGTGCATCACAGAGATTGTAGCACCTCTTGACTTGCTGACTTGTTTTTTCTTGGGTGCTTTGCTTTTAAACTGCAAATCCAGACATGCAAATCCGATATCAGTGACTGGGAGATCTGCCTGCCCTGCTTAGCTGCTGTGAAGTTCCTGACTCTGCCAATTCTCAAAAGAATTTGCAGCTTGGAAACAGATTATATGAAACATTTATCTTGATTCAGGGAGATCTGTAGCCACTGTACAAGTGTATGCTACAAGAAGAACTTTGCAGAGCTGGATCATTAATTTGAATCAAACTAAAATTTTATCAGAAGGTATAGAGGGATTTTTCAAACTAGGAACAGGCAAATGCTGGGAAAATTATCAGAGGTCATGTATTTCAAGGACCTGATTAACTCTAAATGCTGGAGTTCTTCATCTGTCTGTTAGAATGGTGCAATGAGTTCCCAACTGAAGAAATCAAAAGGGTTTTATTTGATTGACCTTTAAAAAAATATTTTCTGTTGGTGCTGTACACATTGCTGTGTGGCAACACAGAAAAGCTATGGTCAGATGTGTTGGATTATGCTTTCAATTTGATCTCAGTGATAAATCTTGTCCTTTCTGATTTTGGGTCTCATTTATTGCTTTGTGCACTTTGATTACAACAGACTAAATCTACTTTCTGTATTAATTTGTACATACAATAATACGGCCCTGAATACATCTTTATTAAACTCTGCACTTTGTTAATAAAAAAAAAAATTCAGTTACTGTATTTATTTTAAATTATGTGTGATTCTACTCTTGTGTGTTTTCAGCTCCATATGCAGAATACAGAATACTCTCCTGGAATTTTACCAGTGAATTTTGGCTATGGGATTAACTTTTAGTATTATTCTAGAGCACTCTTTGTATCTCATTGACGAAATGATGGTGTTACATTGGCTACATAAACTTAACATATTTTTATTTGAGCAACAGAAAAGTGGGCCAGCCTAGAATACCATGGTATTGAATTTATGTAATTTTTTTTAGGTTCACCATTACACCCCAGAAAGCAAGTTTCTAAATTTATCAACTTATAATTTAGCTACTGAAAAAAACCCCAGCCCAAAACAGATAAAACCCAAGCTAGCTTGTTATTAAAAACAGGGATCAATGTATTTTGTGCTTACAAAAAGAAAGAAATCGAACTTTAAACATTTTGTTTGATAGCACAAAAGTGATATTTCAAAGCTGCTCTCAGACTACAGAAATCTTGAGCATGCTGCAGCAACTATTGTATTTTTTCTTGGTCCACAGAATACTTAAGGCTGGGAAGCAAAGATTTGCTTTGAAATATTGTTTGTATTTTTTACTGCACTTCAGGAAATTGTATTGGTCCTTGCATTTGTTTGTTTTGATCATCCCACAGGGAGTTTACACAGTTGTTGCAGACACAAAATCAGCTAGAATGTCCATCCAACATTACCCATTTTCATGACATTTTTAACAGTAGTCAAGCCACATAAAAATTTAAATACTTCCTGAATTTGACTATGCAGCTGTAAGTTTTATGCCTGGCTCTGATGTGAGGTGATCCAGGGCAGAGTATCTTACCACTCCTTTAATGCAAGATGTAATGATTTAATCTCTGTGTTAAAAACTCTTGTTCTTGAGAAATTATTTACTTGACATTTTCTGTGGATATGAGATTGCTATGCACAATGTTTCAAAGCTTCACTACTCAAGAATAAAGGCATTTTTGAGGTGATCAGGATGCAGTTTTGTAACTGAGTTCATTGTCTCAAGGGGTTTTTTGCTTGACCTCCTCCAGCTGCGAGTTCCCTCCTGTTTCTTTGAGCAGCCGCTTGTATTCATGCAGTTCTGCCTGAACCATCAAACCAGAAATGTATCCTCCAAAAATTAAATGGTTCAATTTCACTGGAATAGTGAAATGACTGAAGGTACCCGTGGGCCACAAAACACCAGCAATAACTTCAGGGCAATTATGTGGAAGCAGGATCAAGAGGAAGGATGGAATTGTCCCTTTTGCTAACAGGGTAGGCTTGGATTGGCTTCTTCTTGTCTCCTGAGATGGTTTTTGAGCCTTTGCATATTGGCTGCTTTAAAAATGTGGATTTGTGGCTCACAGATCTGTGGTGGTCACATCATGAGACCTTCTGTGGACCTGAGTATGAGAGAGCAACGCAGAAGAATTTCTAGGCTGTGCTCGCTCTTGCAAACAGAGGTTATGATGTCATTTGAAGGGAAAAGTCTAATCCAGACATATTTTCATATATGACAACTTCTCCCCTGCTCTGCTGTACCAGCACATATGGTTCTAAATGTGTTTCTTTATCTGCTGATCCAAACCTATATCATTTATTCCCTTAGCAAAATTCCCCCCCCGGGATCCCTGCCAAACGCTGAAACTCAGAGTGATGGTAGTTTTCCTGAGAGGATTGTGTCTCCACAAAGAGCCAAAAAGGCTGCACTGGGGAGCTGTCACATAGCCCTGCTTCCAGAGCTGTTTATGACAAAGCAGAAAGCTTTATTGTCACTGTCAGCAAACGTACAATCACTCAGCCTTATCACCTACTGACATCCCCTCAGTCCCTCTTCACCACTCCTCTTTACCCTCCTCAGTGTTGTATCACTACAACAGCATTTGCTGCACACCAGGAAAAGTATTTAGACTGACTGGCATGATTTCCCTGGCTAATTTTCCACTTCTTTTAACCTTTCAAATGTAAATTATCCAAATGTACTTTCATTTTTTTTTTGTTTTGTTGTTTCCCCCCAGTCTTCTCTGTCTAAAACTTTAGACAAAGTTTTTTAATGTTCAAAATCCTGGTGGACCATTAAAAATAAATGACTCCTGCTACGGTGGATTCCATGGATCTAACCCAAAGTACCAGGAAAAAAAAAAAAAGTGAGTTGGCATTTGTATTTGTGAAGACAATACTGATTTGATGATAATGGAGCTTCTATGAGTGTAATTTTGCATGTAAAGAGCAATGAGTCAAGTTACAAGAAAGAGGTTTGAAAAATAATGAGACTTTGCCTCAACATATATTATTAATTCTGTAGATATTAATGCTTCTTTTCAATAATTCATGACCTGCTTTAATTTTTGTGGGATCCCAGTGTCTTCTGAGACAGTCTCACTCCCTGGCAAGGGAGGGATGAACAGAACAGAAGCTCACACGTGGAATATCATCAATTTTTGCAACATTGCAGATCTGAGCTGCTACTGGGGAAGCCAATATATGAGGAGCAGGAAAAAAACCATTTGGAGCCTTTAGACAGTGCAATATGTAATTCTGGTAATATTATAGAGTTTTTTAGCTCCAGTTTCTGTTCTGATTCATCAGAGCTAAGAGATTGTCGTTAGTTATGGGTGCACTACAGCTATTTTTCTTCAGAGCTATATCCTTAATTGCACTTCTACAAGATATATTCTTGTCTTTTGTAAGAGAAGCTGTTGTTTTCCCCATGAAAAGTTTGTCAGAGTGAGGGAGGCTGGTTTGTAGATCAAGCCAGGCCGGAGCACCAAGGATTTCCCCTGGGCAGGGACTGGCTGCAGCAGGGTTTGGGATCTCTCCCAGTGGGAAGGGACATCCCTCCACTGGGCATCCTGGAGCTGGCCCGGAGCCTCCCCCTCGGAGGGGATATGCTCAGGACCCTCTCACATTTCACCAGAAAATTTCCTCTTTCAATTAAAAGTCAAATACTGAGAATTAAGCGTCAGGAAGTTATACTCCATGAGCCAAATAACTTTATTTTCTCTTGCCTTCCTACCCCTCACTATGCTGGACCATTCCACTCCAGGGCAGAGCCTATAAACCCTATTTGAGAGAAAAGGTGCCTGTGGTGAAAATACAAAAGAATCCAGGCCTATGTGTTAAAAAATGTCATTATTTTTAAACCAGTGGCATAATTTATGAGTAGCTGTGGGGCAGGAAGTTGAATTTTAGCATTACTCTCATGAAAGATGGATATGCTTCATTCTACCCATTCATCTTTTCGAACATTGGCTCATTTTGCCCTTTTACTTTGGTGCTGTCAGGATCAAGGGAAAAATTCTATTCTGGAAAAGCAGAATCGAAGGGAATTAGGTAACTCTTAGGCATTGCCAGGTTGGAATGAAGGGCTTTTCAAGGACCATCAACATATGAATAGGATTACCTTGGATGCACTGGTGGCCAGACATATTTTTAGCCTTTGGCAGGCGAGAATGGAACGTCTGAAAACAGCATGACTGCCACTCAGAGTGCAAGAATTATTTTACAGAACATTATGGAAAGGGAGTTGAAACTTTTGGAGAAGGGGACAAGAAGATGGGTGGTGTCGTATGTTTAATTTTGTTTTTTTCCCCTTCTGATTTCAGGATCATAAAATAATGCCTTCCAAATGAGTAATAAATAAAGGTCTGCCTGGTGCCAGTGCACATTTATGTTGCATTGATTTTGAAAGGAAGAGGCTCATTTGGGTCAAGCTGGGGGTCCTGGTGAGAAACGGGGGCTGTGAACTGAGCAACAAGTTATGAGAAGCAGTGATTGCCCAAAATTTAAACTTGAAATGGTGTCCCTGCCAGGGGAGAGATTGGCTGATGTTAAAAATGGCAATCTTCAAAAGGAATTTTAACTCTCTTTTGGAATTCTATCTCCTTTTACAGCAACATTTAATCACTCCCACTGGTTTGTGAACTGAGCTCTGTATGCTTAAAATGTCTGGGATATGCTAAAATCTCTGACAAAGCAGAATTCTCTAGGCTTGACTGTGTCCTCTGTCAAGAGGTTGTAAGTCAGCTTGAAGTACCTCCTCCAAGTGCAGTGTCACTCTCAGTGCCAAGTTCATGAGCCTAGGTGGCATAAAATGGACACGTAAGAAGGTGATTTAATAAAATCCATGCATATTTTAAAATATGTTTCACAAAGGGATTATTTTTAAGCCTGACTAATGAATGTTGTCAGACTAGCTTAAAACAAAGCAAAAGTGAAATAATAATAAAACAAAAAAGGACAAAATTAGAAAGCATTTTAATCCTCATGGGAAATAAAGTCTTAAAATACTTTAAGTAACTTCTGTTCATCTGCCTTTATTTTTATACTCCTGAACAGCATTATACTCAACTATATCTTCACATATGGACACCTCATAAAGAGATTTATCCCATCATAAAATCTGAATAGACCAAGAAGAGACAGGACGGCCTCCTCTCTGAAGATGCTGCTCTTCTGCACTGACTGGAAAGGGAATGTAAATGTCCATCTTAAATTACACAACATATGAGATGCCAAATTATGGCATATATGAAATAAATTCCATGTTGAATTCAGATGCTTGGATAAACATTTCACATATTCTAGGATTTGTTTAAGATCCCAATTTTTAGGAAAGTCAACTGGGCTTAAATGAAAAATGCTTTTCAGAAAGACTCTTTTTATACCTGACATCAGTACATTAGTTCTTCCCTATTTCTTCTCTGACTTGCCAATATAAACATAAAATTTCTGCACTAGGACTGTTCCTGTTTACAACAACACCATAGAAGGCAAAAAAAATTGATCGAATTTTTAATGCCTAAGAGCTGTTTGTAATAGGATTTATAAATAGTGATAAATAGAGTGCATGGCAGATGTTCGTGTTGTATTTATTAGCTTATAAAGTCCTGTACAATCTCTGATCTGCTACAGTATGGAAGTACAGAAAAAACTGAATAAAGGTTTTTCTCCAGACTTGTGCAACACAGAAATGGAGTAGGTTTGGCCAAATATCATTTATAAAGTAGCAGAAGTTGCCAGGGGAAGAGACACCACAGAATTTCCCATGAAATACAACTTGTAAAACAACATAAAAGGAACATCATTTGCTGTTAAATGTGAGCTGACTTTTTCACAAAGGTGTCTAAAATGTGTGTGGGTTAGTGCAGGAGGGGACAAAAAACGTTTTAGCAACTGTTAAAGCACTTTAGGTAGGTTGCTTTGTTTACTGGTGCATTTTCAAACATGTTAAAGGTTGGAAACACTGAGGAGAAAACGCCCACGTAACTTTTCTCCTCCCCATTCACTGGGTCCCATGAATGTGAAATGAAAGCATTCTTCAGTGTATTAAAAAAAATCATTCCTATTTGAAAAATCAAAGGCCTTTCTTTTAATAGTATCAACCTCTTAAAAAGCCGTTCATTGACACAGATCTGAGGGGTCTCAGTAAGGAATGAAGTTATGGATACATGCAAGAGGCTTTTCTCTGAAAACACCGACAGCCCCGAGCCAAGAGGCACTGAGTAAATATTGAAAATGTGCTTGCTGTAATCTGTAGCTTCTAATAGGGCAAGGAAGAGGCATTTCCTACATTCCCTCCTGCAGCCACACCGGGAATAAATCAGCCAAGTAACGTGGCTTGTTTGTGCTCCTTCTGTCACTGTAAAACATCAGTGACTGATGTTTTATATCGCACTGATCATTAAGCAGAAGGCGCCAGAGGTGGAGCTCATAAAAAGAAGTAATGGGGATGTATTTTTTTTTCTCTGTGGAACAAATCCAGATGATTTAAAAAGCCCACGTATTGCTTGCACCTGCCACATGTAGTTTCATGACCAAGCGGAGGATGCCATTTATAATTGGCATTAGAGCTCATTAGAGCAGCATTTGCTCTCATCTTCTTTCAAGGATTTGGAACCTCAATCCCAGGGCTTTAGCTAAACCTCTCTGAAAGATTCCCTCTTGTCTCCCGAGCCACTTCTGACCTGTCTCTTTAACCCCTCTATGCACTTGAGTGTGATTTTCCCTTTTGCAGAACAGATAATGATGGTTGCTGTTTATGTCATTCTCAAACAGGGCTCTGGCCATCACGCACCAAACATTCCTGGGGTTGTTTTTCTAGTTTTTAAATAACTAGATGATCAACAAGATCTGTGTAAATCCTTCAGAACTCCTTCCTCTGTTATTCAGCTCAGTTTTTGGTGCAGATACAATGTCAGACACTAACCAAGATGTTTGCATAATATTAGATGGAAAATAGGAATTAACTTGTATATAACACTGAAATATCCCATTTCCTGGTCTGCTTCTTGGCTCTTCCTCACTAGTAAAGGGTTCTTCTTTCAGAAGTGAACTACTGTAAAAACAAAGCATAGGAAGTCCAAATATAAATGAGGAAAACCATTTCTTTTTCACAGTCTTCAAATCATCACTCCAACTGTCTCAGACATCTATCCTAGCATTTATACTCTCATTTGGTCAACAGATAAATACAGGAGTAGGGATTTAGAGAAGTAGATTGTGAATGAACTTTAGCCTGGTGACTGGACAATCGCCTCTGGTGGACCGTCCATCATCCCCCTCTCTGGTACCTCCCTGCTTTTTGTGGCAGAGTGGATGGACTCAGCAAAGCACCAGGTCACAGCAAAGGAGCATGAAATGTGCCCAAGCCGGCTCCAGTATCTGCTGGGCACTCCAGGGGAGTGATTAATTGCCCTGGGGTTTGGGAACCTGAGGGCCTGAATGGATACAGAATCTTTTACCGCTCAGAGCCCGAAGCTGTGCCCTCAGCACCAGCTCTGTGGGAGAATCTCCAGATCACTCCCTTTTACCACATTTTGGTTGGTGTCATTGTGTCTCAGAGCACAGAAACCGAGCTTTATTTGGATGAAACTAACAGGAAGGCCCACCTAACCCACAAACTGGATACTCCTCTACTGATCTTCTTCTTTTAAATTAAAAACTCGTCTAATGAGTGCTCTCAGAAGCATTCAGTTCGGAGAACCAGCCTAGACACACTCTAGAACAACCCCCAAATATGCAAACAGACAGCAAGTGCTCAGCATCTTTTCCCACTCAAACCCCACCCCTGGGAGGCTGCGCTCCCTATGAACACATATCCATGTGTAACATGTGCTAGAAAGGTTTGGAATATTGCTCTGTTTGCAAAACCTTCCCCCAGGCATTGCTCATGAAAGGCACTCCAGAAGAGCAGAAAGATAAATACAGATGTTACACCGAGGTTTTGCTCTGCTGGGATCCCCTTTATTTACCACAGAACTTGTTTTTCTCTTTTCACAGGCTCCACTGATAAAATCACAGCTGAAAGCACAGCACCTTGGCCCCAAGATTTTCCAATTTTGCCTGATCCTGAAATGAATAATTTGTGAGTTTCTGAGCCCTCTCCTCTTTTTTTTTTTCTCCTCAAGAAATGTTGTGAAATACAAAATCATTTCAACATCCCATGAAGTTCCCACCCCACTTTCATTTTTTAAGTGATCCCTACATTTAGCTGCAGTCTTGCAGGGATAAATGTGCCTTGTGCAACTCCATCTCCCTGTGGGACATTATTCTACTCATCCTGTGACAACCTTCAGAGTTTTTATCACTGTGCCATGACTCCAAATCCTGCTTGTTTTGCAGGGGCAGCCTCTCATCTGCTTTGCTGTTGGGACACCAAGGCAAAATGCAGAGCAGGGGCTGGGGAATGCTGAAAAAGGGAGGAAAAGCTGAATGTTTCACTGTAATCTCCCTTTATCAGATGTGAGGTCATTTGCTGTGCAAGCAGAGGAGCTGCCCTTACTGCCTGTGTGCATGCCAGCATCTGCCAGCTCGGGAAGAAGCTGGTAGTTTATAGAGGAATCTCTGTTTTGGTAAAGTCTATATTTTTGTGGAAAACAATTTCTTTTTTTTCTTTTTTTTTCCCCTGAGAAAAAAATGTTTCTACTGTTTGGCCATGCAAGGAAAATAAAAATAGATTTTCCAGAAATTAGATCCTTTCAGTGAAGTAATTAATTGAATCTAAACCCTTCACTTTCCAATTTTGATAGAGACACTTCAAGTTGTTATTTCAACTATTTTTTGAAACAGAGAGGAATTTTAAACCCAAATTAAGATATTTACTGAAATTATACATTGAACAGCTATGAATGACAACTTCTGCTTTATATTTTTACATATCTTTTGAACAGACACATAAATTTATTAAAAATTACGTCCACTTGTGACATAAGCTCTAAGATTGCTTAGCAGGTGTAAATACTTTCAAAATATGGGGATATTTATGCTCATGTTTCACAGTTCAAATTTCTGTCTGGGAAAGGTCACCCAGAGCTCAAAATCACCTTGGGAGGTTCTTGGCTCCCACTAAAGGTACTTGATTTACTTTGAAGACACACAGCTCACTGGGGAGAGAACCCAGATCTTTTGGCCTTACTGCAGAATTTTAATTCTAAAGGATTTTAATTATGGTTTGAAATAGCACTGAATGTCATTGCTGCCTTTCTCCTATCAGAGGCAATACAAAATGCAATTTTTAAATAGCACATTATATTTAAATAGGATATGATGATGTTTACTCTGGCAGTTATTTTACTACAGATACGTTGCAGGAAATAACAGTAAATTAAATAATTGCTGGTTTTCCCATATGGCATGACAAGGTTTGATTCATTCAACAGTTTGAGCTAATACTTTCGTAATAAATATATATGCAAAGTAGTGTATATGATACATTCTGTAATATTCAAACTCTTTTAACTATTCCTAAGATCTCCTGTTCTTAGGCTGTGGTGCTTTGGTTAGGAACTGTTATCTTCATCTCAATTGAGACGGTGATGTTTTTGTGTGCCTTTGAAATCAATATTTTCTTCAAAGAAAAAAGAGCTTTATTTTTTTGTCCCTTTCATCTTGTAGCTGTTTTGAAAAACACCTATTCTGAGTAAAGAAAGCATTCTAAATTTTAAAATATTGATGTAAAGGTGTTGGTGTAACACAGGTGCCCACTGTACACAGGTCTGGTTTTGTCTATGTCTAGGCTCTTGAACATCAAAAGTGTCAGACTGCTGCAGAAGGGCTTCATAAAACAGCTGGACAGAACAATTAAAGTTGTAAAGCATAATGGCAATATCCAGTTACAGCTCAGGAGCTGAACTTAAGCCTTTTTCACTCTCTCACTCTCTCCTTTTTATCTGCATGCATCATTAGCATCTATACAAAGCTACAATTTTGGAAGAAATACCTGATTTTGATTCCTTTGTATTTTGTTGTTGGCATTTCTTTTTTCAAGGCACTTTGCACTTCAGAGAGTGAATCAGACACTTTAAACAACCAGACTGGCTGCTCACACATTTTCTGAGCCTTATTTGCCGTCTCCAGATACAAAATAAGTCGCTGTAATAGCTTTATTGTCAGGAAGGGAAACTCCTGAAGCTCTAGCTTTACTTTTCCATTCTCTTGACAAGAGTTTAATATTGCTCTGATTCTTTGGATGGCTTGAAAGGCACGGAAAATTCAAAGGGAGATGCAGCTCTGTGGCACAATTAAGAAATAAGGATTTCTGCCTTGCAGGAACCTGTGCTGCAGACTCCTTTCCATCCTGAGTCTGAGACAGGGGTTGGTGGTGGCCTTGGCAGTGCTGGGTTAATTGTTGCCCTCAGTGATCTTTTCCAGCCTAAATGATTCTGCAGTTCCATGGTTTGGATCACCATTACCACAGCAGGTAGCACACTCACACTTTTTTGAAGGCTTAAGTCCTCCAGCACAGAACTTCCCCTTCAAATCATCCCTGATAAACCAAAGTTACAAATTTCTCTTTCTGGCAGGTCTGTGAAGCTCGAACAATTGCAGAAAACTATCGTGTCCCTCACTGAAAGGAAAATTCTGAGCAAATATCCAGTGCTCATGACCTATAAGTACTTGGAGATGAAAGAAATGCACCTTTTATATCTATAAAATGATGTATTTGTTCTACAACATTTGCTAAATCTTTCCATCACTGTATTTAAAGTTCCATCACTATATTTTTACAGTTTAAAGTAAGCTGAGGTTATGCTTTAGATATGTACATTTACATTTAAACCTTGTAAACTCAGATCTTAGTGTGCTTCTCAAAAAGTCGCTAATTAAGCTATCTCAGTAATTAAAATTTACAGTTGTTATGTCATAAAACTGCACTAACAGGTGGAAACGTTCCAGTACTTCAGAGTCCACTGATGATTCAGTGGTGTGCCCATGAACAGCTTGTCAAACTGCAGCTAAAAACTGCAGCTTTTGGTTAAAAATAAATATCCATACCCTCACATCACAACAAATATACCATGAAATACTATCTTCATGATACATCCAGACGCTTCCTTCAAAAACAAGGAAATGATAAACGCAAACAAGTTTTTTTGGGCCAGGATCTAAAGGACCCAGTCCTGAATGCAGGGGTGCGAATTTTCAGCCCAAATCCATGGATTGAAAGCAGCATTGAAACGAATCACAAGATTATTCCCTCATTCAAAAGTGGCTTCTCCACTCCACTGCTAAACCCTTTGTTTGCAACTCTAAATCTGAAGAACTTCTTTTTTTCCCTGCCTCCAGCAGGAATTAGAGCCTTTCAACTGCTCTTTACAGTTGCAGAAAATTAAAAAGGAGGGCAAGTCAGAAGTAATGAGAAATTGAGGTTATTTTGGGATTATATTGATGGGAGAATGCTTTGATATTTTTGTACCACTATAAATCTAAACTTGTCTCAATTCCAGTGCTGGAGCATAAAGGGGATCACTCCTATTAACTATGTTAATACTGGCATTGAAACGTCAGCTGGCAATTTATCCCCTTTCTCCATCAAAACCTAAACTGCAGTCCAGTAAATATGTTTTGATTATCCAGAGCAAGAAAATGGGGCTGGGATATGGTGTTAACTCTCTGAAGGAAGAAAAAGAGCAAAATAGATTGAGAAGGAAGAAGAAGAAGAAAAAGGGAGAATCAGAAGAAACATGAAAAAAGAGAATTAAAAAATCACAGAGGATGAAAACTAAGCATAAATGAACTTTTAATTTGGCTCACAGAATGCATTAATTCAATTTATTCCACCTGAGTGTAGGAAAGTTGGGTGGAATGCCTTTACCCCAAAAAACACGTCCACATTTCAAGTCTGGTGGGTGAAATGGGGATCAACAGTTTTGGAACCACCTGGAAAAAAAAAGTAGTTTTATCCTTATTTTACTAAAGTTAGCCTTCTAATTTGGTGTATACAAATAATGGATAGTTCACGTTCATTATTTAGAAAATACTCAGTATTTTCTGCTAGCAGAAAACAAGATGAGATTATGAATTCTAAGAGTCAAAAATTACAAGACTGGAAGACAAAATGAGAAGATTGAGGATCCTGAGAAAAGGAAATTCTTAAAAAATTGCAATACTTAGAAAGTATTCAGATGTGTCCATGTATTCTTTCTTTTGCCTTTTTTGTCGTATCCAGCACAAATCTAGCAAAACTGGTTACTCACCACATTCAGAAATTATCATTAACCACACTGGGGACCAAAGAAGGATGAATTATTCAAGAAAAAAATGTATAAATAGACACTTGAAGATATTGGGTTTCCTCATGTCTTTCTCTAAAAGTAGCAATTCTCTTTTATTTGCACTATTCATTTAAATACAAAATTCAGCAGGAAACGGAAAAAAATATATATCTTGGAATAATCAGTGAAGCCAACCTGATGGAAAAAAACCCCAACTTTATTCCTTACACAGGCATTTTTCAGTGTGCCTAATTAAATGCCTTCCTGAAGCTTTTAAAGCATTTTAGCTCATGTATATCTTTGCAATTTCAGTGCCAACCCAGTTAAAGAGCCTCTAACTCAACTCTGGTAAGAGCCTACTGCTTTCCTGTAGCCCACTGCCACCGAGGTTGAGTCAAATATTCTCCTTAGAACAAAGCAGAGCGCAGAACATGTCAAGCCTTCCACTGAAAGCCTTGCAAACTTCAACAGAAAGCCTGCCACATTTGAGGGCTGAACTGCCAACAGAGCTGCCCTGTTCTTTTCTGTCTGCAGAAACCAAACATTCAGAGAAATATTAGGCTCTTCCCTAAACCCCAGCAATAATTAGCTCATCATTATTACCCTCGTGACTCCACATTGTTTATGATAAACGCACAGGACTAATTTTGGTCACTAAGGAATTACAGAGGAATTGCACCATTTCATTTAGTTTGAGTCCATATCCTTTTCAAAACCATGACACTTGTGGCTGAATCCACAGCAGGATCCTTTTGTGGGTACTGGCCCAGCAGAAAGGCATCATTTTGCCAAACGCAGTTCTGCAGTTCCATACTTACAGCAGTGTTGGTGTAGTGTGATGTTAAACAGCTTCCATTCTACCCTCAAACAGCATAAAAGCTCATTATTTAAAACCAGTTGATTAAAATCTGTCTGCAGTTTTAAAAAGTAAAATATGCATGAACTGATTTTGCTCGAGTTTGTTCAATTACCTCTATTTACAAATCAATGCATAAAATTGCATAATATGTTTAAAAAGTTAAATAAATATTTAATATTTGCCTTTGGCTTTCCAAGGGAAAGTTGCCCAGTAACAGAATTCCTTATTTCTACTTCTGAGAGGAGACTAATTTGCCTCATAAAATGAAACCTAAATATTGGTGGCATAACTGGTGACCAGCATCCACACTGATGGCACCGAGCTCGGGGGAGCCAATCTAAACCAGCTGCCTGTGATTTGATTTCATCATTATCAACATCTGTTATCATTCTCCACTTAGATATAGCTGACAGCTCCTGGCTCACCTAGAGAAGTGCATTTAGATTTTCCAGCTCCTGGAGCTGCCACTGCCCAAAGTTGTAGGGCTATCACAGGGATGCTGTACACTTCCCCTGCTAGGCAACATTAATGCCCAAACTGCCTTGGAACACTGACTGCTTGATGGTGTGGACCGGGATTGAATCACCCTTTAATTAATTAGTGGTCTTTACTTTGAGGAACTGCAGCAAGATGTGCAAAATTAGCAGTAACACACACACACACATATACAGCCCCAATCAGCTCCTTAGCCTACTCGAGTTGCAGAGCTGCTGATTTTTTAAATATAGATAATATAGAAGGCAGAGAAAATGAGGCTGTCACAGTGCAAAAATAAGCACCAAGCCTATCTTTCCCAGCCTCTTTCAGCAAATAATGAAGTTGTGAATGCATTTTCCAGGCATCCAGAAGTTAATACTCCTCAATTCTTTCTCCCTCCTTCCTCTTCTTGAGCACTGGTAAAATATAGTCTCTATTATATATTGAAAATGGTACAAATTAAACCAAGTATCTTCATCTGACAGAAGCCTACATCATGCTAGATGGGCCAGACAGAAATGACTTTGGTATTTAAATAAGCATATAAATGATGACTTAATAAGAGCTGCGAAGAATGAATTCCAGGGCTCAAGTTGGGAAACAAAGTTTTGCCACCTCAGTTCCAAACAGCACGAAGTGTTCATGTCTAATTTTAATTTGCCTTCAGTGGCATTGATGGAAACTGGTTCTAAATCAGGATGTTTCAGCTCTCCTCTGACCTGTGCTATGGGTCTGACAAAACATCACCAATGTAGCCCAATTAGACATGGAATTAAGGGTGCTTCCACTTCTGTAGTTATTGGCCAGGCACTTCAGCATGCAATTGATGGGAGGAAAAAGTAAATTGCTCCTCTTGCCAGAGTGCACCCAATCTCACAGCATAACAGAATTTGAAGAGGAATTAGGTCCCTGGTGCTGTTTCCTGGGTTAGGAAATGGCTTTTGCAGTCTCTTGCAGCTACAACTTGGAAACTGGTCCCATTCTCATCAAGTAGAAAATCCTGTTTTTCTCCTACTCCAGATCACTGACATGATCAGTGGCTAAGGAAGCCCCCAGCACAGCAGCAGGACATGATTCCTGCTGGGAAACCCCTGGCACGTTGTTCTTGAAGCCCTCAGGTACCCCTGCAGTGAGCGCAGCCCCCAGAACTCAGCGCTCTCCCGGGCTGGGGGTGCAGATCCTGTGCAGCCACAGTGTGTGGTTCCCAGGGCAGAGCAACAAACGGCATGCTTAAAGGGGAATGCAGGCTGAAATACTGTGTTAATACACCGTCTCACCCAACTTTACCCTTCCTGGGGATATTTCCAATAAATCTGGGTTAGAACAAATTCCTGCTGTGAGCAGCTTTGAAATTCTGGCTTCTTTATTGCACAGAATCCAGGAGAAATGGCTAGTGGTTTCCAAGAATCTGAGTGAAACATGAACAAACAGTCCTTTATTTTTAGCTGGTACTAAACCATAAGGCCATGTTCAAACTCTGGAGTGTTTGTTTTGCAGCTCACTCCTGTCCAGGACAATTGGCCACATTATTTTGTTTTGCTCTGCTCGTGTAGAGCTTGTTCTTCTATTTACCTCTTCTATTGAATTATCTGGCATCATTATGTTCCTTTGCAGGTCAAGAGCAATTTGAAATGGCTGCAGCAATGCTTGTCAAGTTTCTACTACATTTAGAAGACAAAAGAAACCCCAACAAAAAACAAAACAAAACAAAAAAAAAACCAAAGAGAAAGAGAAAAGGTAATTACACAACAATTTCGCTGAAGTCAATAAGGCCATTCTTGGCATGGAGTGCTACTCAAGATTAAAGATAGCAGATGTCTGATTTGAGTCACAACCCCCTGTTAAATACTGCACACGAGCACTAAGTATTGTAAAGGTTAAAGACTTGAATTTATCACAAGTTTATTATGGGAGCATGAATACTTTTACAACTGTAACCCCATAACATTATACACAGTATATTGAGCACTAAAAGCACCAGAGCTGCAAATGTCAATTGGCTCATAAATAATTTATATCAGTTTCATGTAGACGTGAATTTAATTGTTTAGACAAATCAAATTTCCCCAAGTTGCTGATTATTAGGGGCAGTGGTGTGCTGGCTGAATATACGTCCCTGTCAGTTCTTGGTGTAGAAGAGTTATAAAGGACATATTTTGAAACAAGTCAGGGTTCAGTAGAGAGATTCCAGATAGAGGAGAGTCCACAGGGCTGGCTGTCCTGTAGGGATGGGGTATCTGGGATATCTGGGATGCCCGGGAATGGCCAGGTGTGTCCGTGCCCCGGGATGGGCAGCAGCGCGTTCAGTGCACTGTAGTTCTGCTCCACCAGATGGCCCCAAGCACATACGTTCACCCCCCAAAAAATTCCCAGGTGAAATATTTGACAAAACTTCACTGCTGAAACTCGCTGAAACTCGCTGATGCATTAATGTTTAGGACTGTTTAATTAGGCACAATCAGGAGCCAGTTGTAGGCACCTGCACAGTAACTAAACAGAAGCATTAACGATTTGCTTTCAGAAATGCTTTAAATATGATATCCAGGGCAATTAAGATGTGCATGGTTGTGTTGTGCTGATTGAGGTTTTTAATTCCTTTGGAGTTCTCTTCCCTGAAGTTTCTTTTGTCCATCACTGTACCAATAGCTACTCAGGAAAGAGACCATCAGCCGTGTATGTGGAATAGCTGCCAAATCCAACGATGATGGGAAATTCCCATTGCCATGTGCATCTACATAGACATGTACAGAATAAATAAAATTATCTCAGTCTTGACTCTGGTTTCTTTAACAAAACCCTCCATGACTCTGGAGTTCCTCTAGAGCTCAATCTACAGCCAAGGGCTGTGCACTGCATCTGGGTGTGCAGCACAGATCAGACCATGCACAGGAACGTGCATGCAGGAAAGGAAGGGAGAAAAGGGCTTTTCCCCTTTGTGACATTGATTAAAATATACAAGAAGGCAGGAAAAGAGGTGGTAAAAGGTAAAAGAAAAAAATAGTGATGGAAGTAAAGACAGTAAAAGAAAGAGCTAAAACAGCTTTTCGTTTATATCTTTGAAAGAATAAGTAGGTTGTTTAGTGGAGTGTAATTGCTAAAGAACAAAAAGCTACCCTGGTGTCATGTCAGGCTGGACAAGGGAGAAAGATCTCTTTTAAGTAACATTTCAAGTGTTCTTTCCAATGCCAGTCACACACCTGGGTTTTCCAGGCTTCAGTCATGCCCCTTGCAACAAATCTAGCATTGATGTACTTCTCTCTAGATGAGTTTAGTACAGAATCTTATGCCTCTGTTCTTCCACAAACACAGTCAATAAAAGTTTTACTACTTAGTAGTTAATTCAAAGTTCAAGGCTTCCCTTTTATGCACAGTGCATATATTAGGCAGATAGGTTTAACAAAGCCTCTCTGGCATTAATTCTCCAGCAATAATCACGTAGTAAAGTGGATTGGATTCCTACTGCAATCCTGATGGCTGTTTTGTAGCTATGTGCAGTGTTAATAGCTGTGAACACTTCCCTGAAGGACATGCCCCTCCAAAAGCCCCAAGAAAGCAGATAATTAAATACATTTTAATGTGAATTAGTTTGCTGCAGCTCATGGCTTAAGGCTGAAACTCTCTTACACGAAAGATGTTCAGGAGTCTCTCCATGCAGAGGAAATTAAATGATCTCTGTGCAAAAGTAGTCTAGGGTAGCTCAGAGAATGCCATCGAGAGGAATGGTGGATGGATTGGAGGAATCACAGGAGTAAACCAAGTCACTGTTTGTTTTGCTGCCTTTCCCCCATCCCATAAATTTGGGGTCCCATATAACTACAACCTCTGCATGTTTAGCTAAACTCATCTCTGGGAATGAACAGACACTGAATTAATGACATATTTAGGCTATAATATCAGATATTAGGCAGGAACCGAGCAAGGTACACCGGAGTGGCACGCTGGGTTATATGCACTAACAGCGAGGAGCAGGGTTTAAAATGGCACGGATGCATAAGCAGGTGAAAAGGCTGTTATATAAATACATCCCGTGAACCTGTTCAAACGCTGTTAATCCTTTATGCAAAGATAAAGCAAATGGGCCAAGCTCAGCGCCAGCAGGGTGGTCTGGTGCGTGATTGCCCTTTGCACAGCGGGCCGGCAGCTCAAGTCTTTATGAACACCCGATGTTATCCGTGTGCGGTGATGCTCCCTCCCGCCGGCCCCATTAATTTTTTTTCCCCCTCCATCTTTTCGAAGTGCGGGGCTTCATTTCGAGCCAGAGACGAGCACCGGAACGCCAGCCCGCGGTCGGAGCTGAAATCCAGCCTGTGGCGGCGGTGCCCTGCGATGTCAGCCCCTCGCACCGATGGGTTCACGGCCCTCCAGGGAAGGATGGGGAGCGCTGCATTAAATGGGGCAGAAAAGCCGCTCTCCTCGCGCCCCTTCCCCGCGTTCGGCAGGGACAGGATCCCGGTGCCGGCAGGACCCGGGCGGTGGCGCAGGGCGGCCCCGAGGGGCGGGCGGGACGGCCCCGG
>WEIT01033889.1:0-16931 GCA_013389985.1 Dryoscopus gambensis | reverse complement strand
ACTTTGCTCCGGTGCCGCGCTGGCAACCGAGCGCCGCTCGCACCGGGGCGGAGGTGCGGGATGGAGGTGCGGGATGGAGGTGCGGGATGGAGGTGCTGAGCTCGCCCCGTGGGTCCCGGCGGTCAGGGGACCCCCGCCGGGGCAGCCCCCTCGGGATGCCCAAGCGAGCGGCAGCTGCCGCCCGTCCCCTCTCCGGGATGCTCAGGGCTGGAATATTTCCCCGGGGTGAGTCTTTGTGGGAGCAGCGGGGACCTCTCCCAGCCCCGGGGTTTTGCTGAAGGGCTGAGGGGAATTTTTTCTCGGAGAAGCTCTGTTTGTGAGAGAAGTGTGCAAAACGCGACCAGCCAAAACAATGCATCCTGACAGGTGCTGGTGGTTTCGTTGGGCCGGTTGTAGTTTGTGGGGTAAAGCCTCACCTGCCGGGGCTGTGAATGCGCCTCAACAGCTGGTTCTGGCAGCCGGGAGAGCTGCAGCGCCGGTGCTGGAGCTGAGCAAGGACCGCGGGCTGAGCGTGAGGTGGAACGTGTAAGAGCGGGTTTGGGAAGCTTTTCCGCACGCTGTTGAGCAGGGGGGAAAGTCATGAAAATCTGGTTGTTGAAAGATGTGCAGCTGTCGCTGCAGGAGCATTCTTCCCCTTTGCCGTTTTTTAGGAGAAAGCAGTTGTGCATTATTTTGCTTTGTGTATTTCAGCCCTTTCTTTTCAGGGCTGTATTCATTTCTTTCTTTCAGGCAGTTTGTGGTCTGAATACATTTGAACAATGAAAAGTTCCACTCTATATAAGTTTGCATTTCCATTGCTTAATGTTTAAAGATGAGTGTTCTCATCCTTTGTGATCCCTCCGGAGCATCACAGAATCGGGATCAGATTTTGCTGCTTGCTCGTTTGTTTTCCTGAGGATGGATGCTGTTGGTCACAGGTGCAGGCAGTACAGGACATCTGTTAAGCTGTGATAGTGACTTAGAGCTGGTGAAACGCAATGCTTTGATGAGTCCTTTCTGTACCTCTCATGGTTAATTAATAACTTGTCCAATTTTCTGGTGTTTGATTTTTTCCTCAGTGCTCATTTCTCTTGAATATTGATGCAAATCTTTTGATTTGCAGCAAAACCCTGTGAGGTACCTTTGATATCTGTCAGCTCAGTTGCATCTCACTTTGAAAGTAGACCTACTCCTGTCAACAGAATTCCTTTCTGGAATAAATGGAGCTACAGGGTGAGCAAAGACCTCGGAAGCTGATGCTACATCAGAACCTTTCTCTTCTTCATGACTGTGTGTGTAATTCATCACCTACACCACCCCTGTATGAGATCTCTTCATGTAGCTTATTACTATGATGTGTAAATCATGACCCATCTGAATTAGTAATTTCTTGGTTGTGCTTCTCTTCTGTCTTTATTTCTCTCTAAAAGGTTCCATAATTTTCTCTGCTCTTTATGCGGTTCCAAAGTCCTCTGAGGAGGGGTGGCTAACAGAAAAGCTCTTGGTGGAGTCACCATAATGGCGAATGCCTATGGAAGTACTCATATTTTCATGTAGCTCAGCTCCTGCCTCTTTGGGATTCTGGGGAATAATTCTGATATTTCAATAGGTCATTCAGAGCATTCACTGGCATCTGAAAGTACTGAGCACGGTGGTGTTCCAGACTCAGGTCGGTGCTTAGTTTCATGCAGAACTGCACTTTCTTTGCTTGTAATGGTTGCAAGAATACAGTCCCTAGACAGACCAAAAGAAGAGCTTTTATATTCAGATAACTTAGCACAAAAGTAATCTTTTGCTGTTGCAATAGTATTCAATAGTTCTCTCAGTTTCCTAAAGTGGCGATTTCTCACATTTTGAAACTTCTATTTTGCAGAGGTTTAAGCACTCTGTTTCCTGTAGTTTTATAGACAGCCTGTGCGAGGATTTTTATGGAGCACTGAGTTCAGTGGAATATCTTTTCAGGAATGAATGTTCACTGGTGAATTTGGAAGCCCTGGGAGTGTAATCTGGGCAGCAGCAACTTGAGCTCTACTGCAGAAGAGATTTCTAGGAAAGAAAAGGCTGTGCAGGTTTGACCTCCCTTGGAAAGGAATGCCATTAACAGAAATGAGTTGAGGCTGGGTCTGAGCTCATCTCTGTTGTGAGTGCCAGGAGATGAGGAACTGGGCAGAAGAGAAGGAGCTCTTTCTATAAAGGTCTTGATGGCTTTGGGTCATTACCAACCCTTGTAGTGTCAGAAGCCTGACCTTGAAGGCAATGGTTCCACAGCTATTTGAGAGTCCTGAACCATCTGTGCCTCCCAGATGTCTTTGAGCTTCACCCTAACAGTTCGTATCACCCACAGCAATAAACTGGCACATTTTGTACCACGGAATGCAAAAGAAAAAGGTGCATATTCCACGGTGGAGCTTTGCTTGGTAATAAATGTCATTTCATAAAAATGGAGGTGTGAAAACGTCTGTTGATGATTGCTGAAATTGAATGTATTGCCAATCTGAACCTATTTTACAGCAAGAACAACCATGTTGTCTATGTTTGACTGGCAATGTTTTTTTTTCCTCCAGTTGCCATAATTATCAACGTCAGTCATTCCATCAAAGGCAGAAACCTATACTTGTTATATAAGATCTCTTCTATCCTGCAAATGGGCACCCTTAGAAGCAATGAACATTTTTGATGGTTGAGTATTGATTTGGTTGAATTCAGCAGCCATTTAGGGAGGATAATCATAACAACTGACTCAGTTCTAGGTGTTGTGTTCTTGGCAATTGCTGAGAGCTCACTTAGCAATTAAAGACCGGATTAGGTATTGAAATTTAGCAACTGAAGCTTCTCTGCATTTACAGAGATCTGTGCTAAAGGGTGCTTTAACCCTCAGGATTTAGTGGTATGAAGGAGGGATTAGTTAGAAGAGATTTATTAGAAGGACTGTGTCTGCCTGAAATTGAGAAGCAGGAGTTAAGAAAAAAAAACCAAACTCCAAACAACAAAGAGTCAAAACCCCAAAACAAGTGGTTGCAGTAAAAAAATATATTTAATGCACACTTTACTGCAAAGTTAAATAGGTATTCTTTGAGTACCTTCGGCAAAATAGCTCTCAAGCTGCAGGTTACAAACTGCATGGATAGAGATATTCCTGTTCCGCTCCACAGTTTCCCCAGTTCCTTAACATTAATAAATTATTTCCTAGTTTTCAAAATATGTATCTTTGCAACTTTTGATTGGGCTGAACTGATCTGAAGGAACACGGGTGCTTTGTTACTTCCAAGGTGAAGAAAATTCTCACGCTATAATTTGACTTTTACATTATGCAGTTTCAAATATTTTCCAATCAAATCTTGACTTTAATCAAGTCTCACTTCATATTTTTGTTCAGGTTTTTACTTATTAAGAAATGTTTGTGAGTACAGAACCGAGTTTTACTTTTATAGTGAGGTTTTTCATGTAAGCTCTCAGAAGAAAAAATGGTCTATTGTTTGATATAACTATTGATTTTTTCTGTTTACAGGAAAAATCCAATGCTAATTTGAAGAATGATTGAATTACGGTCTTGCATCTCTGTTTTTCTTCATTTTTCTACTTATTCCTATGACAGAGCATCTTAAAATGCCTGATTAATGCTAAAACACATTAAAAGTGACCAGACTTTCATCTCCATATGTACAGTGGCATTTGTCACTTACAGGTTGCTTGAAGAAAGCCAGTTGTTCTGACTGACTTGGTTTTATTCAGATAAACCAATTATAAGAGGATTTGTGAGCAAGTCTGATAGTTTTACACAGGAGTGATGCCCTTAAAACAAAGTTTTTCATCTGTCCTAAAAAGAATTCACTGAGTGGTAGCTCAGAATGAGCCTGCGGGGTGTCTTTATGTCTTAGTGTTCTGTTTAAGTGTCTTCTACAAGGAAAACTTCTTGCACCTGTTTCAGAAGTTTTAGAAGACCACACCACTGCCTCTTGGCAGGAAGAGAGGATTTGTGTGTGCTGCAGTATATTTAACCCAATGACTTGTCAACAGCACATCACTGATGTTTAGAGAGCTAATTGATTAAAAAGGCAAAGTCTTTCAAGGATTGCTTCATCAAACCTTGAGCTCTTCAGCACATGTGATGTGATTAAAATATAAATGTCGTTTGGAGTAATTGGATATCCTCCCCACAGCACAGCCTCATTAGCAGCCTCCCTGGGGAATAAATGTTTATCTGCAGGCTAATATACAGATATATATTGCACACGTGTGAGTTTACAGCACTGACTAATGCTGACATCTTTTGTGTGTGTGCCATGTTCAGTTTCTGGTGTAAGTAAATAAAAGCTGTTTCTGAACACTTGTTGTGCTCCTTTCAAGTTTACAGTATTAATATTTTAATCAAGTTATGAATATGCATGAAGTAATTTAGTGTGGAAAGCTCTTTCAAGTAGCTTTCTTTGTCAGGGGATGTTGTCTTCTGGATATGCTGCGTATGTTGCCTTTATAAAAGGTACTGTGTATTGTCTTGTTAACACAAACAGAAAATCAATTACTCGAGGAAATTCTACAATGCTGCACTTTTGTTTAGCTCTTCTCCCACATTGTGTTTGCCGATTCTCTCTCACATGGATGGGAGTTTTGGAGGACAGAGCTGAGAACTGTGAGCAGTCAGAGCTGTGTAGGTAACAAAAGCAAGATGGTATTGAGAAGAAATCACCAGACCGAGACGTTAAGATTTATTTTCTCACTGTGACTCAAACTCTGTGAATTTACACAAATCAGTTGGACCAAGAATTCAAAGCACCTTTTAAGCCTTGGGTCTCTAGTTGGATGTTTCAAAGTAGGTATTTGGCCACTTCCTAGTGGTTTTGTGTCCTCTGTTCTCGATTTGAATATCCCGCAACTGTGAATTTGTTTAGAACCTGATTTTTGGCTTTGGATCCGAACGGTGTTGGATTTCATTTCTGTGTTCCCTACTTTCTCATCAAGAAAACAAGGGCAATCCTTCTTTTTCTCACCCTTCCTTCAGTTAATTGATAAATTCTTTGCCATGAGGTAGCCAAACCCGTTGAACATTCTTGGAGCTTTTTCAGTGTTGGCTTCACAAATAGTAATGATAATAGGAAGCGAGAACATCAATGTGTTTGCCAACCTGTTTAAAAATAGGTGCATTGTTGTAAACCATAATTTACATGTTATTAAAGTGAGGGGAAGATTTGTTTTTTGGTGCAGGTTGAAGTCTATTCACTGAGCAGGGTTAATGAAGAGTTAAGGGAAAGACCTGCTGTAGAAAAGAGCCTCTCTGGTGCTTAGGATCTGAGAGCACATATCAAAGGCTGCATATTGAGCAACAGACTTGTTCCAGTGCTCAGCAGAGCTGGTCACACCTTTGAAGTGATGGGAGAGCTAGAATGACATGGAGCTCCTGTAACTCCCTGATACATCACGAAGTAACCTGAATTTTAACTTTGCTGGGCACTGTGTCCTTGACAGGTTACTGTGAAAACAAAATAAATACCTAAATACCAATTATACCTGGTGTCATATGAAGTACACAACAAAAGGACCGTGTGCCTGTCCTGATGTGTATGAATTATCAGGGAGCTCACAGGGACACTGGGTACTGTACTGGGTTTTATGGCCAGGTTTTGGTAGCGAGGGGGCTGCAAGGGTGGCTGTGATGGTCTGATCTCAGTCTGCGTTCCCCATCCCCCTGTACCACTGGAGGGAAGGAGGGAGAAAAAAATCAAAATTAAGCCTGGGGGGAAGGGAGGGGTGGGAGAAAGCTGTTTTAAGGATTAGATTTTACTTTCTCATTTTCCTACTGTGATTAGACTAATTTGCCTCAGTCAAGTCTGTTTTACCTGTGACAGTAACTGCTGAGTGATCTCTGCCTGTTCCTGTCTCGGCCCAGGGGCCTTTCAGTGCATTCTCTCTCCCTCACGCAGCTGAGGAGGGGAGCCATGAAGCAGCATCCACTCAGTGCCATCCTGGTGTCCAGCTAGTTGTTTCACGTATTGAAGCTTCCGATTCCGTTGTTTTTGTATTATATTTATTGAAATAGGGTTGGATTTTGCTGAGTTTGGTAGCAGTTATTCAGGAGGAACTGTACCTACCTGTGTTTTTGTGCAGGCTCTGGTCTATGCATGAGACAGACTGTTTTTACAGACTGTTGTATCAATACTTCTAGGTTGTGGAACTGAGTTATTTCATTTGTCTTCCCTGAGTCTGGGGGAAAGAGGGAGTGAAAGGGTGGGAAGAGGGAAGGGAATTTAATGGCAGGAATTCCAATTGTCCTGCTAATAAGATAGGATTTACAGTTGATCTACATGGCTAAATTCACAGCTGAATACACGCTAAAAGAGGATGTTATTGTAAATGCCAAAGCATCTGCTCCAGATTTTTTGAGGAGTAAATGGTGACTTTGTGTCTCTTGTTGAATCTTGTTGTTGAATCCCATTTACTCACAGACTTTGGCACTTGGTGTTTATTTGCTTCCAGCCTGATTGAGGATGTTTTATAGTGAGAATGCTACTAAGACTGATAGGGTTCCTGGGGGGAAAGTTTTTCTTTAATAAATTGATTCTTATACTTTGATTTAAGCACAGTCAAGATCGGGCACAACTGTGATCCTTATGGGAAAGAATTTAATAAAAATTATAGTCTTACTGTTGAGAATGTACTCATATCTGGCACAATAAATCAAGATCTTTATGGTCTCCCAATCCAACAGTGACTTTGAAAAGTCAGTACTTGGAAATAGCTGGCAGAATTATTGATGCTAAAAATGAATTAATGATAATATTTAGTGTGTCTTGTAACTTTTTTGTGTCATAAGGACTGTGCTGGTACTGAACAAGGGATGCCTGAGTGCTGCATCTGTATTGGCAAGGATTACTGGACAAGGACAGAAAGCTAAAGGAAACACTCACGTCCCTAATTAAGTATTAGTTGTAATCCATTAATGAAGAGCAGGGACTTGGGCTTGGATGTTTAAGGAAAGCTTCACTCATTTCTGGACCAGAACAGCTGCTTTGCAGTAGATCCAATTGCGTTGTCTGCTTGGAAGAGAGAAAGTTGTCATCAGCTGTAGCACTTAAACTACACTTTTCATTAGTGGTTTTAAAGTACCTTCCATTCACATGTTTCCCTTGCCTTTAAATGTTAAATTTGTCATCACTGGACCGCAAGTCATTGCTATGCAAGAAACTCTGTGACTGATTGATTGATACGATTCTGCAGAAAATGAGATTGGGAATGTTTCTTCATTTTAAATCAGACTGCTGCAGTCACCATGTATTGTATTTGTTTGTTTCTCTGCATTGCAAAACACTTCTAGTTTTACTATCTGAATGGCTAAGTATTTTCCTTGTTAAAATAACACTGAATTTTAATTAAAATTGAGTATGAATGCAATAAGGGGAAATTGTTTTACTGTAGGGTAGGTAACAGCATTTATAAGTGGTGTTTTCATACTAAGTGGCTCATTGAGATTAATTATTCAGGTGAATTCCAGAGAGATGGGAGGAGGAGTGAGGAAGATTGTAGGAGAGGTATAGAAAACATGTGTTTTTTTCGTGGAAAATGTAGAAATAATTGAGCTGTTTAATCTGGAGATCTGAGGAGACATGGCAGTGATCTTCACAGGTAAGCAGCTCCACTGAGATGTACAAAGACAACAAGCTGCTCTTCACTTCCTCTGGGAATTAGACAGAAAGGAAAGATTTTTAGATTTGTAGCAAGGGAAAGTTAGGTTGAGTATGGGGAAATACATTCTAATTTTAAGGACTTTGAGCACTGTGATAGACTGCCTGAGGATAGGGAGAGTCTCCATCCAAGGAAGTTTTAAAACTCAAGTTACACTAAAGTGTTTTAGGAGTATTTTACATCAAGTTTTGCTTTGCTGTGAGGAGACAGACTGGGTGGTCCTGTAAGCTGGCAGGAATCAACTGAGTCGACTAAGGTTTATATTGCCCGAGAGTATCCCCGTGTGTGGGTAAAAGTTTGAAGTGAAATTTCTTGTAAGAGATTTTTGACTCATCTTGATGGGCAGGAAAGGAAACAGCGGTACCAAATTGAAATTACTTGGAGAATACTTCAGCAATCACTGAACAGAAGCTGATGGTCCCTTCTGCAGGGCAGTGCCCTGCCAAAGTTTCTGTGCTAAATATTCTGCATTAACCAGATTGTGGGAAAAACGAAAACCCAGATCAGGTGAAATGTTTTACTCTGCAATCTGATCTTTTAGCCTGTATTGATGGAGAAGTTTTACTGCTTCTTTAGCACGTGTAATGGAGGTGTAAATGCTAGCTCAGGAATGTTTCAGCTCTGAAGGGTTTGTGGCTCCCCGCCAAGTGTTGTGGAGCCTTGCAAATGGAGAACAACAGAGGGGAGTGTCGCCTGGTAGAAAGCGTTATATTTTCATTAGCTGCCAATTCTCACTGATGGGAGAACAGATCTAATAGCCTGTCTGTACTCTCACAGCCCGCAGAGAGGCCATTAATAATTGTGCTCATCTGTGTCCAAGGTGCTTTCCAGGAGTGTAACTATTGCTGTTGGACCTCAGTAGTGCTACAAAATGCAAAATGTGATGATCCCATTCCCCCTCACTCTATCTTCTTCTCTTATTATTATTACTTTTTAAATCATCACTAATACTCTGGAACATGTAGTTCTCATCTAACTGTTTTTGGACTGAGTAATTTTAAAACTGTTGGGTTTTATTGTGAATATCATTAGGGGTGAGGGAAGGACTGAGATAATTGAGAAGGGGAGCTTTCGTCATTAAGAGAAACTCAGCATGGTTGTGACCAACTTTCATCATAACTTTCATGTTACCCCAACTTTCATTTCAGATCCAAACTTAACCAACACTGTGTGACATGCAGACATGACAAAAAAAAGCAAACTTTACCAGACTCAGCTCCATCAAATTGCCGTGTAGCTGTGTGGTTGTGCAGGGAACTTTTGAGGGTTGTTTGACTGAAAGCAGTTTGAGATGTAATCAAAATAAGCATTAAAAACACCAAGAGGAAAATTTGGACTGTCTGTAGTGTGTTTGGGTTCATTATTCAGACATGTGCTTAGTTAATTTAAGCCTTTAATATGAATTCTGTTTTGCACTTTAGGATAATGTACGGCTGCCAGCTTTGACACTTCTAACAGCAGCAGAACTCATGATTTCATTTCCCTCTACTTTCTCCTCCCCAAACACACATTAAAATGGCTTTTTGAAAGATCTTGTATCATAAGGTATATTTAATAAAAATAAAGGATAGAGGCAAAAATTAATACCATAAATAAATTTTTTAAAGTAAATAAAATGATAGATAATGCTCTGAAAGCAGGAGCCAGTAGTGTTCACTCAGCTGATACTGGTTATTTCTGTAAAACTACCACTGTTGATTATCTCTGTTACATTTCTGGATGGCCTGAAGAGTTGCACCTTGACTCAATAAGCAGCAGCTCTGACCTCCTTGCCGTGTTTTTCCAAGGGCAGCACTGCTCCATGTGAGCAGGGATCACAAGGACTGAATGGCTCTTTCACCCCAGGAGCTGCTAAATGACAAAACAACGGGGGTTTTTTTGTTTCAGAATGGTTTATTTTGTATTCTGCTGACCAGAAAGCAAAGATGCAAAGATCACTTTCAATATTAGGTCAGGGAAAGTTGTAAAAATTAAAACCAAGCCAAAATATATGACTTTGACTCATTTTGCAGTGGGATTTTCTTCATGGTTCAGTATAGTCTCTCTTGGCTCCTGCTCTTCTGATCAAAGCTGCAATGCTGCATGACCAACTGTTCTCTCTTTCTTCCTTTCACCTTGCTCATTTCCAAATATTTCACTTCTGTGAGGAAGTGATGGTGAAAAGGCTGTATTGAAGTTAATTGAAAAGTTTAAGGCCCAGAAACCCATTTTATTCCCATGGAACGGGAGTTTTCTAGATTCAGTCACTTCACAGTGGCAGTAATGATGCTCAGTGATAATTAGTTCTACCTGCTTTCGAAGGCTCAGCCCCTAACAAGGAGAGCACATGGACTGGAAGTTTTTGGAATCTTTCAGGTGTACAAGGACAACTGCCTGGCTGTGCTAACTCTTTCTTCTTGTGCTGTTCATGCAAGCTCAGATAATCCTTTCTCTTTCCTCTTAGCTTTAAATTATGTCACAGGAAGGAAATTGTTTACTTAGAGAGGTTTCAAATGCCAGGGACTGAGAAAACTGTGACAGTATAATTTAAGTGTGAAGAAAACTGACATTGGGTTTTAAAACTCCACCCTGGGCTGTTCTTTCTTTTTCAGCACTGTGAAAATATTGTTAGTTTGCTCTTTCATATTATGTATTCTAAGTATATATCTCATTTATATGTGATTTCATAAGCTGCAGGACTCCTGTTGTGAATCTGTATTGTTTTTAGTTCGAGGTCTGAGCTTTTAACTGAGCCCAGGCTCCGCAGCTGTTGCCTCCTTGCTGGGTGCAGTGTTGGCTGCAAGGAGGAGAATGCAGAGGGTGGCCATTCATCTTTGGAGGAAGTTATACCCTGATATATATCTGTAAAATCAGTGGATATGTGAGGCAGATCTGGCAAACCTATTAATAAGGCTGAAGAAAAATACCAGAAACTCTCCTTTTGTAGCACTTCAGGGAAATACGACAGCTGTGGTAATATGTGTGTATTTTAAAACTGCATCCGAATTTATTTTCAGTCTTTACTTAATCAAAATGATTTCTCATATATCTGAAGGGCTAACGGAGGCATATGTGCTAATTAAATGTCACACTGCAATTGCTAGCTAATTTAAAGTATTCAGAAATATTTTCCACCAAGTCATACTGACTCATCTGAAGCCAAATCTACCCTCAAGAACCAGTCCTCTACTTGCTAGTGACATTAAATAAAAACCCCAAAACATTGCCCTTGCTGTCTGTCTTTATCAGTTCAAATAAAGCTCTATATGGGGATTATATATTGTCAATCAGAAATAGTAGGTGTATACACTGCATATTGTACTGGGAAATAACAAGTTTTTAGCTGTTAAAAAGGTATAGAGATAATTTATGGATACTGGTGCTTCTGTATCAGTGTGATGTACAGTACTTTAGTGGTTTTAGTGCAGTTAAAAAACTATATTAAAAAAAGCCTATGAAGAACCAATAAAACATTAACTTCTATTCCCATGCTTCTTTTGCATTCAGTACCTTTTGCAATATAAGTTCTGATATATATTTTAAATTAACCCTTTCCTTCTGATTTCTTTAGAGGAGTTGAAACTGTTGCTTTCCTACCTGGGTGTTTGTTGGCAGTGCATACTTGGCACCAGTCCGGTTCATAAACACACTGCAGCACCAGGAGTTACTTTGATACTGATGCTGGAATGGTTTGTCCTACCTTGCTTTGTAAAACCACACCAGGAAGCATCAAATCTCCTGACATCCAGTGTTGTGCCTTAACTACAGGGAACGTTTCATTTTCTATCAGATTTTATATCATTGAAGTTATATTATTAATTCATGCCAGCTTCTTCCTTGCTTATCATTCATCATTGGGTCTTGGCTATATTTTTTGTAACCCTTCTTGATGGCTGTGGAGCTGTGGATTTCCCAAGTTACTTTAGATATGAAATGGCTCAGATCTCTTTACTTGTGCTAACCTCTGAGCTGACACAAAGCTATCTCATCATGCTGATACACACAGACATTTCAGAGTCTGAACTGCTCCAGCTCCGCGGAGAGCAGAATCATGGTGATAAACCACAGGCATTGCTTCTTATCTCCCTTCATCACTATCCCCTCTGCTTCAGTTTTGTTAATTTTACATGCCAGCCACAGACCATTTCAAGCTTTCCAAATTTTGTCTAGTTTTGCAGGAGTTTGTAAAATAACCACCAAGAGGTTACGGGATTTTTTCCATAATATTACCTGTAGGCAGTAAACAAGCCTAGGTTTTCTGAAGGCCTGAGAACAAGTTATTCTCTCCAGGTACATCAAACAGCATGACATGAATGCTTTCCCCACTATTAGTGTGTTTCAGAAAAGGTAAGTTGAAGTCTTGAATTCAAATGTGAGCCAAGGGGATGTGAACAAGCAGTGTTTGATGCAATGCACCCAGCTGATGCAAACTCTGGGCTCCTTCTCTTTTCTCCTGGATCACTTGTGGGAAGCTCCTAGAACAAGTTTCAGAATGCAATTTTCTTTTCTCCAAGTGGGGAGATGATGTGTTCTCCTTTATGGCTCTTCATTCAATATGTTGGGCCTGTGAATCTGTGGTGCGGGAATCCCTCAGCGAGTTATGAATTGTGCACACACTCTGTAACTGGGTCAACTATCACCAACTTCAGCACCACTGACACTGAGAGTTATTGCAGAACAACTGATGGCACAATTTAGCGTGGCAGGTACACTAGAAGAGCTTTTACTAATAGATTTGAGACCCGGTTTTGGGGAATACTGGGGGAAATATCCATGTAAAAACATCCAAACTGGAGTTCCAGCAGCCCAACCACGGTTAAGCTGTGTTTTTGGGAGCGGCAGCAGTGTTTGCTCACATAGAGTTCTGCAGGCAGGGAATGGTGGTCAGAGCCAAATTTTTTCTCCCCAAGCCCTCAGAGGTGATTTATAAGAGAAGTTCATGAACATCTGCTATCTTTTTCTTGTTTGCCCCAGTAGGGACTTGCAGACAGAGCCATTTGAGGATAAAATCTGTTTATCAACAGATGAAGCTTAGAAAAGAGGAGGGTCATTCATTAGGTATCTGGGATGAAAGTCTGGGTACCACAATCACGAGTTCATGATCATTCTCTCTTGGTGCTTTTTCAAACCATGTGTATTGCTCTGTCCTCTGAGATGAAAACCACACTGGAAGCTCAGGTCAAAACTTTTGTGAGGATATTTGTGCTCTGTTTGATTTGTTCACTACCAGTGAATGGTTTCATAAAAAGATAACCCCGAGTTATTAGTCCGTATCATCACAGAACTGCTTTCAGTGCGCTGTTACCTGGCTCTGGCTGTGATGTGGTGCTGGCACGAAATGATCCTAAAGGGCTGCACGCTGTGAAATGGAAATGAAGTTAATGTACCTCAGAGTGCTCATGTCCTCAGAAAAGAGCAGTGTTTTTGCTCGGCGTGGTGCTGTAAGCAGCCGTGTTGGCCAAAGCAACCCCAGGGACTGGGGCACTTGTTGCTCGCTAATGTTTTTCATGGAATTTGGGCTCCTCTTTCCCTCGGGCTGCTTTGAAAGTCACAGTTAAAGGCTCCTGAAGTTAATGGAAAGCCTTTTATGCCTTAAAAACACATCATCAGGCTGGAGTGTTTGAAATCATGCTTGCTAAGCTGTTAAAAGCGTTGGGTGAACATGTAAAAATAAAGAAAATGCAAGGCCAAAAAGCTAAGACTAAATTTTTCTGCACTAAAACAAGAGAAGCTTTTTTGCCCACCTGCTGCCAGGGGGCCTGAGGTTGTACTTTGGGCCATAACACAAAACAATCAAAACCAGTTTTCTTTATCCAAGGACTGCATTCATTTCTAATAACATCTAGTCCTTTAAACAAGCCTGTGCTGACTTATGAATAGTGATAGACTGTACTTTTGGTTGGGACAGAGGAACATAAATCACCAAGTGCCAGGCAGCTTAGAAACCAGTACGTCCTCATGATTGTTTAATGGAGTACAAAGGGAATTGCCTTCCAGCTAGTGAAATCTCATATCCAGCCACCCATTGGTGATGCTTCAAAAAAGAAGAGAATTGTTCTCTTATGAGTCTTGGCATAAAAATTTAATTAGCAGTTGAGCTCTTTCAGAAGATAAAAAAAAAAAGTGATTTCTTTTTTTACAGTCACTATCTTTTAACTGTTTACTTTCTATTTCTATATTGTTCACAGAGACCTCTGCTGCCTTCTGCAGCTGTTTTTTTTCTCCTTCAACAGTGATTTTGAAATTATTTTGCCCAGTTTCAGAAAACTTTTTTTTTTTGCATTATGTTTCACTAAATTTGAACACAGTTTTGGGAAGATGTCAGAACACAAGTCAAAGAAACAAATTAATACATAATCAGATTTAATATATAGTGGATACAAAACTACTGCTCTTGCATAAAATAATAATGATTACAGTCATTGATAGATTTGTTGAAATCACTCATTCTTTATATGAGTACAGATGAGTATGTATTAATCAGAAAATGAGTCCTCATCTGAAATCAGATACTATTTATATTATTTATTATCTTTTCATTTCGTTAGCACATGGTATTTTGCTTTCAAAGGAATTAAATCTTATGACAGTGTGTATCTGCAGTGTCGTAGTGTGTTTCCTGTGAGAACTGAGTTTTATTTTTTTTTAATTTCTCAGATTTAAACACATATAATTTTAGCTTTCTTACATCATGAGGGACAGGAAACAAAAGATCAAGAAGAGCCCCAAACCTTTAACTCTGTTGGCATTTGTTTATAATGTCAAATGTCTTAACATCAAATTAATTAAATTTCAGATCTAATTTGACATATTTTCCAAAAGTGCACTGGTGCACAGATAGACCGTGATCACCTTGAAGCACAAATGTTTGTGTGTTTTTTGCTCTCTGCAGTTTCCAGAAATGCTTCAAATAACATACTTTAGGACTTTCTCTTAGTTGAAATTTGGAACCAAACCTGCTTGCACTGCCCAGGAGTTGACCTTTATTTTTCTAGTTGAAAACCGTAAAATGAATTTTTCATATGGATGCTATACTATCTGGAACTGTTCTTGTTTAGAAATGCTTCCCACTTTCATGTCGTGCACAAGCCATTGTCTTTTAAACACAAAAAAGCTTTTTCATTTTGAAAACACTGAAACAGATTGTTTTGACACTTCTGAAGTTCACCTTCTTGGGAGAGCAGGCTCAGACTCTGGGTTTGGAGAAGCTGAGTACAGCAGTAAACATTCCCCTTGCAAAACCAGAGTCCTTAAGCTTCCACAATAATCTTGTTGTCCATGTAGGCCAGTATAGGAAACCTAAATATTGTTACAAGTGGCAAGACTGTGTCTGACGTTTTTTGGTCCTTTAAGTTTTGTAGTTTTCCTTTTGGAAAGGTGAGGAGGAAGAGGTCAGTTGGGCTCTTTTGAGTATTCTGTCTGGAGGGACTCTGGGTGTGTTCAGCTAAAGGAGGTCGGAGAATGTTGGGTTGGAAGAGACCTTAAAACATCACCTGGTTCCAATCCCCCCTGCCATGGGCAGTGGCACTGGCTCTTGTTTAGGAAATTGCTGACCTAGCTCGGTTCGAGGGCTTGTCCTCCTCTGGGGAGGGTTGCATATGTGAGTATGGTTTAATTTTACTCCGCTCTACAAATTGCTTTGCGCTTTTTCTCTTTACAAAGTCATTTGACGCGCCTGCTACTGGCATACAACTTGGGTTTGGAGAGGTTTAAAACCCTAGGCTTTGGAAAATTTACAGTAAAAAAAGCTTTGGGCTGCTACACCTCAAAGTCCTGGCTCCATGGGCTTATTAGGTGAGAGCAATCTGCAGAAAACTGGTCCCCGTGTCTTCTCTCAGCAGCCATTCCCCGAGTCCTAATAAACCAGAGCTGAAATGAACAATGTAAAGCAAAGGCCAAACCTCCCAGGTTGTCTGATATTAATTCAAAGCTAAGACAAGTTAAAGAGCTCTGATGGACTCTGTGGAAAAAGGAGTATGTTTTAAATGAAGTGGGACAATTTAGGTAGTCATGAAAAGCTTTTGAAACTTCCTACTACAGTTGAAGATCACAACTCCTGCTTTTGCCTTCAGTGCATGACAAAAGATACCCACACAAATTACTTTCTACAGAACAACGTAACCTCAACAATTCATTTTGATCCTCTTAATTTCAAAATAACCTAATTACAGAACCATGGGGGATTTTGGTTTGGTTTTTTGGGGTTTTGTTTTTGGTTTGCTTTTTCAGAGAGCTAATTGACATAATAATGAAATTAAAACTGTTTTGGTAGAATGAAACATTTCTGGTAAACATAGATTTTTCTTAAGCTTGACAGCCCATCCTTTTTTAGGAGTAAGTATCTTTTGGAGATATTCTCTGAAGTTATCTCTTTTTTTCTGTCAGTAGAAGAAAATTTCTGGGCTGCTTCTTTCTCTTTTGCTTTATGATCCTGCAAATTTAATTGTTGTGCTTTAAAGTCTGAATCTTGACATTTGAAAGACATATTATATTTTATATTTGTTATATAAGTCCTTGAATGTAAAAGACTGGATTACATGACCGTAAATTGATAATAAATGAGTACATGATTTATTTAATCTCATGGTATTATTTGCACACTTTTCCCACTAAAAAAAAGAGAGAAAAGACAATTTATTCTCCACATTAGTGTTTATGGAACCTTTATAAAGTTGTAGAACAAGTTTAGATGTGTAGACTTTTAAAACCCATTTTCTGAAGGGTGTATTTATAAAGTTTGTATTACTAAAAAGCAGTGAGGTAGGATGGCAATGTAGCAATTTATTAATAATGACAATTAATGCATGCCACATCATAGTCAAATTTGGGGGAATTTCTAAATCAGCAGAACTCTTCTGGGGTTTTTGGTCATCACTTCAAATTGTGAAAAATTTGTACCTTTGATTGTTGTTTGCAGTTTTACAGAATTTTTGGATCCATTCCAGCGGGTGATCCAGCCAGAAGAGATCTGGCTGTACAAAAATCCTTTGGTGCAATCAGACAACATCCCTACACGTCTCATGTTTGTAAGTACTGAAGGCCCGTGGGTCATTTGAGGGCTGTAAACTGAGTGCACTTTCATTTGATAAGCAGCAGGAAATATTTCACAAGTCGAGGGTGTTCCTTTAATCCTAAAGGCAATTATCTTCCAAACCAGGGTTGTCCAAAATGGGAAAATGTTTCAAATTATGGGAAGTGTTAAAAAGCAGCGCTATTAGATGACTGAATTTATGAATGTTGATTTTTCAGTTTAAGACTGAAGGTAGTGTTAGCTTAGAGGGATGTGAGAGAAATGA
>WEIT01033886.1:1291-55684 GCA_013389985.1 Dryoscopus gambensis | reverse complement strand
GGAAATACTCTTCCATCAGCATATGTTTCGATAGAAAAATTAAATGAGTCCAGACCTCCTCCCAAAAGTCTCTTGTAAGCATCCAATTCCAAGAAACGAAAAAATAATTGTTATATAACCAGGTCAGAAAATTCCTTATTTCTTTTTGAGACTGGGTAAGGCTGAAATCTTCATATTTCTGCTCAAGGACTTTTACAAGTTTAAGACAAATGTCCTTTTGAAGCTCAGAGAGCCAAGATTGTTTCCACGAATTCTCCATAGCGAGAGAGGACAGCAAAATGAAAGTTTTCTCATGGGCTTTCTGGGAATTCTTCAGAATTTTCACTGTCTTCTTAAGCTGTCTCCAGGGGCTCCAGGGATCATTGAACTGCCCGCATTAACTCCACCATTTGCTGCAGTGGGGGTTCTGCAACCTCCCTGGGACAGCTTCGCCCATAGAAAAAATCAGGAAAGGCTCATCTTTTGTAGATATTTCAGCAGATCTTTATTGGGGTCCACATGGCCCAGGGCCAGCACACAGCCTGGACTCTGCACACAGACTGCCCAAGTCACGAGACTCACCCCAATTCCCAAGCCAGGGAACACAAAATCACCAATCAGAACAGAGCTCTGGGGTACATGGGACCAGGGAGCAGGGGCCAGGACACCCTCTGCATGCTCAGCACCCCAGGGCCCCCCTCCCCTCAGGAGAACAGGGTAGGGAGAAACCCAACAAGGGGCTGTGTTGCAAACAATAATTTGTAGGCAATTTGTAAATAAGGAAATAACTTTTTCCTTTCACCATTTCCAGTTATCAGCAACCATGGTTTGTGATGAATTAGACTGTTTTTTACACAAAATGAAGTATTTTGTTTTAAGGAGGTTTAGATCATGGAGATGAAACTTTTTGAGTAGTTTTGCCAACACTTGTTTATTTAGTAAAATTGGCTTGTCCTCCGTAAATACTTGTTCTGCCCAACTTTGGGAGCAGAGTGATGTCAACTGGTGTACTATGCTTGTTGAATCTGTTTCATACAGAAGCCTTGTCCTATTTGTCATCAGTCTTTGGGAATGTGTAGTGTATTGCTGTCTTCTTGTTTCCTTTGGAAGTTAAGCCCCAAAGCCACAGCTTTTGGCTTAACTGTGTTCCAGTTTTACTTTTGGAACTGGAAATGGGGAGTAAGAGTATTAGTTAAAGTAGCTCTTACCTCTAGTGTAATTAGGAATGATGCTCATAAGTTTCTTCCTTCCTGTTTTTGTTACTTCTGTTATTCTGTCTGAGAGCCTAAAGTAAAGAAGGAAATGAACAAAGCCTCCCAGTTCAGGTCACTGCCTAATACAGATTGGCATAATGTGTATACCAGGGAATGTTCTTGTCCTCAAATTTCATCCCTGAAATTAGGCACTAGTAAATGTATTTTAAAATAAACCCCCAAGCCTGTATTTGCCAAAACTTAGTGTTTTGTTTGCATCTAGTTTATCTGAAGATGAGACCACATATGGGAACGTGTACATTTTAGCATGTGTGAGCCCACAACACAGATTATGTAGTAGAGGCCTTGTGTCTGCAACCCCCCTATCCCTAATTTTACAAATGACTGCACATGTGTATATTTATCTCTCTATATAGAAGTTCTGCAAAGTCATGAGCTATTCCTTACTCCTGTGACATCCTTTTCACTCTCCGGTTACTCTCAGTGTAGCTGTACAGGTGCTAATTAACACATCAGGTGCTGCTTATACTCAGGAATGTGGTGAAGTGATGTTGTGGGGTTTTGTATGTTTGTTTGCTTGGTTTTTTGACAAGGTGGTTTTTTTGTTGCATCCACTGGCAGGTATTAGCTCCAGATTATGTCCTGCCTTTTGGGAGACTCATGGGACAAAATGATTTCTGTCTTCCTTGCCCAACAGAAATGTCCATGTGGCTATTTCTTCTGATGGAAGTATCTTCCTCACCCCTTCATTCTTCTATAATTATTTTAATATATTTATCGTGTGCTTTCAGGTTGTTGGGGTTTTTAAAAGTGCCCAGGAATCATAATTGATTTTCATTAAGACTTTTAAGAGCATTTACTGGGCAGGTTATGTTGTTCAGTTTTTACTCAACTGGTTAGATCATGACAGTGAAAGTGTTATTATTCCAATGTATTCAATGAAAAAAATAACTTATTTCTGCTCGTTAGGTGTTCTTCAGTTTCCTGCTTGTTCTTTGCCCTCATTCATATTGCTGCACAGGGCAGGAGATGCATGGAATGCTGAAGTTAGTGGCACTGGTGCAGGTTTGATGTGGACTCTTCCATTAACCAGTGTCTCACTGTGCTCTTTGTTACTGTATTGTATTTTGTACTCTGGGATTGCCATCTTTTTTGAAACCTGTCCTGAATGTAATGCAAATTTTTTCCCACAGTAATATTTTATGCGGTGTAATAGCAATTACTGTTACTATACAAAGATGTGTTGTCACATACACCATATGGAAAATACACACTGCACATTTTATCGGAATGTTGGGCTGTATCCTTGCTAATGCTGCTTCCCAGATAATATTTCTGTGCTGTTGAGAATAGAAATATTTAGTCAGGCTCCATGCTTGGCTAAAGTAGTGTCCATAGCAGATAGCATATTAGGTACCTATGTCTGAAGAGTTCGTGCTTTTTAAAACATTGTTCAACACCATGCCAGAGATAATTTTAAACGTATCTGACTCACAAATACCCTGTTTGAATGGACAAATTCAGCTGCATGTCTAGGTACTGCTGAATTGTGCTAAATAGACCTATTCTGTCCATTATTCTGTAGCTGAGTGTTTTAAAAGAAGAATAAAAGAACACTTACAGTGGCAGATATGAAATGACCTGCCTGTAACTCAACTTTGAGCTTTATGGCTCCCACAAAGTCATATGCTTGCAACTTTTATTTTCTTTAGTGTAAAAATTGATGTTCTCGTTGCATATTTATGCATTTAGCAGTTTGGTATGTTGATGGCTTTGCACAACCAATTTATTAGTGTCTCAGTTTCCCTGGATGTCGTTTGAAAACTAGGGACTTTTTTTTTTTTTGTTTTTTCCTGAGTAGCTCTGTCATTCTGCATCTTGACCTGACAGCTTGAGATTTTTCCCTGCTCCTCAAATGGAAAAAATCTATGCCTCCATCTCTGGATCCATTTCATTCACTGCCCTTATGCATCATCTGAGTAGGCAAGACCAAAACTGAATCCAGTAGTGCAGGTCCAGACATGACAGTGATTATATAATAAATAGTAACAATGTTTTCAATATAATTTTATATTCTTTTCTGAGTTTTGGATTGTCATGGAGGACTGAAAATGGGAGAATCACTGCATGCTTGCTAATGATTATAGGAAGAATATTACATTACTGAAAGTTATGATCCAGAAGCCCTGGTCAGTTATGGTAAATAAGAGACGAATCTACATTAGCAGAGTAATATAAACAATTGATTTGGATCTATATATTGTGCTATTTGATAACAATGGTTTAATATAAGAGCTATAGACAATTTTAAAGAATTTTGAGACTCTGTTCTCTAGTTGAAGAAAATGTGTAAATGTGAAAAGCTACTCAGTATTACTAGAGTTGCCTTGCATAGAGAAATCAAAATGCTTTTAAATTGATGGCAAAAACAGTATATCAATTTGTTTAGTCTCAAAACCCTACTCAAATATATTTCATATTGAAAGAATCAGAGTTTTATAGAAACAGAAATTACAATGTTGAAAAGTTGATTCAGCACCACTACAAATTACATTCGCTTTCATTAGCATTTGAATAAATGCTTCACTTGTGGAGGAAAAGGTTTGTCATGTTGACAAAGCACTCCAAGCCAATTGTGCTTATTAAAAAAGAAGAGGTTCTACTGTTGGTTTGAAAACAGCAGTTTTGTAGAGCTCCATCAGTCAGGAATATTCATTTTTAATCTGCTTTTAACTCAATTGCTTGGATGATTGATTTGGTTTCTTTTTTTTTTTTTTTAATGCATTTTATTGTAAGTTCCTAGAAGATCAGCAGGGCTGCTTCCAGTACATTCTCCTCAATGTTTTCAGTTATTCACGTGTTGTGAGAAAATAGTGTCACTTGCCCTTGATTTATGAACATCAAACCAAACCAAAGCAGAATTACGGGGCTGTGACTGCTCAGCATTTTTGGATGGAGGCAGATATTGAAAGAGGCACTTCTGTGTACATCTGTACATCCCACGTGTCTGTAAAAACTCCTGTGTTTTCCAGATAAATGCCAGCTCCTTGCTAGTGAGTCTTACAGATCACTGCTGTGAGACTAAGATAATGCTGCACTCTCTTTCTTTTGGTGGGAACAGGTTCCTGTAGCTAAACCACTCTTTATGTCACCTTTTTGTGGTCTGTGAGGATGAGAAAGGAGCAGTATATGAGCTACCAAAACTGCAGTCAAATAACACCTTGTGGCACTTGGAAGGCACTGTTTTAAAGGCAGAATCTTTTTCCCTTCTTCATGTTACAGTTCCTAAGCTTACTGGGAAAGGGTGGCATTGCTGCCAATGGAAGCCCCAGAGGTACAGCTTAATGGTAGTAAAGTATTATATTAAATCATTATAATATTATATATTTAATATAATTGTATTAAATACAGCTAGAGCAAACACAAATAAGAGGGGGAGAAATTTATATTTTAAATAAATTATTGGATGCTGAGGAATTCCACAAATGTTAGTTTTTAAAAGATCTGCTCCTATGAGAAGCAGAACACACTGATATTTTTTTAAGTTATTGTTTAAAAATTCCCAAACAGAAAGGTACTTCCTGAGTAGAAATGGGTATATTTATCTACCAATGGGCAAGTTTGTTAAGGCTCTTACAACTTTGCACATGGAGAGTATTGAATTTTAAGGTAAATGCAAACATTTTTCATGTTTGTAGGACTTTCTACCGAAGTCCATTCAGAACTCATAGGCAATGGGAATAATTTTTCTCATCAGTTTATTGTTGTTTTGCTCTTTCTTTTTTAATGGGGTGTGTAAAACATCTTTGTTTTCTTTATACACATGCATGTATATATCCAAGTATATAAAAAAAATGTGTGTGTGTGTATATATATATATTCAAGTATCAATATGTATTTTTTATATATGCATTGCCAAGATGTCCATACAGTTTTTGTCTTTGCTTTACAGGTGAGACATATCTTGAAATGCCTGTTTGGATAACTGTGTCCTTCAGTTTACACAGCTGTATTATACTATTAAACATATGCAAACCCTTATTCAGAAAAGGTCAAATGAATGCTTCCAAGAAAAAATAGCTTCCAGGTAGTTTGCTCCATTTATTGGTATCAAAAGAATATAGGATTTTCATTTTTCAGAGAAAAAGAAACTTACGAATGCACAACGGTAAATAAAAAGGAGGGCATAAATCTGTAAACTGCACCACATATGTGGTGGAAATATTTATGTCTCTCATTCATTGTTTCTTATAGTGCCTATAGCATGCTAGAGGCTTTCAGACATATGAAGAAACACAACTAGTCTTGTTCATATTAATCTCACTAACTGTAAAGGCTTTTGTAGAGTTTCATTTAACCAACTGACATTGTGTCCTGGTTTGAAAGGAAGTGAGTTTTTTAAGGACCTTAGAGTCAAACCAATCAGTGGTCAGATTGAATATTGACACCTGGTATGACCACTGAAGAGATTTGTCACCTCTGAGAACATAGGGAGATAAAGGAGAGAATCCCAGAGGAACTTCTTTTTGTGTTCCGGTGGTTGAAGGGAGCAGATGTCCTCCCCCGCCCAGCCTGAGGCCTGAAGCCTGGGCCTGGGCCTGGGTGGGGGAGGGGGAAGTCATACGGCGTGAGGCGAGAGGTAGGCCGGAGCCCAGAGAGAGAGAGAGGGTGGAAGGAAATGGAACTGAGCCAGCTTCTGCAGGATGGAAGGGTGGAGAGACGAGGAGATGGGTTTTTTGCCTGCCCCCCCGCCACCTCGAGAGAGAGACTGTGCCGGCCGAGGAGCGGAGCGGGGGGACGTTCCTGGCCGCGGGAGCCCTGGAGTTGCTGTGAGGCTTCCCGACAGCAGTAGAGACTGAGACTTTTAACCCTTCCTTGGGAAAAGGAAACTTTATGAAACATTAATCCTCCTGACCAGTGTTTTGAGGTAGAAGAGAGTCAGCTTGGAATCCTGTGACGTTAGAGGAATTGATGGGAAGAATCCAAGGTGGGAGGATTGATGGAGTGGCTTTTGGCTGGACTTTTCTTGTATAGCCGTAGACTGAACCAATCCGTCTTTAATACAGGAGACTGCATTTAGGTGGATGCAGTGGCTGGATGCCAAATAAGGTGACCTGCTGCAGTGATGCCAAGTGTGAAGAAGAGAGGATGAAGAGGGTGTGGTGGTGCCCTCTGTCTTCAGTGAAGAAGAGACCCTCGGCCCCAGGGGTTGTAAAATGGGGGGGACAGTTGTCCCAAAAAAGGAGCTTGTGGTACTTGGCAAAGCATCGTTGAATCCTGGGAGCAGTTTCGGTCCGTGGATGGTGGTGAGAGCACCAGGCATGGAAGGACACTATGGTTTACAAGAGAGACTCCTCTCTTCTTTGATGGACTGAGAATTGATTATTTGAGTATTGTTAACTGATCAGGAAATCCAAGGTTTTGTCTAATTGTGTGAAGGGTGGAAGTTGGGAGGAGGAGGAATGTTTTGGAGAGTTTTCATTCTGTTTCCTGTGTGTTTCTTTCCCTTTAGTGTAGATTAATAAAGTTTTTTTTTCTTCTGTTTCTAAGTTTGAGCCTGCTCTGCTCTGTTCCTGATCACATCTCACAGCAGTTATTGGTAAAAATATATTTTCATGGGGCACTGGCATTGTGTCCAGTGTCAAACCATGACACATTGCTGTCAAAATTTAGGGGAATGAGAGAATCCCTATGTTCTGTGAATATGTTATTATCCAGTGTTTCTATTTATGTATTCAACATGTAGATTGTGAGTCTGCTCTACATTATCTCTGAAAGGTCATGACAATGAGGAGCAATTCCTGAGGGCTGGAGGATAGAAAATAGCACTTCAAGGTGAACCACAAGGAAGATCTGAATAAAGTCAGCTTTGCCTAGTTCCGTGGGAAGGTGATAGAGAAAATCCTCCTGGAAACTATTTCTAAGGGGAAATTGGTGATCTGGATTAGTCATCATGGATAGTGAGGAAATACCTACTGACCGATGTAGTAGCCTTCCAAAATAAAAAGACTGGCTTGTTGAATCAGGGCAGAGCAGTGGATATAATTTGAGCTCAGTAGTAAAAAGGCTTTTAATACTGTTCTACTGGTGAAATCAGGTCTGAAGAAGTAACTGTGAGGTGGCTTGAAAACTGGCTGAACTGCTGGTCTCCAGAGGTTGTGATTAGCTCAGCTGGATGCCTGTCACTAAAGTGCCCTGGGGGACAATATTGGGTCCAGTCCTATTCAGCATCTTCTTCAATGCCTTGGACAATGGAGCAAAGTGCAGGTTCAGCAAGCTGACAGATGATGGAGAACTGGGAGTGCAGTAGTGCTTGATAGACAAGATGAGTGTGCTGCCTTTCAGTGGGGGGCTCTGACAGTCTGGAGCACAGAGCCAACAGGAATCTCTCTTGCAAGTGACCTTTGCACGTGGTTGTCTCCAGGCTGACACCTGCTAGCACCTCTCTAACATGCCGTGTACTTTCACCCAGATAGCTTTGGACTTGGGCTTCAGACATTGAAAACATATTCCCCCAGGAAACCTGCAAGTGAGGAGGGAGTCCTGTGGAGGTTACCCAAAGCTTGCACACTGGGGAGTCTGAGCTGTTTGTTGATGCCTCTGATATCCACAGCGTTATGTGATGTCTGTGGTCTTTTGCTTTTCTGACACTTGGTGCTTTCTGAAATGTTCAATATTAGACATATTTGGAAGGGGGAAGGGATTTAATGGACTACTGCTGCCGTCTATACAGTACAACCTTTTCCCTGGTGTTTACCTTAAAAATTACCACATTTGCTTCCTAATAAAACTTTTATGTTGGAGTTCCACAGTATTTTTCCATTATAAGATTTTCAGCAGCAGTGTCTTAAGCACTGATATGTGACTATATGTGATTTGTGCTCCTACTTTGTTTCAGGCCAAAGCCAGATTAATCTCCTAAAAGAAAATATTCAAGGCATGGTAAGAAGTTCTGCAATTCAGTACATCTGGGCAAGTTTGTCCTCAGCAGAGCTAAATTAAAAATAAACTGGTTGACTGTGAGTCAGGCTGCAAAAAAAGGGTGCATGCAGGCTTCAGAAAGACAAAGTATACATACCAGCTGGCCTAATAAACCACATTTTGTTTTATATTTTTACTGCTGGGCTTGTGCAAGGAATGGTTACATTGCTGTTTTTTGAACCACTTATTGAGGCTCTGCAGCACTGAAGAATAGTCAGCTTTGATCTGAAACAAAATGCAGGTAATTGTGAGTTTCAGATGATCACTTATATTCCTAAGGCATCTGAAGAGAATGGTTGACACTTACTTGTAACATTGATGTGCAGAGTAGACAACATGTTCTTCTGTTTTATGGCAATAATTCCAATGGCAGCATTGAGGCTGGAATTCTGTCCTTCTTTTCTGGGACTTCTGTTGCACTAAAGGGTAAAGCAGCCAGGAGTCAGCAATGGAAAAATCCTTTTCCTTTGTATTTCAGAAATAATTGCTATAAAATCCCCATTTTTAATATTCTATTTGTCTCTTAGTTAATTGATTAATTGATTTTTTTTTTTTTGTCTCTGAACTCATACAGGGGAATTCCTGCAGACTCTGGGTTGTCCTCTGCAGAGGACACCCTTATTTTTCTCTGACAGAGCATTCAGAATAAAGAGATGGAATATTACTGTTTTCTCTACTGATACTGGTAAACTCCTAGTGAATTTGATGGAGATAGCAATGTCATCCTTTGGGTTTGTTTAATTCCAGGTTCAAAAAATGTCCTGTCAAGGGAAACAAAAAATACACTCACATGTTGTACACACCTTCAGCACTGGTCATAAGATGACAGGAGAATGTGTGTGCATCCTCTTTCTTATCACCACCCATGCTGGGGGTGTGTGTGTAAAATCATCCCCAGGCAAGCCAGAAAATAAGCAATCAATGACCAATGTAGGATACACAGATTTTTCTTGCTGTGAATCTGCCCTTGGCACATTCATCAGCCTTTTTTTTTTTAAGAAAGAAGGAGAAGGATCATTAAAGCAGGTATAATGAGTATTGGTTTTCAGTATACATGGTTTTCATTCTCGGATTTTTGTCTCCTTGCTGCATGCTGGGGTTGAGAAGATTCCTTGACAGGGTGCCTGTGATTCATTGCCTGCATTGTTCAGAGTAATCACAGCGGCTTTCCTGAGACAGACAGCCCAGTGTATCTCTGCTGGCAAACTGTAGCAGAGGAATACAAGGAAGGCAGTTCTGCCACAGGTGGGCTTACTCTCTGAGGATGCAGAGGATGCTTTCACTGCTGTCAGGTGCTGCAGACTCTGCTGTCTTGCAGTCAGATTTAATTTGTGGTTGAAGTTAGATAAACATTCCACCAAAGTCAGCAATATGGGAAATGTGCTGAACTAACACGGTCAGTCACCTGCTTTGAAGGATGTGTGCTTTCTGGCCAGCTTATGCTCCTGGTGAGATACTGTTTCAGAGAGCGGCGTGCACATCTGCCTTCAGTGATTTCTGTGACCTCTCCAGGAGAGCGTGTCCCCATGTTGCACACTACTGAGGATATCAGGAGCTTCCTGCACTCCTCAAACATCTTGCCATGTTTCACAAATACAGCATCACTGATCACTCATCGCCTGGGCCATGGGCAATTGCAGCACCAGAGAAAACCTTTTGATGGTGTTTATAATACCTGCTGCCTTTAAGGTGGGGGATGATGAAAAGGGCAAAATGTTTCTGGAAATGGCAGCCTGTGCAATGTTAAAAGAAGTTGTCTGTCATTATCTTGTAGAAAAAGGGAAACTAAGGATAGCACGGATTTGCTAGGGGGAAACATTCTAATTGCTTTAGAGGAAATTGTTACTCTAATTAAAATAAGACAAAATATAAATATCGGAAATGAACAGGGATAAAACTTCTGAGCAATAATACTGTCAGTGAGCAGAAATTTGTACTTGAACACTTGCCATTCTTACGTCCTAAATTAGATCATGAGTGGATGGCATAACCTCTCTGTAACTCAAGTCTTTTGTGAAATCATTGGTGAAAAAATTATAATGTTAAGGGTGAAGCATAAAAGAAATCCTTTGTGTCTTTATTCCAGGTGACTAAGCACATTATTTGCAATGTGCCATCCTCATTGTGTCATGATTGCTGTGATCCATTGTTGTCTGTTGTGTTCTAGTCTAGCCGATACCTGACATCCCATTTCTGCTAATTTTTACATTCAGTCTGCTCTACTTACCTGCCATTAATTATATACTCTTCTACTCAGTTCTCACAGTTTTAATTGCCCTGATTGGGTCAGGAAAAGAACACAGGAGCTATAACTAGTTTTTTGCCTTTTATTTTTGTGGTTCTGTTCTTCTGCTCATGTGGACATCCCTCAATAGCATCTATATCATAGAGAGAGAGAGCAAATAAAGAGATGCCCATTGGGATGACCTTTGTGGGGAGAGTTGAAAGTATCATGACAATGTTCAAAAGTAAATAAAAGATCACTTTAAAATAAAACAGTAGGGGCAGAAACAAAATGAGGCTGTCCATTGATTTAAGTTCAGAACCATTTTAGAAGAGCTGAAAATGATTGCAAGTCTAGATACTGTTTAACAAATTTAACCTCAAGCACTTCTATTTATCATTTTTGGCTGGTAGAACTAGCTTCATTGCAGAAGCAATGACAGATGGACTTCTTGATTTATTATATATTTTGGCTGAGGCCTGAAATAGCTTCTTAAAACCCTTGTAGCAGAAATCTTTTATATTGACCTATGGGAGGTTTGATCACCAACAGAAGGTAAGGCAAATTCCTCATGTCACTAAGTCGCATCTTATAAAGGAGATTCATCAATCTTGATGCTCTGTTTATTTTTTTAAAAAGAGATATAGTCTTTTGTAGTGATACTGCTGTTAATAAGATGAAAAAAAAAAGAACCTCAACCAACCATCAATGATTTTGAAAATGTTTTAGAGCAGCAACTTATTTTCCAAGACTGGTCATTTTGGTCCAAACTTGGATCTATGCTTCTTAGTATGGCTTAATTGTAGTGTTTAACAATGGCAACAATGACTCAGAACCTAGGCAGTGAAAGAATTTGAGAGCTGGAATTCTGGGCCTGTCTGGGAAACATTTATGAGCATTTGTCCTTCTGCTCTCCCAAAGATAAACACATATCAGAACTTCAAAAGATTTTTCAAGGGAGCTTAGTAATTTACACTTCTAATTTTCGTGAATGCACATAGAAAATTGACCCTGTCCTTAGCATTTCTGCTTTTGAGTTTATTGCATTGGAATTTATTTTCTTATCTTTCACTCTTCTTTCTCATCTACTCTTTATTATTGCTTTTATCTATTAAAATATGTGCTAGATTTGGTTTTTTGGCAAAAACAAACAATGAAGGAGGATTTTAGAGACCTTGCCCACTTGTGTAAGAATGATATACATGAAGTCAAAGAGCATCAGGAATTAACACTTGCGAGTGACAGTGAGCGCATCAAGAAAACTCTAAATCAGCAGCGAAAGACTGATCAAAGACACCATGGCCCATGGCTGAGTAGGGCAGGTGCTCTAGGGCCATTTGAAACGCACTGGGTGGAGATACTCTGTTGCTGTTTCACCTCAGTATTCAGCAACAACGTCTTCCAGGCCCCTCTCATTAAAGAGAAGGAACAGCCAACAGAGGATATAGATCAGACGAGATCTGGAATCACTTGAGATCAATTCATTCAGACCCAGAATGCTTGACAGGCTGCATCCAGAAGTGCTGAGAGAATAGTGCAGATACTCTCCCTCATCTTTGAGTGGGGAAGATCCCCAGTGCCTGAAGGAAAGTAAATACTGCACCAGCTTCATTTCAGACTAAAAGGACACCTAGAGAAGTGACAGATTGATCAGCCTCTCTTTGTTCTCTGCAAAAATCATGGAGCAAGTCTCCTTGGAATAAATTTATGGGCAGAAGATTGGGAAAGTCAGCATGGATTTAACAAAGGTACAGCATGTGAGTTCCTTTTAGAATAAAATAACTTAATTTGTAAATAAGGAGACAGCAGTAGATGTTTTTACCTTAACTTCAGCAAGGCTTTTGGCACTGCCATCCAGTGTTTCTGTATCTAATTGTTAGGAGTTGACCCTGGTCAGCCGCTAAGCATCACGCAATCCTTCTTCCTCAGCATGACTGCTGAGAGAACAGCAAGAGCAAAAGTTAAAAAAATTAATCAATCAAGATCAACAATTTACCGAATGAAGGGAAGAAGTGGGCAAACCACCCCCACACCAATGGTGCAAAGGCAACTGGTCACCACCTCCCCCCAGCACAGCAGTGTCTCACAGGCCTCTGAGCAACAGCTGCCTCAGAAAAGAGTGTGTGGAGAGCGGCTCTGCAGAGGAAGACATAGAGGTCTTGGCAGACCCAAGCTAAATATATCAGTGTGCCCTGGAAGCAAAGAAGACCCAACAGTTTCTTGGGTGGTATTACCAGCCAGTAGGCTGAGGGAAGCAACCCTTTACTCAGTACTTTTAAGACCACATCTGGAATATTGTAGCCAGTTTTGGCCCCTTAATTCAGGAAAAACTGTGCTAGGGGGATCTAATAGGAACTGTCTCATACTTAAGACTCAGCAAAAAAACCCCAAAACCACAACATAGCAGGATGTAGGTGACTTTAGATCCCTATCAGGATATTAATACATGTAATTAGCTATGATTTTTTCATTATGAGGAAAATGGTTTGCTGAAGAGCATGGATATGCTACTACCTAAGCCAAGCATTGTCTCTTCACAGAATATCACCTGTAGGGAATTCCAAACTACCAAGGCAAATCAACTTTGATACACTTTAGAATGCCTCCTGAGTGCCATTAGATACCTACTGACTGTCTGTATCATGTTTGATATATGCTTGCAGGATTGCGCTGAGGCAAAACAACCGGGCATGATACCAGCTGTGAGTACAGAGAAACATGTACCTGCTGCACAAAAGCATCTGAATGTTCAAACTTTAGCCTATTTTTCTACATCTATTGCTTCCCTTGTGAGAGATAATAAAAAGTGTTTCTTTGGTTTTCTGAATCCAGTCAGTAAGGATGCACAGCAGGTTGGATAAAACCCATCTTATAAACGGGTAATGTAATTTGTTTAACTGAGGAAACCAACTTGCTTGATTTTTCAATGGTTTTGTTTTAATCTTTGGGAAACAAAAATACAAGGAAAAAATGTAAGGTATGAAATTGAATAAAGGACTAATACCTTGTGTTTCACTTCTGAGCTTCTGTTTATCTTGCATGAAGACAAGCAGCTCTGGGGTGCTGCTCGTGCAGCAGGCACTGCTTGAGGCAAGGATGGTCAGCACCTGGGGTCAGCTCTCCAGATCACAGGTAACAAAAAAAAGACTGAATATTCATCTTGTTATTGAAGTAAAGTGTCCTCAGATTCTACCCCAGGGAGGTTTCTCCTTTGCCTCCAACAGCCTAAAAGCTGTTGATTTTATTACTGCCCCTGAGGGTTGGAATTTGAACCGTACTACTAGGAAAACTGGAAAATACCAACAGTGAAATACCAGATATTCTGTATTTTATTTGACCTATTTATTTTTCTTATTTCAAGAGAAAAAGTAATGAACTAAACAGGTTTCCTGACAATGGTAACTCTTTGTTTGCTTGGGGCTTAAGGATGGTATAATTCTTACTTCACATCAGTACTTGCCTGTTAACATTATTAATCCATGAAGTGGTTGCTCTGAGTCTCAGATAGTAGGAGCCCATTAGGTATAACCACATAGAAATATATGTGCAAAAATCAAATCTCTGTGGTATAGAATCAGTGAGTTGGTATTAGGTCTTCAGGGAACAAAAATGTTACTTATTTCAGTTTCAGGATGAGAGGCTTCAGGAGCCGTACATCGATTTTCCCCGAGACTGCCCCGTCTGGCTGACAGACCTCTGTCAGAGCCAGCCACGCTATTGCATTAAGTTCTGCATAAAGCTGCCTGGACTTCCTTCAGTGCTGAACTTGTCTGCCCTGACTTATCTAAGCTGAATACAAGGGTGCAGCCTTTTCAGTCTGCAAGATCATAATTTTTAGTGAGATTACTTCAGAGACAGAGGGGGAAATAAGCCAGCCATCAGTCATTGACCTTCATTTAGTAAAAAAACCCCGATGGCCACCTCTCCTGTTCCCACACAGGGGAGAACAAATTTACCCACAATTCCTATTTCCCCATTTTGAATAATAAGGAAGTGTTGTCTGCATCAGATCGTAGTCTGAATCTTCCTCCCCGGTTGTGCATGGCTATTTTGTCTATCTTTGGTAACATTTTAAGAGCTCCGTCTTAGCTCTTAACAGGACTGCAGTCTTTTGCAAGCAAAAATGTTAAAATCAACCACTAGCTTGGGGAAGATGTTTCTGCAGAAGAGCATCAGAGGAATAGTATTTGGACCTATTTCTTTGCATGGGAAAATCATATGCTTTCTAACTGTGAATAAAAAAAAAAAAACAACAAAACAACCCAACATAAAAAGGAACCCAAATGAAAATACTAAGTTACACTGGATCCCATTATTGTCTCAGCTATGATTTTGGATAATACAAGACGAAGCAACAGGTGATGCCAGAATATCTATGGATAGTTTAGAAAGAACAGTACCTTCTTAAGGTGTGCATATAGTGTGAGAACTGGAAAAGAAAATTGTAGATTTAAAATGTATTCTAGTTTTATTAACTTTAAATAGATCAGTCTATTTTATTGCCAACTATAATTGTTAAGGCTCATTTGCCTGTACATATTTAGGCAACAGTGTACAATTCTGTAAATTTCAATATAAAGCAGCGAGAAGTTTTACCTGCATGTATCCTTTTTTTTTTGAAAGTGACATACTCACTTCCTGGAAATGTAAGAGGCTGGGCTGCGAGCCTGAAGGAAAATTACCCTTAAGACTCAGAAGCATTTACACAATCCAGATTGATTTAATATGAATTGGGAAGTTGGGTGTTCTCAGTTATTTACAAAAATAAGGTTTGGAGGTGTTAAGTGGTTCAAGTGATAAAGCTTATAAAGCTGTTTTCATTCACATTTAGGATAGGAAACAAACATGTTTAATATTTGGAAAAAATAATTTTGAGTTTTATGAGGGTAGAAATAGCTAAAGATTTATGTGTGTATTGTAGTGAAATGACCGCACTCCTTTAAAATAAAACAAAAATCAACTAAAATTCAAAATTTGAGTCTTGGCACATAATAACCTGAAGATATCCATCAGCTTTGTATTTATTTATTTTGCATTTCTTTATTGTTTCTATTTTTTATGGCAAATGCAGTAGTGAATGGCATTTTCCTCTTTCTTATTTTCTCACTATGTTTTCCAGACTTTGAGTCAGCACTGTTTAAATAAACATTTAATCTATCAATGAAATCATGAAAAGTACTTTGTACACTGTTATAGTATTAGCAACATAAAATTCGAGCTGGTCTGTGTAAAATCTTACGTGCAAAACCTGATAAATTCAGTAATATTTCCTATACATTAATATATAAAAGCTGCAACTGAATGGCAGATGAACGCATGCCCCTATTATGTTGCAGTGTGATTCTGAAAGCAGTCAAGTTTTGCTAACTGAGCCAAAGCCTCAATCTTTAGAACACCTCTGTTCTCAAATGTTCCTCAAGTACTCCACAAAAAGCTGAGAAGCCTCAGACAGCGTTGAAATAACTGCCTTCACTTTAGCAGTTCTAGTGTGGAAAAGGGCCTCTTGGACATTCAGTCATACTATTCTTGTGAAAAAAAGTCGAGTATGTAATGAAAAGTGAATCTCCTGCAGTTTTTCTTTCAGTCAGAGGAGCAATGAACAAATGCAAGTGTTAAAGTTACAAGGCTTCATCTTGTAAGTCTTAATCTTGTAATTTCCTCTAGGAATTTTCTGCTACTCAGAATTACTGTTTGAAGACTGCCATAATCACTTCATAACCACTTAAGTTGGGTCTTGGAGTTTGGTAAGAGCTATTGGTAATTGTGTGCTACCTGAGCCAGGCACATTTCACAAAACAACTCTGCAGGAAATCTTTGGACACAAACAGCTGTAACAAATCTGATTGCTTGAGTGCTGGCAGCCTGCTGCTCCTTCCATTTCCATGCTAACCATGCATATGATAGCTCAGAGAAAAACCATATCTCACAATTTGGCATTGTCAGACTCATAACAATGGATTCATGGGGACTGTGTGCTTTCAACTTGAGGTATCTTTTTGATTTCTACACACTGCAGAGAAACATCAAAACTGAATAAAATAAATAATAAAATATCCAAGAATCAAAGTTTTTACAGCTGTGGCTTGTAGTGGTCTTATCTTAAGACATCATCAAAGACAGTTTTTAGGTGCTTACTGCAATGAAAATATTATGCGAATATTTATGATATTGATAGCAGACACTAATTCACAGGAATGGATTGTGGGAATTCCCTCTCATCTGTTTACAAAGAATTTACCAGCTGTTTTTCTGGATTAAAGTTCTGCTATAAGCCTGCTCTTCTGTACTGATCTCAAGTGTCAACTTGCTGCTGTCAGTGATTATCAGCTGCCTTTACTGCTGTTTAGTTTGTTTAGGTTTAGTATTTGGTGTTATCAGCCTACTGAATCGACAAGTCTGACAGATGTTGTGTTTGTGCTTGCTGCAGCCATAGATAACCACACAGTCTCTGCAACTCAAGGGGAGATCGCTCCACCACAGCATTTCATTCTGTTCAACCAGTTTTCTCTGGAAAGGGAGATTTTGCCAATATTTGCCTCAGCATAACATATTCCCAGTTAATAACGGGACCAATTTGATGCCATCCTTCAAATTTATCGCAGCATAATCTCTGTTTATTGCTTTCAGTCATTTTGCAAAGTCTGCATTAAACAGCCTTTTCACTTGCAAAGTGACTGGAAATCTTTACAAGATAATAAAGGGAAATTTAAGTTGAATGCTGTTGTTAAGTGGAGATTATCGACCGATGCCTTCAGGCATCTGGCTTCATCCATCTGGGTGCTCCTTTTCCATCCTGGGAAAGTATCTTAATTCATCCCTGCACTGATCCTCCTGACCACAAAATCTTCTCTGATGGCAAAACAATTGCTCTCTAAATGGAAGTGTTCATTAGAAAATGCTGGAACAACCACTAAAATTCACACATACAGACTGGTGTTTTTATTTTGCTTTGGAAGGAGGATGCCTCTCTGCAGATCTCAGGCAGCAGGAATGCCTGGAGCCCCTCACTGAGCCAGGCCAGTGGGAGACAGTCTCCAAGTGGGCAGGACATGGACACTTATTGAGAATCTATGCCGCCAAGTAAGGCAACAGTGGGAGACAGTCATAAGAGCAGGCCAGCACCCAGTACCCTGGGCAGCATCCAAAGCAGGGTGGCCAGCGGGGCAAGGGAAGGGATTCTGCTGCCCCTCTGCTCTGGTGAGAGCAGCACCTGCAGTGCTGCATTCAGCTGTGGGCTCCTCAGCACAGGAAGGACTGAGTCCTGAGGAGGATTGCGTCCAGAGGAGCACCTCAAAGATGATCAGAGGGATGGAGCACCTGTTCTATGAAGACAGGATGAGAGATTTGGGATTGTTTGGCCTGGAGAAGAAAAGGCTCCAGGGAGACTTTATTCCAGCCTTTCAGTACCTAAAGGGGACCTACATGAAAGCTTGAGAGGGATTTTTTACAGGGGAATGTAGTAATAGGACAAGACAGAACAGTTTTAAACTGGAAGAGTGTGGGTTTAGATTAGACACTAGGAAGAAATTCTTCACTGTAAGGGTGATGAGGCACTGGAACAGGTTTCCCAGAGATGCTTCAGCCCTGCAAACATCAAAGGCCAAGTTGAATGGAGCTTTGAGCAGCCTGGACTAGTGAAAGGTCTCCTTGTCTGTGCCAGGGAGGTTGGAATTAGATGATCTTTAAGACCGCTTGAAACCCAAACCATTCCAAGATATGAATTCTTGATGATTTCCAGTTGGACATACTCCTTAAATACAAGCTAACATCTTTATTTTCTCTCCCTGAGAGAGGTAATGGCTCCTGTGCATAATTTCTCAAATTTTCATTTCCCTTTCTCAGGTGCTGCTGTTTCTCCTGCCTTTATGGAACATTATATTCAATCAGAACTATGAAATATTGGTGTGAGAGAAGTTTGCAAGCTAGGGGACAGAGATCTGTTACAGCCCATTTCTGTAAATCTGTGTGGGCAAGGGAAATACTACTGCGAGTGGAGCATCCCAAGTGCTGACGAGCAGGGGTGGAATCTCTGTTGTTGGAGATTTTTGGAATGTGCCAGAACTGGATCTTAAACAACCTGATCTAGCTCTTGAAGTTAGCCTCAAGAGGCTGAGAGATAATGTAGATGTAGAGAGAGTATGTATGACTGAGCATATGGCTGAGCATATTTCTTATCAGCTGTCATCAGTACTGTGGGGAAAATGGTTGAGGCTGACCAAGACAACTCTGTCAGGGTTTCGAGAGTCTATCTGCTAAAGTAAGGAAGTAGGAAGCACTGCTGTTTCCGAAAAATAACAGGCCCACTTTTCTTATCAAGTCTTTTTTATTCTTTTACAGTTGGAGTCCATTTCCATCATGAATTACATAGAAATATATAGTTCATAGTCTTTTTTTTTTTGCAGTGTGGTGCACACTAGAATGTTTTTGAAGTTCACCTTTTGGTATTGAAAATTTTGTATATTTAAATGTGGGCTTTAATTTTATTTGGTATTTCTCCCAAAGCATAAGTAGAATTTAGTGAATTCTAACGATTAACAAATATTGGCACTCAGGTCTTTGTTTTTTCAGCTTGCATGCTAGGTATTAGCATTATTCAATTTAAAATGGTTGAGATAATGATCTCTCTCCTTGCAGCATGTTACTTTCTCTAGCCTGTACAGCCCACTTTTCTCTCAGTCAAGTTACATGCTGTTTTTGATGCTGATAAATAACAAAATTGAAACACTGACTGATTTCTTTGTACCTGTGGCAAACTCAGCTTTGAGAAAATATTCTCTGATTTAAATGTGTAAGTGGATATTTTTCATTATGTTTTTGTTAGAAGTATGTATTAACCAGAAAAAGATAGATTCTATGGGCTTTAAAAGGAAACACACATAATCTTTTTGAATTGTACTCTAGCTGAACTGTGAAATCAGTTTGATTTTATATTATAAAGAAAATAATATCAATTAGTTTTATTTTATACTATATTTGAATGCAATTCTTTTATATTTATAGCTAAAGTTCAGTAAAGTATTTGATTATAGTAAGGCCTTTGCTTTACTGTTCAGAAGATATTATTTCACAATATGTTCTTCTAGAACCATTCAAAGGTTTTTAAACTAGTGGTTTCCTTTCCAACATTACTTTTTCCACAGTGAAAGTAAGGTAGCATTGGGAATTCCTAGTTGAAAGACCTCCTTCTCTAGAAGTCTCTAGTCCAACCTCCTGCTCAGAACACTGCTACTACAGTCAGCACTACCTTGGGTTAACTGTGACATTCCTGCTGTCTCAAAAACTGCCAAGGGTAAAGAAGGACATGTGTCTTTACATACACCAGTATAATTTTTGAAGTTTAGATTTCCATTTCAAATTAGATTTTATATTTGCATTTCAAATTCTAAAAGTATTACAGTTACACAGAGATAATTATTGTAGGAGAGTGAAGATGGTCTCTAATAAATTCTGTTTTAATTTTAGAAAGTTTCACAGTTTTGATGATGGTATTCTAACAAATTGTTCAGGATCTGTTCTAAATTCTTGTGAAAGCAGCAGGCATCAGGGGAAAAGAGCAGATTTAGACGGAGTCAGAGACACCTGCTTTAGGATCAGCAGAAATTTTCCATGCAAGTACATGTCTACCACAGAGTGCGGATGCATGGAAGGTGAAACACCCTGTGGAAATGTGTCAACACTAATAAAGCTTTTGAAGAATATTAAATAATTTCTTCTTCTTTTTGGCCAGTTTGGCTGCCAGCCTCTTCCCTCCTCAGCAGATCACCCACAAGCTGCTGTAACAAAATGCTTCCAGATTCCCTTTGGAACCAAACTGACATGTAGCAGTGTTTCACTTCCATTAGATTTTTCTTTTAGCCTCTTGACATTTCCTCCTCTCTGCTGGACAGATTTGTCTCAAGGTTTGTAGGCAAGATTGTTTCCTAGACCAGGCCTTGATCAGAGCTTCTGTGGGCAGATCTACTCCACAGCATTTGTGAAATCAATAGAAAGGGGGAGAGGAGCTGCTTTCCTGTAGTTTGTGGCGTCCTGCCTCTTCTCAGGCATGGAATAAGCACTGTACAAATTGTGCAAAATGAGATGTGGAATGAAACTTGAGTATACTAAACCATTCAGGATATAAGTACTTTTTAGAGCATAATTCTAAGCCTCTGGAACAGGAGACATTTTTGAACATAAAGAAAACGTGTGCTTTTAGGCATGTTATTTAGTTAGCAAACAAAAGATAAACTAATTTATGAGAGTCTGTAATATTTCAGTGTGTCTACACTACTTAATATATGTGATTTCTTGCCTGTCTTGCCAGTCAGAAGAAAGCTTCATGACTGAAGATCCCATTATATTTTACTGAACTTCTATGGTTTTAATATTTAAACATCTCTGCAGTGTCTTGTTTTTTGTGAAGAACTGGTCTTAAAATATTGCTTATTTTTAGGGAGCAGTTTTTCTTATTATCTATTGTATCTCTTGATTTCCATTTCTTTCTGAAAATATTACTTTAAATTTTGTAGTATTCCATTCTTAATAGGTACTGGTGTTTTTACTGCATAATCATACATTTTCTCTACTTAAAGAATCGTAGTTGTTGGAGAGTAATCAACTGTTACCATTAGAGAACATGCATGGTGGTTCAGAAATTGCCCCTTTTACTCCACTGCAAAGGGAGAAATAATAAATATAGTAAACTGATACAAGTGAAGTTTTTGCAATGGATAAATGGTTTTTTTGGTTGCAAGACGAGAAAGATGCATGACAACAAATTGTGTGACAGCCTGTTATTAGAATGTCAAAACTTGCAGACTTGTTTCTTTCATTAGGACAATGTGATTTTCTTAGAAGAACTTATTTTTGGTACTGTATGAAGAAGTAACTTTTCTGATTTAATCAAAACCAGGTTTCTTTTAAGTCATTGGACACCTTTTTGACAAATTGCAGTTTATCCCCAGATGTCCCTTTCACAAGAGATTTCTTTGCAAATTTTCATGTCTTATTATCTGAAAAAGTTTACAGGGAAACATCACACAGTAAAGAACCAGAGATTCTGTGGCTGAAGTTACAGGCAGAGATATGGGTTCTTACCGACATCAAAGGGACTATAATGGCACTCTGAAGGTGTTTGGGAGTAGTCAGCATAAATTTATCAGGGGAAATGGGGTCTGACAGTCTGACACAATTTGATGGCTGGCTTGGCAGGTGAGGACAGAGCAGTGGATGTTGTTTATCTTCAATTTAGAAAGGCTTTCAACATTGCCTCCTATAACCTCCCTCTTGGAAAAGCTGATGAAGTATAGGGTAGATGAGCAGACAGCGATTGAAAAGTAGCCGAACTGCTGGGCTCAGGCTGTCATCAAAAGCAGCACAAAGCCCAGCTGGAGGCCAGGCAGTAGTGGTGTGCCCCAGGGCCCAGTGCTGGGTCTGATCATGCTTAACATCATGAATGACCTGGATGATGGGGCAGTGCACTTTCAGCACACCAACTGATAATGTAGAACCAGGCCAGGGAAGTTAGTGATTAGTTAAAAAGCTGAATGTCCTGCTTTTCACAGGGAGCCTGACAAGCTGGAGCGTGAAGCCAGAAGGAGTCTCATGAAGTTTAGCAAGGGGGAATGCCAGGTCCTGCATGCTGGGAGGAATAGCCTCACAAACTTTAACAACAGGAAATACAAAGTCTTGAACACCAGGGGGTACACCCACAAAAACTCAGGGCTGAATGGCTGGTGAGCAGCTCTGCAGACAAGGACCTGGGAGTCCTGATGGAGAACAAGATGAACATGAGACAGCAGTGTGCCCGTGCTGCACATGCTGCATTAGGGAAGCAGTTTCACAGAATCCCAGAATATGCTGGGTTGGAAGGGACCCACCAGGATCATCCAGTCCAACTCCTGGCCCTGCACAGGACCTTCACCAGGAGTCGCACCAAGTGCCTGAGAGCACTGTCCAAATACTTCCGGAACTCTGTCAGGCTTGGTGCTATGACCACTTCCCCGAGGAGCCTGTTCCAGTGCCCAACCACCCTCTGGGTGAAAAGCCTTTTTCTAATATGCAACCTAAACTTCCCCTGACACAGCTTCAGGCCATTGCCTTGGGTCCTGTCACTGATCACAACAGAGAAGAGATCAGTGTCTGCCTCTGCCCCTCACGAGGAAGTTGTAGACTACAATGAGGTCTCCCCTCAGTCTCGTCTTCTCCAGGCTAAATAGACAAAGTGACCTCAGCCACTCCTCATACAGCTTCCCCTCAAGGCCCTTCACCATTTTTGTTGCCCTCCTTTGGATGCTCTCTAGTAGTTTAATGTCTTTCTTAAATTGTGGCACCCAAAGCTGCCCCCAGCACTTGAGGTGAGGCCGCCCCAGTGCAGAGCAGAGCGGGACAATCCCCTCCCTTGCCCAGCTGGCGATGCTGTGCCTGACACCCCCCAGGACAGGGTTGGCCCTCCTGGCTGCCAGGGCACTGCTGACTCATGTTCAACTTGCCATCAACCAGGACCCCCAGGTCCCTTTCCATGGCACTGCTTTCCAGCATCTCATTCCCCAGGCTGTCCATACATCCAGGGTTGCCCTGGGGCTTTCCTTTGTTGTACTTCACATGATTGGTGATTACTCAGGCCTCTAAATTTTTGAGGTCTTTCTGCTGGGCTTGCCTGCCTTCAAGGGAGCCAACAGCCCCTCCCAGTTTTATATCACCTACCAACTTGCTTAGTATCCCTTCCAGTCCTGTGTCCAGGTTTTCATTGAAGATGTTGAAGAGCACAGGGCCGAGGATGGAGCCCTGTGGAACCTCATTACTGACAGGTCACCAATCTGGTGTCACCTGCTATAACCCTTTCTGCCTGACCCATTTCCAGATAGTCAAGGAAGGTGATCAGCAGGGGTGAGACAGATCAGGTCTGCTGTGCCCGGTTTTGAGCTCCTTAGCTCAAGAAGGGCATGGACAAACTGTAGCATGTCCAGCAAAGGGTCATGGAGCATGTGCTGTAATAACAACAAAATAGTATCTTACTTATATAATAGTTATTTTGTTTGTTTAGTTTGCTTTTATGAACTGTTTTTGCTTATTATTTGTTCTGATCTATGAATTTATTTTGTAATTTAACTTGCAAAATAAATTTTATTATGTAAAACAATACCAGCTTGAACCAAAGCAAGAGGTATAAGCAGAAGTAACTGATTTTGGTTTTAACCTCTGTTCTTTTGAGAGCTGTTTTGGCTGAAATGTATGATATGCCCTCCCCCCTCTTCCCCCTTTTTTTTTTAATTCAAAAATGGTGACAGACTTCAATGTTTTGAAAAGTAAAGAGGGTTGGCATTTCTTAAGAACTATCATCACATAATCTGTAAAATCCAAAGCATATGACATCAAATTTGATTTTAGAATGACCTGTTATTACATCAAGATTGAGCTTATAATAAAATAATAATGAAAGTGGATATTTCATATTTTTGATATATAGTCTAAGAATAATTTTAAATCATATAAAAATACTGGTTTCCTTGGATGTCCATGTTGGAAAAGCATTTCGGGGAAAGATAACATAGAGTTAGGAAAATGAGAAGTGTAGCAGACTCTTAAATATACTTTCCACACTAAGCAAATAAACCCCAGGTTTGTTATGCCCTAAAGCCAAGTCTTAAGCTTTAAGCTTGCCCTCAGGTGGCAGCTAAAAAGGAGCAGCACAGCTTTAAGACACAGGATCCTACAGGCACAGCTCAAGCTTACCAAAAGTGATTCCTTGTCCTCCCCTGTCTCACCCCAGGTCAACAAATAAAGTGAATTCTAAGTTAAGTGACCTGCTTCTGGCAATATTCACTGTCCTAGGATCACATTCTACTGCAAATGTTTGAATTAAAAGGTCCAAACATAAATGTTTTATAAACAGTGTGAAGATCCTTGTCCTAAAGAAACAATCTGTTTTGCTCATTTGTGATGAATTGCTGCAGACTGGCCCCTTTACAGCTGTATGTTTACACAAAGAATGAAGCAAAATTAAAGTACCATCAAAGTTATCTTCATTATGTGCTAGAAAAACCTGACCTGGTATGTGTTTGAGTACCCTGCTGTGGTACTCAGATTTGCAGTCTGCCGCTTCCTCATGATAAGCATACAAAAAATAGATTAGACCCTTCCTTTTCTGGAAATAGCCTCGTGATCTCTGAGACTTGTTCTCTCTCCCTCTCTGAGTGCCGGTGGACTTGGCTGACTGCTCACTCTAAAGCCTGTGCAAAAACTGCCATTATTTTATGGGGGTAGCGGGGAGCAGTTGGTGGATGCAATTGTGCTTCCACCTTCACTTACGCAAGTACCACTCCTGGATACAGGGTATAAAGGGAGCCGGAAGGAAAGAAGGGATCCTCTCTGAGAGCCCCAAAAAGTCACCACAGTATCAGTACTTGGAAACTGCAGCTGAGATGCGACGTGCCAGCATTTTGAATCCAGTTCCTCTCATGGTACACTGTTTGTGTCTTTTCAGCTTTCTAGTTTCATGCAAGTCATTATGAACATGGTTTTGAGTTAATTGATGCCAGATAGTCAGGCCTCAGGACAGTAAGAAAGATAACTTAGGTCTGTGTTTGATTATGCCTCATCTAAGTGCTAAAATGTTAGCTGAATTCATTCAGAAGTGTTAGAAGGGCACAAATGGAGCTCAAGGAGGAAAACATACAAAGCAAAAATACAGATGACAGACAGCAGAGGCTCAGAAACACCTCAAGAGGATGAGGGTATAAAAAAGAGAAAGCAGAACTCTCTGTCTCAGGCTGTTACTGACTTATTAATGCAAAACAATGCCTTACATGTTCTTGAATTTCTGGAAAGGTGCTGTTTTTTTATCTAGCAATATCTCCCATAATCAACTGGCCAGAAGAGGCCTATGGTTGCTGTCTGTGCCTGTCTCACTTTTTCAAGCTTCTTTCAGTTCTTCAGGTCTCATTTTCCTGGAGAAAATTACTGAAGCTTGTTATGCTTCAGAGGCACTGTCCCTTCCATGCTACTTTTTCATATCTATCCCAGAGATGATGGGGTGAAAGAAACTTCAAAGTGATAGGAAGATAGAGATCTCAGAATAAAAGTAGAAGCTACTGCAGAATATTTTTGGTTTTGTTTATTTAGCGTAAAGAAGAAATTCATAAAACGATTTTTACCCATATGCCACTTTTTTCAAATAAGATAATCTTTTGGTTGTTGGAGACAATCTCGTTTACCTGACAGCCCAAGAATTAAAAAACACAAAATCTTTCCCATTTAATTTTATATTCAGTTGCCTTTCTCCTTATAGCTAAATGAATTATTTGTTTGAATGATATAGGTTTTGGAATAAGGTTATCCCTACACACAGAGGCTTTATCAAAGTACAGCACGTCTATTTGTATTAATGGGATGATTCACTGGCAGGATTTTCTGTCTAGTGCCAGAGTTCTCTATCTCCAGTGATTATTTCTGTCATCACATGCTTTACTTATTTATTTTTTGGCTGACCTTTTGTAGGCATCATCTTTCGTTATTAAGTGTTAGTCAGGAAAATCCTGACTTGTAAACTGCACACTCCTTCAGTACTTACAAGCCATCAACTGTTAATGAAAGACAGAGAAAACATGAAAGAATGGCCTTGTGAGTAAGGCTTTTGTACAGGATTCAGAAAACCTGTTTTAATTTGTGGTTTTGCCACACATTTCTTATGTGGCCTCTGGAGAATTGTGTAGGCTCAGAATCCAAGCTGTGTAAACATGATAGTGATAATTCCTCCACTTTGTATTTACCTTGCTCTTGCATTACAACCTTTTCAGAAAATGCTGTAAGTTTTACTGCATTTGCACAATGTAGAACAGTGGCCTGTGGGCTCCTTTAGGTCCACAGTAACACAAAGGGTTGTGTTAGAAGCAGCAAATCATCCCTCTTTTTACAAACACATTCAGTGGAAAACAGTAAGTGGGCCTGACAAGACTTATCCTGTAGGTATGGCATTAATGTCTTGTGGCATCATAAACACCAGCTATTTCTAATTTCCTGTCATTAATCGAGGGATGACTCTAAGAATATAAGGAAGACAGTGAAGAAAACTTCTTCATCAGACTCAGTCACTCATAAATATTGGTGTAATAGATGTGTATCTGAACTGGCAATCCCTTATTAACTCTCCATCGAGGATAACATGCTGTCCCCCGGACCAGGACAATGCTGTGTGTGGAATGAGTGGAAGGCTGAAATGAGTCCCTGGAGCACCAGTTTGGAGAGAGTGCTTAAAAGGTTTACATGCATTTCATGAAAATTATGTCCAGTGTCAGCAATGCAAGTTGCAAAAATTATCAGGTTTATTGAGAATTACATAGAATTCCTCCAGGAAGGAAGGGATCTAATATGTATCTGTATTAATCCACCCGAAGCTTCAAAATGAAACTGAATCACATTCCGTATCTTTTTTTTCCTCTTAGTAAACATGAATAAAATTGTATTTCTGGCATGAGAAACACATGGATTTACACTCAAAATGTAATTCCTCACTTCCCAGGGAAAGCTCTCCAAATTCAAAGAGGAACTAAACCAAATCATTTCACCTTCAAGTTACTTTGAAATACTTAATTGGACTGTCCTGTACTCAGAATCCAGCACTGCCAAGAGCTAATTTCCAGGAAAGTAATAAAAGGACTGGGCAGTTTTACTATCCCCTACTCTACCTACTATTGGGTAGAACAACCTGTCCTGACCTCTGTGAAAAGCTAGCACCTGACATGAAGTAAAACCCCTGCATCCTCTGTTTGGGTATTCACAAACACTAGAAATGATCACGGGGATTTTGCCCACTTTCTCCAGAAGGTGAGGCTTCACGCTGTTCTCCCTGAATCTGAAGAAATCCCTATGGCTCTTTGTTTAGCAGATCATTCAAAGCACTTGCCTGGAGAAATGTATAACACATACAGGCTAAGAATTGGGGATTTTTACACACAAATCAATTTTGACAAGAGCAGACCAGAAACAAATGCTCAAGTTAGTTAAATATTCCACCCAGGCAGCCCATGTGGAGAGCTGACAACCACCTGCCTGGCTTGGACTGTTGCAAAGTGTCAAAGAATTTTCAAAATTTGGCAGCACTTTGTGCAACTGCAGTCATTGACCAGATAGGACCTCAGCCCTGGCAGTTCCTAAAGGAGATTCTGCACACAAAGTCATGTTAGAATAAAGGCTGAAGCACTTAAAAATCTGATTTTAAACTTGCAACTCTTAATGGTCCGATGTTCAAGAATTCATGTTGTTGTAATTGAAGATCATTAGGGAAGCTACCATAAAACTTTTTCTTTACCTGTTTAGAGAGCTCATGGTGTAACAAAATGACTTGACTTATGAGATTCTACTTTTCAAAGGGTTTTCTGAATTTTTGAGATAATTTTTTTTTTTTGCCATTGAAGGATATGGAAAGCAAAAAAAATGCTGAAGTATGTATTGTGTAGCACTTTGTCAAATCATGCATGTACAGCATCGGCGTTCCTCTGGCTCTGTCTTTCTGAGATTCTCTGGAGGAGAAATCTTGACTAGAAAAATCTAAATTGAGTAATCTTCTGGCATCTGTAGCAGGAGACAGAAAGGAGACTGAGCAAGGAGTGACAAAGCACAAGGATTTAACGCGTCAGCCTGAACTTTAGAAGCAGATACTTGCATTGGCAGGAGCTGAAGCAGCTCCAGCATCAAAAAGAACACCTGAACCAACAATGTTGGAGTCATGTCGCACAATTTCTCACCTGTGGTCTTTGGAACAGAGAAAAAAGTTTTCAAGGAACCTGCAGAAGTAGTATAAATGAAAATAGAGGTTTTTCTGTGCCTATCTAACGTATCTGAAATGTCTGTCTCCCTACCCTACACTGTTTTGGAAATTCAGAATAGTTCATTCTAGCTTTAGTCTGTATTTAATCCCATGTTTCTTTGTTCTTTTTTCTGTGTTGTTACAGTCCTCCTTGTCCTTGATAAGCTGCTTTCATGAGTCCTTGTGGAGGCCGGTGGGCCTGCTGGACGAGGAACAAAGGGAGTCCTATGGTGGGATAAGTCCTAGGTTCCTTTCCAGCTTATGGAGACTGAGAAGGCTTCCCCCAGAATGCTCTGTTCTGTTAATGTACCCCAGTTCTGCTTCCCTGGTTGGCTCTGTTGGCCGCTGCACCCCTTGTTACCTGATACGCCCTCAGAGTTCCTGATTGGTTCCCTTTCCCTGGACCCCTGTGGCTCTCCCGGCACTTCTTGGAAAACCTTGCATGAATGCGGACACATTAAAAATCTCTCCTGTAGAACCCCAGGCGAAGACTTTCCTTGCTCATTCATCGTCGGACTGTTTTGGTTGCTATCTGGTGTGAGAGCGTACGTGTGTGTGCAAGTGTGCTGGCCGCACAGAGAGGCTTCCTTAGAGGCAATTTTGGGAAGGTCACTGCATTTTACCATCCAATATCACCATGACAAATCCTCTTTTCCCAACTCCATCCATCCTTCTTGCCTGCCTGAAGCATCGAAAACTCTGTGTGCTGTTCCAGGTATCCCCAGCTTACTGTCTACCATTGTCGTGGTTTGATGCTGGTTCAAATGCCAAACACACAAAATTCAACTACGTGCATAAGGGGAATATGGATTTATAGAGGAAAATGTAAAGAAACTTCAGGGCAAAACAAGGTCTACACTTAAACAGTTGCAATATAAAAGAAAGTTTCTTATTAACAGAATGAAAAAAAAGAACTGATAAGAAATTAAAGGAAACCTTTAAACACTTTTTCTTTCCCAATGCCTTCTCCTTTACCATAAACCTTTCACAAGTGAAAACAAAACAAGAACATGGTATTTTGGTCAGAGTTGCACCTTTTTTAAGAGTCTATTTATGCTTTAGGAAAAGAGGTCCTTCTACTGTGCCACAGAGTTTTCACAAACCAACAGTCCTGCGCGGAGAAAAACTGTTGAAGTGAAAAAAGTGTTTTTCCCATGAAACTTTCACAGTCTTCCCACACTGCCAGTCATAGGCCATAGGAGAAAATGGAGTTTTGATCTTTTAAGGATGAGTTATCTCAGTCTAAAGCAAAAATTCTCTACTTCAAGTTTCTAACAGCCTCTCACAACTTCTATTTGGTCTGGCGTAGGCCTTTCCTTAAAGTCACAGGCTGCACAAGAATTTCTCATCCCCCCATGCTTTTCCAAATGGATTAAAGCCTTTTCTATGGCTTTGCAAGAAGCATTTTTAAGCTTCGTGCCAAACAGCGCAGCAGCCCTCTTTTCCCGTTGCTATAGCTGCCTTCCCACGTGGTCTCATCCCTTTCTCTCTGTTTCTGACCTTGGAGCCACCAAATTCAGCTTTGTCTCATGTGACTTCACTTTTCTCTTCTTTCCTTGTTGACTTGAAAGAAAAGGTGTCTTTATCGGTTGCGGTGTGTGGTGTTTCTTCAGTTTAGGCAAGAGTTGTGCTGAATGCAAAGGTGCCTTGCCAGCCCCGCTGGTCCCGGCGGTCTCAGATTTATTTCAGTCACATGGCCTTGGTTACACGCTGCCTCCAGAGCCGGGACAGCTCTCCCTGGGAGGGGAGCACCGGCCCCTCGCCGCCACCGTGCCAAGGGGGAGCCCGGCCCAAACCTGGGCCCAGGCCTGGGGCCCTCTGGCCTCAGCCACCCTTCTGCCCTTGAAGCCAGAAACAAAGAGAAATCTCCCGTGTTCACACGGGCTTTTTATATGCAAAATTGCAAACAGGATTGGCCCAAAAGCCCATCAATCAATTCAGGTTCAACCTGTTACAACCATGTATTACAGTGTCTCCTGTGCTAAGAACCGTTCCCACAATCCCTTCCACTCTCCCTCAGCGCATCTTGCATGTCTTCGCATCACTCATTTATCCTGCTGTACATGATGCTTGACTGAGGCTTGCAATGAGTGAGATGATAGGCAGTAGTGAAAACCAAGGCAGCCTGGAGAATAGATATTGCATTCAAGGTGCACCCGTCTGCGATTCTTTCCTAATCCTATAAAGGTTGCTGGCGAGCTGGAGGGTGATGGCTCTGCTGGGAGATGCAGTGTGCTATGCCAATAACTGGATGTGCTGGAATCTGAGAGGCTTTCATTGGAAATTATGCTCTTCAGAGTACTTGTAAGTGCTATTACTAAGAGCCTGTCAAAACTAATTTTGATGAAATGACCCTTCGTTAAAGTTGAAATAAATTTAATAAAAGTTACAGGGAGGGCAAAAGCATCTGAGACATTTTCCCGGCTACGTGAGTGGATTCTTCTTCCCCACTCCCTGGACAACTTAGTCTCCAGTTCCAAACAATTCAGTTCTTAAAGACAACATTGTGCAGTTTCTGCAAGCATTCTACTATTTAATGAAAACAAACTTTAAGGCAAAAGGATTGATACCCTTCAGGCTGCTTTACTTCTAGATCCTGCTAAATTTCCTTTCTTTCTGGTTTCTCCAAGACCATGCATAACAATAATGTCCAGAAGAAATAGCAGTTGTTTATAGTATATTTGATCCAAGAATAGAATACTTAAATATACAAAAAGGGGTTGATTTTTATTTTCAGCTTTACTACATTTGTTTTCTTTGCTCTCAGGGGTATGCTGTCTTTTCAAAAGATAACAGTCCAGGTGAGAAATAAAAAATAACTTATCAGATGCATATGATGGAAGTAAAAGAACTCAATCAATTTATTGTTTAAATTATCATCAGCAGGGAGTAGGAGGAAAATGTTAATTTCAGGCAAATCATCCTCTCAGTAAATAGTTATTATTTCTTATCTCTAAGAGTTTTTCCTATAAGTTTTACTAAAAGGAAGACGATACAATTTTTTTTTTTTTAAAAAGCTCCTTGTGTGCACGAAGAATAGGGAACTACAAGGATTATTTATATTGGACCACAATGCAAATTGTATCCAAGGGATTTCAGGGTGTAATGGACAGCATCCACTTGGGATTTTATTTTCAGTTTGTGTGTTATGTGCCTTCAAAAATCAAGTAAGTGGATCAGACCCTCCAATTCAGATTGTCCTTTCTCTTGGAAGTAGCTGAGACTGTTTCTGGAGGATACCTGCAGCCCACAGACTGGAGGTAGAGGCAAAGATCTGGAGCCTGCATTTCACGGAGAGACACTACAGGGAGCAGATAAAACCCACACCTGAGGTATGACAGGGAAAACCCAAAGGCTAAAGAAGATTGTGTAGTTTCCTGCAGTCCAGAAGTTCTTGATTACACTAAAATCAAGACTACAATAATAGCAGGGAGTGTGCTTTATGAGCTTTCAAGCTTTCTAGTTTGCACATTTTTATAATGGGGGGGGGGAGGTGCCACCTTTTTTTTTTTTCTGTTTAGAAAGTAAAGTATTTTACATTCTTAGATAAAAGAATAAAAATCTGCCTTTCTTTCTTTTTTCCTTACCTTTTCTTCGTCTCATTTTAAAACATGCCATTCTTACAAAAGTTCTCTGTAACCTCATTACTGAGATCACTCAAAACTGCAGTTGTTTCAGAGTACTTTTATAGATATTAAGAGCAGTAGCATAGAACTATTTCTCTTACCTATTTTTCAAATAACTCAGTTATAAATAGAATGCATTCACCAAAACTATAATAAAACATACATAATAAGCAAAAAAAGTAAATAAATGACCAGTGCAGGGAAAAAACCCACCCCAACAATTTAAAATTCTTGCTGATTTTGCACATTTCAGTCTGCTGAGTTATTACAGGGCACATTCTAATTTTCCAACTCTAGCTGCCTGATTGATCATGAAGTGTGGATTCTGCAGTCTCTCCAACAAGTTATAGGTCTCTGGTATTTTAACTCACTTCATTCCACTATCTGATCACTGATACAGCAACATAATATTACTGCAAGCATTCTATTGCTCTTATTCAGGCATTGTGAGGATTAGTGTCAGAGTAATGCAAGTGGCTTTGCCTCCTGTGTTGGTCTTCTGAATGCATTCATGTCCAAACAATTCCTAGTCACCAGCCCTGGCAGGAAACGTTGATTGGCATTGGCAAGATAGGAAGTCTTCCATTTGTAGTAAACTGCTGTTTAGATGTTACAGCTTAATAAAGCAGTTGGGAATTTGCAGTCAAGTCCAAACAAGCAAGCGTTATATTGGCTGGGATTCTGTGTCGGGGGCTTTCAGAAGATTCAGGAATTTGGCACCAGAGACTTGAGACTTTCAGCCAACAGTTAAGGTTGTTATTCCAGCTTTCTGCTCTCTCCTGCACAATTCATTCAGTCGGCTGTGCTTGATCCTCCAGCTTTTACTTCCTAAGGGGTCCTCCTGCCTTGCCTCAGCTTGTTCTCTCACACTGTTTGCTCAAGAGCTCCTTGTTTTTTCTCAGTGAAAGGAGGAGTTCTTTATCTTCATTTTTATATTTGAATGGACTTTTGATGACCCAGTTGTTGAGTGAAAAATCTGTGAAACAGCTGCCACAGCTTAGTGCAACTTGTTGAGGCTTCCATAAGCCCTTTCCTGCCCTACCTGAAGGCACTAGAAACAGAAAAAGTGAACTGACCTTAAAAAAATTGTTTGTGGACAAATGATGATTAGGCAACATTTAAGACAATAATTCCCATTAAGACAGACAGGTGGAAACAGAATTTTCTATTGATGCATGAAATCTTTTAAAGAGAATTATTGATAAAAAAAGTTTCTTCTTAGGCATTTTCGGTGACAGTGTCCTTTGCTGTCTTCTGGTGATATTAAAAGTACTGAAGCCCCATGTTAAAAAGAATTCTTACGGGACCTGTGGTAATAGTTACAGATAAATTGCAGCAAAAGCTTGTTTTAGGTGTAGAAGAAAATATACCTCATAAATATGACATCAATTAGAAAATTCCTCAATAAACATTTAAATAAACATATGATCCCATGTGACAGAAAAACTCATATCCAAATAAAAAAACCACACAAAATACTCTTTTCTTTTTTTTTTTTCCCCACATAAACTACTATTTCCAGAAGCTGTGTTTTTCAGAGTACCCCTAGTTAATAAGGTTTTTTTAATTGGGTCTTTAGGGTTCACTGCTCTTGTTTTCCTCCAAAAGAACTGGCTACTGCTGCTGCTGGGAATAAATAATAGCAGTAATGCTGTGCTGCTTACTCCCTCTCTGTCTCAGTCATAGAAAAGATGTCTTATCACTCACTGGAAGAATGTAAGTTCATTTTTCTTCGCTGTACAGTGATGATAAAACTTCTTGAAACAATTCTGATAGGTCTCTACCTCCCAGAAGCTCTTAATTTTGAAAATTCCTCTTTCTCAGAATTTCCTTTGTCAAGAATGTGCAGAATCCAACTTAGATACAGGACTTTTCAAAAAATACTTCTTCCTTACCTTCTGCTAAATTTGGAGTATCTTGAAACCTAATCTTTGCTGCCAGCATACAGCAGCTATGTGCATTCACTCATTGTGACTTGTATTTCCCATCTGCTGGAAACAATTTTCTTTAGATAGTTTCATTTACCCTTGAAAAGATATACTATCTGGCATTTAATTGCAGTTACCCCAAGTCCTCCTAACCCTATAGAGTGAGGTTATGGCTCCACTTCACCATTCCAGATCCCCCTCCTTCCTCTTTGGTGAGAGTGTTGTATATGCAGGATGCCTCTTCCTTTCTGACAGGAGTCAGTCCTCAGGAAAGTAGGAACTGGCCTTCCAGCACAACGCCTTTTGCCTGAGAGACAGAGGAACCCCTTTGCCTTGTTTGAGCCCATTTCAGACAGCCCCTTCTTGATCTTGAGAGGGTCCAGGTGGTGCTGTACAAGCTGGCATCCTGATGCTACAGGCATCTCTTCTTAGGTTACTGAGGTCAGCCCATCTTCCCTCACTCCCCTCTGGGGCCAACAGTACTTGACTGCCCTGTGCAAACAGGCAGTAAAGCAGAGCAGATTTAGGGGGCTGTGAGCAGGTCTTGTGATCACAGATGTCACATGCAGAAATCCCTGCTTTAGCGTTTTGTGGAGAAAGGCCAGTTTTCATGTGCCTCTGCTTAGTCTAAGCCCGGCTTTAAAGTCATACTTCAACAGAAAAGATTAGAAGATATAGGTCAAATCACTGTAGCAAATCAACGCAGTCCTTAAAATCTAGTGGTAGAATTTACTTAATACCAGAGAATTCGTGTTTTCCGCACTGAAATGGAGAAGTTAAATCTCTCTGAAAGGCAATATTTCTGAAAGATACATGAGCCTTATTTCCAAAAGCTTCTTGAAAGCCCAAGAAATACCAAGAACATGAGAAACAATAAAAACCTACTTGTCAGTGTAAATTCCATCAGCTGCAGCTTGTTTTTCTTGTCATCTTGGATGCAAAGGTCATCAGAAGGCTCAAAGGCCTCCATTTTCCATAACAATATCACCTGAAGCCTTCTCCAGTGTTGTGTCACATAGAGTTTGAATAACATGTAGTAATTTTATCAAGATTCATCAGCAAAATTCAAGCTCTTTGTGCTTTGAAGATCAGAAGACTGTCACAGATATGATCATTCCCATTTTTCATGTTATCACATTCTCCATTTTCACCTTGTACTTCAAAGTGATGGCAAATTCTAGTTTTGATAACACCAGCTACAGCATTTACAATTTTTATTTCATACATTTCAGTCCTGAGACCTTCAAATCTAACTAACCGCATCACTTTTATCTGCTCACTAATGACTCTCTGGCTGACATGTTGCTACAATAGAGTGAAGCTTGAAACCACCTCTGTGGGTTTGAGAGGCTGATCATTCATACAGGGATGTTGATGAATACAAGTTTTGTCTGCAAAATTTGAAAGTAAAATCTTTTCAGGATCTGTGTTACCACAAGCCCTTTCCAGATTTTTGGTCCCCAGAACTGAACTCAGAAACTTGTCAGCCCATCATGAATTTTGAAATAATAAACAAATATAATTGAGACCATCTATTTCCCCCTCCCCACACCGAGCACATGCATACTGACAGGTTGAAACCTGTCATTTCAATCACAGCAGAGGCACACTGCTGATATGAAGGATCACCTAAATGGAACAAATGTAAATGAACATTTTCACAGACAGACATTAAATGTGTCAAGTGTGTGACTGAATCTGAGCCACGTGTGAGACAAATATAAATACCATTAATCAACTCTGGAGCAGATTTTTCCCTTCGCATCTAAGTTCTTTCCTTCTTTCTAACAGCTAAAAGTGTGGGGGGAAAGGAGCAAATGTAGTTTCATTTGCTGATGAACTATAACTCTACAAATCATCAGGGAGAGAGTCCTGGTGACTGAGCACTGAGAAAAATAACAAGGGCTACTTTTGACAGCAACATAAAACACCACATTTTTTTCAGTAAATTAAACACAGTAAGTGAAATGATGGCTGAAGGCTGCAACTGTGGGAGACAAAAATGACGCTTTCCTCCTACCTAGACAACAAAGTTTAGACAAGCATGCAAGTTGCCTGCTGGGTTATTGCTTCACAGCCTGCGTGGGTGGTACATTGCTTCTCTAGATGAATTAACTCTGTGGTGGTGTAAAAATGGTCATTGACTTGCAACTGCATTTAGTACTTTGAAATGACACATGCCAGACACACCGAGAGAGGGAGCGGTGGATGCTAATAATGCTAGGCTGTACAGTGCTGAATTCCCAGATGCATTAGGGAAGGTTTGATACAGTTCTTTTACGGAAGAAAGACCGATGAAGATGTACGCAGCAACATTATTGCACTTATTGGAATCTGCTTGTTGAAGGCTGTCTCACAGTGCAGAGTAGGCTACAGCTGTGCTGGCTGTATTTCTTCACTGTCACCAAGGTAGGACCATAGATCAAAGGTGAATGCTTGGGCTGGGCTGTCCAGGCTGTCCTTTTCTCTATAGTGAACATTTTGAAAGGAGCTTTGAATTCAAACAGCTTTTTCTGTTAGGTTTTCTCTCAGGCCAATTCAGAGACTATATTGAATGGTGCAAATCCTGACCCCACCTATCTTCTGCCACCATGGCATGACATGTGTATTCTTCTCTCCTCCACAGCCTGGAGGTCCCTGGTTCTGTAGAAGGCTCCCAGCTAGCTAGATCCTTTCTACCCTGTCTCCTTCTCTGTCTTCCTGGACAGGTAACATCTGTCTCCCAAGCACAGCTGGTCCCAGAGCACAGCTGCTCCGGAGAGCACCACAGTGCGTTGTGCACAGCAGCCTGAAGAAAGAAATCACTTATGTCCCTGCAGAAGAAACAACAGGAAGCAGCTGTGAGTACAGACATTAATTCCATAATTCATCTGAAATAATATTCATGTATTCCATGTTCCTTCATGAACTGAAATTCAGAGCTTGTGACCTGGTCATTCAGGTACCAGGAAGCTGGATATCAAAATATTCCATTTTTTATACTATTCTGCACCTCTTTTTGCTCTTTCAGAAATGCTGCATACCAACAAAAGGTTAGTTCTTCAATATTCTCAAATGATCAAGAAATTTACGTTTTCCTTATCCAGACTAATGACTTACAGATGCTGCATTTGTTGTTAACTCCATCTACAGTAAAATTAGCATGGTAGAATTGCTAGTAGCTCTTAGACTCACGTAGGAAAATGTCTCATGACACACTCACATCCTTACATGTACATGCCACCTAACTTACAGCTAATTTAGTTGAAAAACAAATCAAGAAAAGATTAAATAAGGAGAGTCTCTAGTGACATCAAATTCCTGCCCACAAAATATTGCTTCCTTAAGTGCGGTTTGAAGCCAAATGTAAGCATTTGTAAATGAAGCAGCTAATTAACTGCTCCAGTGGAGGATAATGGGTGGAAGCAGGGTTTTCAGCAGAACCAATGTGCTCTCTAGCATAATAGAAAAAGGCAATGTATAAGGAATGCATCAGGATTTCTAAGTCCATGAGCAAAAGACATCTGAGTTTTAAGACAGGAAATACTGAACAATCAAGTCAACAATTTCCAGTAACCATTAGCTTTCAAAGAGCCTCTCAGATGTTCTCTCAAGATTCCTCACTCTGAATCATCTTCTCATCCATTTTTTCTCCCCATTAGTGGCAGTCTGTTTGTTGCAAAGATAATGAAAGCAAGAACATCCTAGAAATCATGTAGTAGTTCTTACCCAGACTTCTGCTAATGAATTCTTCTCTGATTGACTGTTTAGCAGTGTCGAATTAACATCTCTGCTTGGAGGCTTATATTGACTTGAAATACCTCACAGATAAAATGTGCAACTTCTCTTTGATTTGTTTATTACACCCAGCAGTACAGAGTCTAACAGCACGAAAAGGTTTCAACAGCAGTTCTGGTGCAGTGAATTAACAGAATGACTTGCTAGATTACAGTATTTAGTTGTGATCACAGCACTGTCAATTTGCATCATCCTGTGTGAGGAACCTATAGATGTAAACAACAGTATGGTGTGGGTGTTTGTCTCTTGATCATAAAGCAGCCTCCTTTTCCTAAGACAAAATTCCAAGAAGTTGGACCACATAAACAAGGATTAAACTTTGTGTAGAGCATCTTAAAGGGTTTCTCATATAAAACAGCACTATATAAAAAATAAAGATATCTTCAGCAGTTAAAGCAACTAGTGGGGATGTATGCAACTGAAGGGAAAATGTCCTGTGTTCTGCAAGTTCCCAGGCGGGGCATTCCTGAAAAGAGGGAGTAGACAGGTCAAAGAGGCTGAAAGGCAGAGACAGCAGCAAAGCACCACCCACATTTTCCACCATAAAATTCCTGGATAAAGAGAAGGACATTATCCAGTTCTCATTGGAGAGAAGGGCTCATCCAAAATTAAATTAGTTAAATTAATCTAGTAAAAACAGTTGGAACACAAGGCTCAGAAGAGAATTTCAGTTGAAGTTGCACCCCAGGTTTTTCCCCAGGTAGTTTGCAGTGGCATTTCCATAAACCATAAACCATAAACAACACCTGATAACTCGAGACCATTCATTTAGGGAAGATATTTAGCACAAAATGTTTCAATCAGATAAAGACTTTCTCCTTCTCTCAAATGCTTGTCTTCTTCAGTGATATATCTGTGTGGTTCTGATACACATTTCATGTAAATAGATCTACAGTAAAGAAAAATATTTCCCATCTTGATTCTATAGGTGACATTTAATGTCATTTGGGACAGAAAATGCCAGAAAATAGTGTTTTTACTATGTATGAGATGAAATTCTGTGTAATAAAGCAGTTTTTACTGGGTTAAAAATAATATAATTGTCTCCAATTATGAAAAGTTTTCCAGGTTTTGCAGTGCTACTACTTCAATGGCTGAAGTTTTCTTGCCTATATTTATTGTCAAAATGAGTAGGAATATACACCATTTGACTCATTGAGTACATTTTGCTGCTGTTGCAGACAGCCAAACTACGTGATCTTTTTCATCCACTGATTGAAACTCGGTTTTTAACACCAAGTAAATGTTTTCTCCCTTGAGTCACTCAAAAAGATGTTCCAGAGCTCACTCAAGTAGAATTAAACCTCTAGATCCAAGCATACATTTATTCATTAACAGAGAACCATTTGTTTCTGTGAACAAATTAAATACATCCTTTAACTTATGTATTTTTTTCTTTCCAGAGTTCATGCTTCTGATGATGCATTTATGGAGTGTAATCATATCTCTTCTCACTTTTACAAGTACTTTACATTTTGCAAAACTAAAAAAATAAGAAGATAGGCTCTTTAGAAGAATATGTTGAATTTGGAAGCAATGCCAAGAAAATGCTTGAGACGCTTGATACTTTAAAGCACAAAATACTCAAATTGTGGAAAATACAGAACTGTATTTACTCTTATCACTTTGGTATGGTAAAATTACGTACATAGGAAGAAGTTACTATGGACATTGTTCTGATGGTGAGGTGTGTAGGAAAATATACTGGGCTTCACACATGAACTTGGATTATTCAGAAATTTGTTTTAGAGAAAAATAAATATTTGCAGAGATTACCATCTGAGCTTCTAGTACTCATGCCTTGACGAATTCACTGGACAGAGACTCACTGGATGAAAGTGGGGGGAAAGCTCAGCTCTCCAGACTTGATTATGTCTTTAAATTTTTCTCTTTGTGCTTTGTGACATTACCTTTCAAAGGTTCTTGAGAAAAGTCACTGTAGAACTATTTTCAGGTGTAATTATCACTAGTACCTTGTGGCTATATAAAACTGCACCTGCAACTAGCTAAATTGTATGGTCTACATTTACAGATACAGTATTTGCCAGAAAATAAAAGGTCAGTTTAATGCAAATTAGGCTCACAAGTAAAATATTTCCAGATACTTTTGTGGACTTCAGTAGGCTTTGAATCCTACTTTAAATATTTGCTCTTTTCTAGATTAGCTCTTGTAATGCTTCTGAGTGATAAGCAGCATTTCTATAAACAGAAGAAGTAGCAGTTCTTGATCTTCTAGCATAATGTAAGAAAATATTTATAATTTGATTGAAAACCACTGCCAATTTAAATTTCACCTTTAGAGGTCATGGCTGACAGGCAGAGGAGACCAGAAACTAAAGAATTTGCATTTTGTTGGGTAGATTGGATGCTGAAAGTACTAACAGACCTGCCTTTTCATAAAGGCTGTTCTGAAAGTGGCAAGGGTGTCAGCAGTTACTCTTTTTGCTGTGTTCCTGGAGCATTAAACATTCCAGAATGGCTGCAGTTCTGCTTTTCAACAGCACCTTATGTACTTTTTAAGTAAATAAGCACTAGTCTCCATCATAAGAGGAAGGTGGAACATATTTTTAAACATCTCTTTATTTATATGAAAATCACCCTGGTGTGTATATTGTGTGTTATCAGGTTTTCCAAAAGGAATTCATGTTGTTGGGCTGAATTTGACTAATACCTGTCACAAAAGTTATAGTTTTGTTCAGAAGACACTATTGAAAATTCAGTTCAAGATATATTATAGTTGAAATTGTGTCTGTCATAGTTTTATCCTGTAATAGTAGACTGGAACTCAGGAAGTTAAAGGCTAAAGACTTTGCTATTTAGAATCACCAAAATACATCAAACTGCATTTTTTTCCCTTTCCTTTAACCAAAGCATGAGGAACTGGACGAAGAGTTATTGACAGCTCAATTCATCAAGGTAAAATTACCTTCTTTCTGTTGGATTTGGTAACGACGATACGTAAAGCACTCACTAATTGCAGGCATTTTTCTCTCTCATTTAATAGGACAGAAAGTCTGAGCCATTTTTTTCTCAGGAAAACAGTTAGGAAAACAGAAAGAGGTGTTCGAAGTATTTTGAAACACATTCCCACCCTTGGACTCCTTCCAGTCATTGCCACTTCTTGTTCTATTTTTCCTAGGTAGTGCCAATGGCTAACAGTGCTCAGGCATATTTCATTGGATCACAGATGCTCTATGGCTGGAAGGGACCACTGGCAGTGCCTCATGCAGTTTCTTGCAGCAGGGCCATTGCCAACACAAGGCCAGGTCAGCCTTGGCTTTGTCCAGATGAATCTTGAAAAACTCCAAGGAGATTTTCCATATCCCACTTACTTTGGGGAATTGTTTACATAGGACTTTATTTTTCCACACCACTGATCTCCTTACAGCTTTTGAAGGTGACAAGAACTAGACTATTTTCTACTATCTTAAAAGCACCAGCCTCCTAAAACTTTCCAATTTTTCTATACTTCATCTATATTTTTCACTCCATTGATTATAAAGCCACTCACTTCCATAAGTTTCCAAATGAAAGAAGTGTTTCTTCTGAGATTTTCTGGGATGTGTATGGTTCAGTCAGGGTCTTAAGTGTAACAAAGTCACCTGCATAATGTGGCGTGTGGGATCATTATACAAACACAACATCTGTGATGTGACTGAGCACAAGTCAGCTTCTATGATACAAAGCAAAGAACTGTAATGTTTGAACACAAAAGACTTCCTTAACTGTCAAAATTAATGCAGCTTTTATTTTACAGATAAAAGTATGTTAATAACATATTAGATATTCATTTAAAAAATCTGAGGTATTTCTTAAAACATTGCTGCTGCCTTGTTGATGTTTCAGTATCAGTAATTCTGTGTGATATGTCAGCATTGCTCTGACTTGGGATTTTATTGGCAAGCTCATAATACTCTAGTGCCTGTTGAAAAATATCTGTTTTCTTGATTATCTTTTTGCTGTCAACTCTATTATGCCATCCCAATTCTCAGATCTTCTGATGGATGATACATGTGTAACAGCAACTATAAATACAGGCTAAAAGTCACACTGAAGCTGTGGACAAAATAAATACACAGTTTATCACGTCTGTCAATGTCCATTTTGAATATGCCAGAGATGAATATGAGGGCAAGGGAGGAACTGAACAAAATAGGCAAAGTCACTTTGACAGAAAACAATTTCTACACGTTTCTACAAATTGTGGATCAAATCTTAGCACGTCAATATATACATATCTTTGAGAGAGTGAGAAGAAACCTGGAGAAAAAGAATTTGTTATGAGTGTCATGAGAGATGGTGTAAAAAATCTTGCTGAAATCAAGATAAAAAACTTCCACTGGTCTCCCCTTGTCCACTGAGCCACTTACCTCATCACAGAAGAGTAGTTGGTCAGGCACTGCAACTTCACAAATATATGCTGACCAATCCCAATGATGGACTTTTGCTTAATATGGCTGGAAATGGCTTCCAGGAGGTTTCGATGTGTCACCTTTCAAGGGAATGCAGTGAGGCTGACTGGACTGCAGCTCTCCTCATCTTCCTTCTTGTTCTTGAAGGCAGGAGTGATGTTTCTTTTTTTTCAATACTCAGGAAACTTTCCCCATTCCTGCAACCTTTCAAATATGATAATAAGTGGCCTCAAAAATGCCAACTCCCTTAATACTCAAGGACACATCCTGTCAGGTCCCATGGACTTGTGCATATCCAGTTCATTCAAGTGCTTCCTGAGCTGATCCTGCTCTATTGAGGGCAAATCTACATTTCTCCAAACTTTCTTATTAGTTGGAGGGTCCTAGTATTCCTGAGGACCATTCTNGAAGAAATGAAGAAGACATTCTGTACTTCAGTGTTTTCCTTGCTCCTTGTCACCAGGACTTCTACCCAATTCAACACTAGGGCATTCCTAGCACTTCCCAGTTTTCCCTTTGCTGCAGCTATTCCAGTGAAAGCCCTCATCATTTTTCCCCAGTCACAGCTGCATCTGTTCCAACTGCTCTCTTCCAGAAAGGACAACTCCTCCTCAGAGGGTCTCTGTCCTTCCTATGGAGTATGTATAAAGCTGCCTCACATTTCTGGTCAAAACACGGTTTCAAGATTAGTGAGCAAGGCCAAAAGGCAGCCGAAGTGTTCAAGATTTCAACATGGGAAGGACACCTTAGCTACACCTGTTGTGCAGTCTGTGAGTGTGTCACTGCCTCCAGAATTTAAGCAGCCGTGTGCTTGACTAGCTTTTCATGCCAGTTTCCTCCCTGGGAAAAAGTTAGTGACAGCAAAGCTGAGTAGAATCTAAGTGTTCTTTCTGCATTCATAATAGGTAAATATGCCTTTGATAAGGAATTGTTAATATAATACTCTCTTAAACCTTGCATCAAAAAGAAACAAACAAGCCATAGTCAGAGAAAACTGACTCAGCATTAGGAATAGATTAGAAAGACAAATTCTTTGTAGTTATTCTGGTTTTCCTGCCATTCCTGTCATTACTTTTGTTCCCTTTTCCTCTCCAAACTGTTTCTAGAACAATAAAGCACAGGTATGTATAACAGTATTATATGCAAACTCTTGCTGAAATATTCTTTTATTTCAATACTTGAATTTTTTATATGTATTTGCATGAAAATGGTTTTTTTCAGTCTTGAATGAAAGAAACTCACATCTTCCCAGCATTTGAATTAGGTGTGTGATGCACAGAGCACAATTACACAATTCTCTGACATAACATACTGAAGCAGAATAATCTGAAGGTGTTAAAGTAGAAAAAAGCTTTTGGATAAAAATGCATTTGAAAAGCCAAGAAGGGTGATTTTATGATACAGCGTCTCTTTTCCATACCTATATAGTTAGTATAAAAATTGACAAGAGAAAACATTTTAATGTGCCTTTCATACGCAGAAGTGGTGATTTCTGCTAATGTTTTGTTATAATGAGACTTGTAAAGAACTACATTAGAAATGTCTTTCATGTACTATGATTTATTTGCAACTAAATTTTTTAGGATATGGTTTCATTACTCACTTTATTTAACTTTCTGGGAAATTAAGTTTTCTTGCCATCTCCAATTTGCATTCCGTGCCTGTCTTTAGCTAGACTACAATTCCCAAGGCAAGTTTGATGTCAACAGAGTAAGGCATTTCTCAGCATAATGCAGGACTTTGGGAAGCCTCCCACTGATCAGAATCATAATGACACCTAGCCTGCTACCCCAGAAAAATGAAACCCAGTGATGGGTCTTTGGCGATTTTTTTGGTTCTCAGGTAGCAGCATGAAGGCAGGAAGCAGTGGCACCTGAAGGTCCAGCAGCAGCACTCACACTGGGTGGTTTCACACTGAATGCTAAGTGAGGGTTCCTGGTGCTGCACTGAGTTTGCCCTGACTCAGCACCACATTATCAATTACCTGCTTATGCAAAAACGGTGTGGCAGAAAACACACAGACACATGTGATCCTTTCAAAAGATCTCATTTACTAATTCGAATCATACAAGAAAAGAAAATAAGATTGCTGAGACTACAGTAATGAAATGCAGCAAATGGCAACTTGAAAAGCAGTGCTTTCACTCTGCCAAAAGCAAAGGAACTTGCTGGTGCTTAATCAGTGGTACATTGGAGAAATTCTTGGCTATTTGTTCTTCCTTTGTTCCTGTTATTATAGAGATTGTGACTGTCTTTTACACCCTTTTTACTGTCTTCTCTGTGTTTTCCCCATGTATGTTGTATGTATATTTCATTTTGCCTCTGTCACGTCCCGAAATTGATTCTACCAAGCTCCCAAAGCTTCATTCCTTCAGTAAGCAGTGACTGAGCCTGTGGTGTCAGGCACAGCTAAAAGGTTTTCTTGAGCGCCTTCTGAGCAGGTCATCTACTGCACAGTGGCTTGTGATGGGAGGGTTTGGGACTTGACAGCCCCTTTCAAGAGGATGCCAGTAAGCTGCAGAGGGTCCAGCAGAGGACTGCATAATCAGGGCCCAGACCACACAAGTTGTGAGGAGTGGTTGACAGGGCTGGGCTTGTTTAGTTTGGAAAACAGGAGGTTAAATGGTAAATAAACTCACAGCAGCCTAAAACTGTTTGAAGGGGGCTTGCAAAGACAATCTTCTTGATTGTGGCAGACAGTGTAAGGGACAACAACTACAAGTTGCAAGTTGACATTTCTTCCAAGAACACAGCGAAATGTGGTAGAATCTCCATCCCTGGAGGTTTTCAAGACTTGTCTCAGGAGCAATGTAGAATCTTTTCTGAAGAATGAGATTGAAAGTGGAGATAATGAGAACGTTTCTGGAAGGATGGGAGAAAAGGAAAGGGAAATATTTTGCAAAAAGAATCTCTCAAGTTAATCTGCTGACTAAGGTCTCTTTGTCCTCTGATCTTTTAGTTTAAGAATCTGCCATGGAAAAATACAAATGAAAAAAGCTAGTCTCTCACATCCGCTGGAATAACAATGAGGGTTTTTTAACAGTTGGGGGGATTTTATAATGATTTTTGTCTTTTTTGTCTATTTTAGTATCTGTTCCCACTGTCTCAGGAAGTTCATGATCACAAGCAGGAAACTATGTTGTGACAGTAAAGATATGTTTCTTTAAGGTAAATGTCAGTCTTTAAAAAGAAGGTGTATTAGAGAATGACTGGATTTAAACTGATAAGTGACTTCTTATGCTTGTCAATTCTGTAGTTAGAAACAGGTTAGTAATGATCAAATTATTATTATGTAGACCATTTGGAAAAGAAATATATAATAAACAGTTATATTTTACAAGCTTAAAGAAATTAATGGCTTTGACAAATTAAACATAACAATCTTTTTTCTCCTGCCTTTGTCAGCTGTTAAATCATCAAACACAACCCAATTTTCTTCCAACACTAGAATTGCACTGAACTACCATTTTGATGAACCCTTTCATATTAATCAACCTCTTTTATTAATTTTTTAATTAATAGTTTATTAATATCTTCATAGGAAAAAACTGGGGTTCAAGTAAATGATCCAGAATTTTGTGCTTTTGCAAATCACAGAAACTGTGATTTTGGTAAAAATAGCTCTCTGAAGCCATTCATTTCTGTCATGTCTTTAGGACTTTTTTGAAGGAATAAGTATATGTGATGAGAAAACAGTGAGTCAGCATAGTTTTAAGCATCTGCTCAGAGATGTAGTAGCAATCCAAAACCAAAGCTTAAATTTTAATGTGTTTCATATGGGGTTTTTTTTTAACATTTTGATCTTTGACAACCTAAAGATTAATTTCAATAAACATTCCCTCTCAAAACTAATAAATTTTTAGTAACCAAGGGACATGCTAAAGCACCTTTTCGTCATTTTTATGAGGAAAGTGGAATTAAATTTAATTTTTCAATCCCCCAGTGACGCATTCCCTGATGAAAAATAAATTTATATGATTTGTAAGTGGGATGTGTGTTGATATGGAGGATTTCTCCCTTTTAGTGGAGAAAATATACCAAACTACTCTTATATGAATGCTGCCAAAAGCATGTCTTGATAACGAGTAGCATAAAATATGATTTACCTAATCCTTTAAAAGGTTTACTAATTCCTGATGGGATTATAAGAACATGTTTGGAACTAGTGCTGCAAAAGGAACAATTTTTACCATTTTATAGAACTTTACTGAAGTTTCAAAGATTTTTCCCACTGTGGAGTAAGCTGAGCCAAAACCTGGCAAGGACTGCAAAAATGAGTGTGACAGCGCAGAAGACCTGATGAACTTCAGAAGAGAACTCTCAGTTGGAATGTGATCTGCTAATTTGGATTCCTGTTTTGTCAAATTTGACCTTTAGTCTGAGCTCTAGGTATTCCTCTTCTCATGAGAAAGACTCAGTCATGTAGGTATTGGACAGCCAGGGCTGTTTACTTTCTAGTGTCTTTTATGACTTCCTAGTTTAGCTTTTGGGCTGGTTTTTTTTTTTTGTTTGTGGTGTTTAGAGGTTTTTGTTTGGTTGGTGGTTTTTTTTAATATTGAATATATCATTAACTAAAGCAGAGGTTCTGATCTAGTTCAATTTTGATTTAGGTGAATGATCTAAACCCTAAACTGTGCAATTATTAACTGTTGCCCTATTTCTGATAGACCAATATTTTCCAATATGTGAAAAACACCATTAAAAAAATCACATCTAGTTCTCTGTAGAGCTGACCTTTGGCTAGTTGGAGAGCATGATGACTGTATTATTTTTGTGGAGGACATCGTGGTGTTACACGTTGTTAGATTTTTAGCATCTAATGCTTATGGGCGTACCCACTTGGATTGCATTCTCAGCTTGAATATGACCAACATCAAATGAATCCATTAAGGCAAACTGGGGTGTTAACAGAAAGGGGTTTCATTCTTCCTTGACTCTGGGGTAAAATATTTGTCTCAGTGATATTAATGAAATGTTCACTCTAGTTAGGCTACTTAAAGTTAAGCAATTTTGTAATTAGTTTTTATGGAGATCCTTTCTTAAATATTGTTTGTAGTACTAATGGTACAAAATCATATCCTACTTCAAAAAGAGCAGCGTTTTGTTGATGAATGAAAGGATCTATGCAAAAAATATGTAAAGCATTTTATGATACTTAGAGATGAAAGTTACTTGGTGTATATGGTTAGCAATGGTAGTTGCATCTAAGGGCTTCTATCCAGTGTTGGTGTTGTGGTTTCCCGAGCAGATAGACAGGAAATATATACAGCATCAGCTAAGGCTCAGAAACCACCTAGAGTAAGGGGTACAATTGATTTCCCCGCTTAATATTAATTCTCTTGAGATTCTATCCTTGAAAGAATATGAGACTTAGTTGTCAAATAGCAATCGTGGTTGGAATTAAGACTGTAGTTATGGCCATATGTGCTACACAAAGGTAAAAGTTTCAGGAGACAGAACACTGTTATACAGATAATTCTCCAACTGAATTATATTAACTTTTTTTTTGTTTTGAATACTTTTGGATGAATGGAAGACCTTCCTTACAGTACTGTCTTGGTTTTGTCTATTATAAATTTCTTCCTAGTAGCTGATATAGTGCTGTGGTTTGGATTCAGGATAAGAATAATATTGATAACACACTTATGTTTTAATTATTGCTACACAATGCTTAAACTAAATCCAGCTTCTCACACCACTCCACCAGTGAGGAGGCTGCGGAGCAAAGGAAGCTAAAAGTTGGAACAGTCAGGACAGCTGACCCAAACTGGCCAAAGGAATATTCCATACCATATGCCCAGTTTATAAATGAGTGAGAAAGCTGGCTGGGAGGCTGCTGCTTGGCACTGGCTGGGCATCACTTGGTAGGTGGTGAGCAATTCCATAGTACATCACTTGTTTTGTATATTCTAGGTCTTTGAACAATTACTATTATAATTATTATTATTATTATTATTATTATTATTTTCCCTCTTCCTTTTCTGTCCTACTAAATTATCTTCATCTCAAGCCACAAATTTTGCTTTTTTTCCCCAGTTCTCTCTCCCATTCTCATGGAGGGACAGGTGGAGGGGGTGAGATGAAGGCTGAGCAAGTGAGAGGCTGTGTGATGTTTATTTGCCTGCTGGCTTAAACCAAAACTGTCCTTTTTAGCACCTGTCATGAGGCAAGAAAGGTTGAGATAATGGCAGATCTTATGAGAACCTGTTAAACCAAATTTGTTATAAGCATTCATTATATTAGTTTAGTAGTCACTGGTCACAGGGTTGCCAGTAGAGAAAACTGCAGTTTTTATTTCAACATTCCCATTAGGAAGTCATGATCACCCTGGTCCTTCCTTAAACACGTGTTGTTCTATTCCTCCTTGGCATGCAGGAGATTTAAAGACGAAAAGGTCTGTCTGTCACATGTTTCCTGGTTTTCTAAGAAGAAAAAAGAACTTAATAAAGAGAGTGCCAAATTTGCAGATATTTTGTTTAAATATGTTTATTTACATAGACTCACTTCTTGGCCTAAGTCAGATTTTTAATTCTGTACTATCTGCCTTGATTAGATTAATACAGATATAAATTTCATTTTCTCTTTTTGAAGGACACCTTGTAATGAGATTATCCATAAACTGATCTTTGCTATGTGTCTGCCCCTGTTAGTTTCTTACTGCCAGGTGCCAAATAAATGCATGCATCATCTATTGAATCTGTGTCAGTGTGAACTCATGAACATTGTTTGCCTAATAATTTTATTCTCAAAATGCTAGCTTTGTTTTTGGGATTTTTTTTTTTAAATGAGAAGTGATAGAAAATAAGAGCTGGGATGAAATACCCATCTTTTATTACAATTCTCACATTTATGAATTCAAAGAAATAACCAGCACTTGAAAGTAACCAGTAATTAAAAAACAAACAAACAAACAAAAATGGTTCAGCAAGTAGTTGTGAGCTTTCTTAAGGCTTGTTGAGCATAACTCTGTACTGGGGTCATCTTTCCTGAGTTGTGAATCCACCCTTGCAGCAGCTGAGAGCTGGAGAGGGGGTGAGCGGGCAAGCAGTGTGATGGGGATGAGACACTCTGGGGAAGGAGCACAGAGGCAGATTGCTGTCCTTGCTGTGCCATTGTCAGGGCAGGATATGGACCTGCCCATCGTGGGCCATTACTGGGGCTGCGGTGAGCCCTGCCAAATGCTTGCCCATGCCTCCCCTATGTGCAGGCGGTAGTTGTGCTTCCAACCTGAGGAGTCTTACTCTGCTGACAGAGCATTTTGTAGGAGCTGTTGGTCTTCTCAGGCCCTGAAGGGGCACAGGAAGAGGCTGGAAGACTCTTTTCATCCTGATTCTGGCAATTTTAGGAGCTGTAGGCTGTGGCATCACCTGGATTGAGGATCTGAGAAGGGTGGATTTTAACTTCAAAGCTAAATCATGTTACTCAGTGTTCCGTACAATGAAATAATGAATATGTCTTTTAACTATGCAGAGGTGTCCCTTAGTTGATGTAACAGTAATTGGCAGCAGGTGTGGGAAGTTTCCCTTTCAAATCTGCAACCGATAACTTTGACTTCAAGAAGGATTTTATCTTTTTTCTCTTTCCTTTTTTTTCCCCCCTGCAGATCACTTTGGGATTTTTTTTTTCTATTATCAGTAATGTAGTGGCAGAACTGTCGCTTAGCAGTTAACCTGGGACACACCAGCTGCCTCTGATCTCTCCAGCACTTTCCCCAGGTCCCTTAGCTCTTCAAAGATTTGGCCTTTTGTAAGAGAATTCATTGAGTCTGTTATAGTGATGTTGGAAGTGTTTTTTATTTCTTAGATGTAGATGAAATATTCTCTTGGCCTTCTTACTGTAAAATTCATCACAAACTTTGGGGGAAGGAGAAGGTGGAGAACTAGAGATCTAAATGGCTGCTGCCTGATAATCATGTGATCCCACAGACAATAAATGACATTTTTGAGGGAAGATGTTCAGAAAAATAATGTGAGCTTTGTGTTGCGTGGTTTTGTGACAGCATTTCAAGCTAAGTTCTCTAAACTTGTCCCTTACTGTGCACACATCAAAACACTAAAGATGTTTTAAAACTCAGGGGTTATTCAGTGGCAGATCATGGGATTTTCTAAAAGAGAGAAAGCACAAAGTCACTTGAAGAAGACAAAAAAAAATTGGGCATCATGGACAAATCTCTGTCTGTGTTGCCTTTGCAGGAAATATCCTATGTCCTGGATTTGTTTTCAAACTCTTAAACAAGTGTCTTTCTAGGTGGCAGCAGAGCACAGTCTCTCTTTGAAGGAATTCTGTCCTTCCACCCCCCTTTGGAGGTCTCATGGCCTGCCTGCTCCTTGCTCCTTTGAAGCAATCTGTGTCTGTTGCTCTGTAAACTACACTCCTGGGAAGACTCTCATTTCTCACTGCACTCTAAAAACTTCTGTTAGTGGACAGACACTTGGATGTCTCCAGGCAAAATGTATTTTCTCCTTCTTTTCTAAAGGGTCCACTTGCCCCAAAGTGTAGTAGTAAACACTGGATGATCTGCAATTTTCCCTGGAAAATTCCAGTTAAACATGGCATAACATACAGTTATGCAAGTGCTCTCTTTCAAAAACTAGTACATATTTTTATGAATACACTGCAAAATGTGTACACATGGGTAGACGATGATTCCTTTAGCAATTAGGAAACATATTTTGTTGTTTTATTAACCAGTCAGGTTTTCATTTACTCAGCCTTTTCTCATGACAGCCTTATGGAAATGTGGCATTGTGAATTTGGGATCAAAGAAAGATTTAAATTACAAGTATTTTATTAGACTTAGCTTCAGAGGTTCTCACAAGCATCCGTTAGAACCAGTGAATTGCTAACATGAACATAATGTGGAATTGCACAACCAACATGTTTTTTTTTCTGAAAGGAGATATTTTCTATATGCATTTGCTATAAAGTTTCTGCTTTTGAAACAGAAATATCTGTGCCATGGAGGATAAGCTGTATTTAATAGTTCTGTAATCACTGAAGTTGGAGCTATACTTTCCCATTAATGACTTCTGCTTGATAGCTCTCCAGCTACTGGTCCAGACCAAACTGAAGGACTTTAATATTTTTTTTTACATTAAAATTATTACTTAATATGGTTTTCTACTATCCCTTTGACATGAAGGCTTAATGAATGAAAGTATTTTTAAATTAGTTGTGAGGTGAGAAACTAGTTAAGGTGATCCTAGCTTCTCTGGCAGTGATGCTTCATAAAGATAGTTACCAAGTTCTTAAACTGAAGTATAGATACCAAGCCTTAAATTGAAGATAGGCTGCTAAACCTCCTTAGAAGCCTTTAATATAGCAATGTGTTCAATGAAGCAGTATTCCTTAGGTAATTACCTTTTTTTTTGTGCCGTACTCAACTATCTTGAAAAAAGTTCTAAAGAGAAGTGAAAGGTTTCAATGGTACCAATAATTTCCACTGATTAGGTTACTGTTATTGATATTAAACCGTAATGAATAGGCCAGCTGCAATACTGGGGGTTATTTAATTTATTTTAGAATGGGACTGAAGCACAGCTTTCCAGACAGTGAGAGAGAGCTTTTGAACTCACAATGTTTAATTGCAGAAAAAACAGTAGTGGCAGAAAGTGCAGCACTTGTCACAGTAGAAATACAAAACTGTTTTGCTCTAATGCAACATCGAAGCAGAGAGCTGTTGTTTATATGTGAGTTTGCATTTTCCTCTTTAACCCCATTTTTGCTTTCTCGTAACTTCCTCAAACCATTATATTCTTATTTAAAATATCTTGTTTCAGTTGCGAAGTAAAGTACTTAATTTGGAAAAATGTACATTAAAAAGAAAAGAGAAAAGGAAAAGTGTTTTCTACACAAGCTGTTCTGGAACACATTATTGAAGGTAAAAATGCATAGAATAAGATTCAGCAACTTTATTTACCTAAAGAAGTTTCAATTTGAATGTTTATTAAAAAAAATCTTTTTGAAAAATAACTTACAGATGAAATTAATTCTCTTTGATGACTGTGAAGCATAGATTTACCGGAATGGATATCAGAATTTTCAGACATGTCAATTGAGAAATCATTGTGAACAGGATTGGAAGAAAAAAGAAGGAAAAAAGAAATGGAAAGTTCTAACTTTGAATACTGCGTTAGAGTACAAGACTGTATACATCGGCTGCATTAGGATTTGCTTTGAGGATAAACATAAAATAGTACTAAGGCAAGGAAGTTCTGAATAATGGAAGATACCATAGGAAGAAAGAATTTTGTGCTAAGCAGTCTACCAAGGGGACTGCAAATAGTTCTTAAAAGGAAGAATGGGACTGCAGTAATAAAATTCTGTTCCCTACCCATGATGTTTGATTTTGTTATCTTGAATCTGGCAGGAACCATCACGAAAAACAGCTGAAGTCTTACTGATTGCAGTAAAACATTCTCAAAGAACTAACTCTATACTTAGCTTCCTATGTCATGTAGACTGTTTCCAGTGACATAATGAGTCTTGGTTGGGTTGGTGATTTATAGGTGTAGAACTGGCATGAGGCTTTGCAATAGCAGGTTGTTAGCAGCTATTAGAAGAGATCCAAAAGATGGTAGAGTAAATCTGAGAATTATAAAGAATGTGTTATGGAGAACTATAATTGTGGTCATGGTTTTTAAGCCTATTATTGAGAAGTTACAATAATTCACATACTTTTTCTACTTTATGTACTCATGCAAATACTATTGATAACCTTTCAGAAGTCTTTGAGCTAGGAAGAAGTGAACAGACATGTTGATTAAGCCTTGAACAGAGCTAATGTGAGCTTTACTAGCAAACAAAGAAAATTATTTGTGCTCTAATGACCACCGTGAGGTTTTTGTGTCCAAAATTCATACTTAGAAGGTGAAATAAGGACTCCTACTTTTAAAGTGAAAATCTCATATTAGATGCTAAATCTTATTTATTACTTCCAAAACTTCCTTTGGACTCCTGGTACTAATGTAAGACAAGGTAATAAAACTGAATGTTTTAATTATATGAACATAGATCATTTTCACTGGGTTTTTTTGGACAGAGGGAGGAATAGTTGAGTAGATTTAATTTGTTGTTTCAAATTTTGTTATAACTCACTGACAGGGTTCAGTGACTATGCAGAGGAACAAAATAGTGTTAAATTGTATTGTGTTTTTCTATAGACAGTGTAAATTTGTTTGTTCACCTTACTCTAAATGTTACATATTCTGCATTTTAAAAAAAATAATATATCTTTTAAATTAAGTTGTGATTTCATGGTTCACTACGTGCAAGTTAAATAATACTTCTTTCCAATCCAAGATACCACGTGAACCTAGGCACATGATATTTACAGGCATTTTATTCAAAGTCTAAATATGGATATACCTCAAATTTTTTTGTTTGAAAGGAAAATATTGGGAAATGGGAATAATATCTTAGCTTTCTTGTATTTGCATTCAAAACTACATTGACATACAGACCCCATCATTTTTAGACGTGCTGATGGGTCTAGTTGATATAAAGCAATACATATCAGATGTATATTCCTACTTCAGCCTCTACTTTTTCTCATTATATGCTTCTGTTTTTATTTTGGTTCTCTTTGATGCCTGCTTTAGCACTGTCTGGATGGCAACTTTAAGATGTTACATCTGACCCAGTAGCAGGAACTCCAATTAAAGTAGATTCCCTCCTTATCCAAGTGTGCTTGGATATCACACACTTGGACAAGTATCCTCCTCCTTGAACTTGACATCTCTTAAAAATATATATTTTGTGCTCAGGTAATATGAGGTGCAGAAGCCATTTTCTGGCATTTTTCCTTTGTGAGTGAAAAGAAGCAATTTGATATACAGGATACTCAGCCAAGGCTTCTGACTGAAAGGTTGGGCAGGAAACCTATGAAACAGCATGAGTACTGCCTAAGATTTAGTAGCCTGATACTTTGGACACAGAATAATATTTAGCTCTTAACAAGTAAATTATTACTCCAATTTCAAAATCAAGTCTGAGACATGTAGTGGTTTTTTTTAAATTCCTCTTGGGTATGCTGGCATCATACAGAGAACATGAAATAAACACTGAGACCTCTCATAAATACAGTTTTGGATTTGACCTACTCTTAATGCTGGATGAGGTGATTAATCCAGTATATTTCCTCTCTCTTTAAAAAGACAAAGTGCTTAAGCAAAATTATTTCTGTATTTATATGTTGAGCTAATGTGACTTAGCATTTTAAAACACTTGAAAAAGCAAATATTTGCATTTGGGTGGTCCTCAAACCAGGAAATCTACATTTAATAGCAAAAGGGCTTTGTGATATGGCAGCAACCTAAATTTTTTTTTCCCAGAATTGCCCTAAACATGAAGAAATCTAGTTGAGTGTTTTTTCCTCAGTCCTGTTTACACAGTTATAAATTATAGCTGTATACCAACATAACATTTTTGATGACTTGCATATTTCTTCATTCTTATTGTTTTTGTTT
>WEIT01033885.1:274214-290858 GCA_013389985.1 Dryoscopus gambensis | reverse complement strand
CTGCCTTAGCAGAAGGCAACACACAACAAACCAGCAATATAACTGTATGTGTTGTTTTTTCTTGACACAACACTTGTACTTTTTCTTTACCTGCATATGTGTGGGTCTAGGATGTTTTTGCATCTGATGCAATTAAAAAAATTTCCCTCATCCATTTTATGCCTGTAAATGCCTTTATGTCATCACTGCTCTAAAACAAAATGAACCCTAATCCTTACTAACAGTTTAAATAAATACTGAACTAGTTAGTCTACTTACCAAAAGCCTTCATTTAGTCAAATCTAATTTGCAAGTTATTGCTGCTTCCTGTTGTTTTGTTTCTGGGAAAGATTCGAGTAGTGTTTTAAACCAAGACCTCCAAAATACCTTAATGAATCAGAAACAGTGTTTCTATTGTAACCGTCTTAATCTCTTGATAATTTTCCTTTTCATTAATGAAGAGTCTGAGTTTGTTGTTCCAGCTCAGCCTTTAATGCTAAAGATGTTTTTGTGGTTTGACATGTAAAGAGTGGGCACCCAGGGCAGAGATTCACGTGGTGCAAATTCCCATTACTCTCTGAAAGCCATTTCTGAGGATGCCAACTCTAGTTCCTGCATAGGGATATCAGTTTACAGCATCTGTAAACTTTTCCCATCTACTGTAATTTGAGCATGAATATTTTTACTTAATATTATGGAATCACAGAATCATTAATGTTGGAAAAGACCTCTAAGATCATCAAGTCCAACCATTAACCTGACATTGACAGGTTCACCCCTAAATCATGTTCCTAAGCACTACACCTGCATGTTTTTTGAACACTTCCAGGGATAGTATCCACCACATCCCTGGGCTGCCTATTCCAGTGCCTGACCACTCTTCCAGTGAAGAAATTTTTCCTATGAGTGAAGAACCTTTTTAGTGAAGAAATATTTCATGGCTACAGAATCTGCAACAGGAGTGTTTCCAATGCTCATGTCAGGCCAAAACATAAATCGTGTTTTAAAAATTTGTGTTTATTTTTGCTGAATGTAGCAGCTGGATGGTTGGCACTAGCTGGAGGCAGTGAGAAGCTGGTTTCTGCCCCCAGTTCTGCTTCTGCAGTGACACAGAGGCCAGGATCCCCCCTTGTGTCTTCTCCCCTGTTTTTTTGCTGTCTATTTACCAAGTATGTACAAGCACAGTTTGGTGAGCATTCTCTGATTTGTGGTGGTGCTTTAGAGCAGTGCAGGCATCTACATTCTGCTAGAAAGCAAGACGAAGTGCTTTTAAACCCCTTGGGATTTTTTGGAAAAACTTACCCTAGGTCTTGCAGATTAGCAAAATCTCCTTCCAAAAACCAGTGTAATTAGTTACTCTGAACACAGAGAGCTGAGATTCAAAAGCAAAGAGCCCATGAACAGGCTTCAGCAGTTTCTGACCTGGCGAGCCTTTCTGACCTAGTGTGCCAGCAACCATGTGCTTCAGCAGGGTAATTGTGCTCACAGGGACAAAAGCAGCAGTGCTGTGAACTCCCTCAACCTCCTTGTACAACTTTTGCCCCCATACTAATTCCTGCAGCCTCCTTCCATGTGTGGAACTGCATGGAGGTAATGAAGTCAGAATGGGGCTGGTAGCATGTGTATCCTCAGAAGGTTATAAAGAGAATAAAGTGGGTTTTACTCATTTCCTCTGATTTGACATTTAATGTATCAGCATTTCTTTCTTTTCGTATTCCTTAAATTGGTAAAATGTGGGCTTTCATCATAAGGTTTTCATCTCAGCAATGAAAAAAATATATTAAGCAGAGTTCAAATAGACTTTTGTTTTGTGAGAGACCAGCTTTATAACTAGGTGGATAGCTACATTTGAAGAGAGCACAGATCTCTGCATGCAGCACAGATTGGCCCCACTCTCTCAGGAGGCAGAAAGTTTTCTTGCGGCCGTGTGTTGTGAACTCGCTGTGCTCCCCAGGCAAATGCAGTGAGCAGGACATGGGCACAGAAACACGCTGCTGCCAAACAAACCGAGCATGAACTTGCAACAGATCAGCTCTCTGATAACTGATTTAATGACCCTCTCCAGCTTGTGGGACAGATTTTGCCTCTGATCCTACTGCGGCAACTCCCTCAAAAGTCTCTTCGGATGCCTTTGATCCTGCCTGTGACAAATGACTGCCCCAGACCCCCAGGAAGGGCAGCATCTGCTACCTCCTGACTGAGCTATTTACTGTGTCCTAGTCAAAAGGCTTTCTCTCGTATTGTTCATCTTCAAGATGGGGACTACCTCAGCTTTCATTTCTCTTTTTTACGTCCACAGTTTCCTGTTTCTTTACACTGTTTGTTCCCTTTAGTTTTTCCTTCCTTCTTGTCTCTACTTACTTACCATCGTCTGCCTTTCTTCTTTTTCATTATCTGCCTGTTTTTCTATATTATAAGGGATTTCCCCCACTGTTCTCTTCCACTGCCTTCTCTCCCATTTCTTTTCCCCCTCTTGTCTTTCTTCTGTCTGGCTGTTTCTGCTTATCAATCACATCATGACAGCAGAGAGCAGCTCACAGAAAAAGGACCAACTGGGTTACATCCTGATAACAGCACATGCTGCTGATGACAGGACCAAGAACATGGAGCAGCGATGCCTCCAGACTGTTTTGGTTTTGAACACATGATCCAGAGAGGGAGGGAGAGGGGCTTTTTCACAAGCCCTGCTCAGTTTACATAGCCCTGCACACATGGGACGGGGTTACAGTGCCATGGGCATTGGCACAGCTGGGGAAGGTAGCAGCAAGAGGACAAGCTCTGCACGCATGATGAAAGGAAATCGCTAGAGGAGTTATAGCTTTGCTACGAAAGGCAGCAAGCCAAGGAGAAGCATTTGAGAGGAAGGCAGAGTTCTCTGCTGCACATGTCACTCCCATCTTGAGGAGGATTTTATGTATGGGAAAGAAGCAAATGTTGAGCATGGCCCTGCTCCCGGTTATGCTTTCCAGGAGAAGACTCCCTGGGCTGCTTCTCAACAGGTCTCTGCCATGGGCCTCTCAAACAGTACAGGCAGTGGGCACCCACTGCAGCCATGCAGGAGTGTGGGGCAGCTTGTGTGCAGTCAGGCAAGGGACTACATCCAAGGAACCCACAGAGGTGGTGCTGGGGCTTAGTTAAAGGACAGCATTAATGGAATCACCTGCCAAAGTAAGGCTATTCTGAATTAGCAACACCAGCAGCAGCTGTGCCAGTCATGACAGACATTGTTGGCTCTGGCCATTTTTGAATGTCCACAAGCCATCAGCACTCTGACATGATTTGTGTGTTGCTGTTGGTAATGGTATCCATTTAGAAACCCTTGTGCTGACTTTCTTCTTCCTCTCATGGATCTAAGATATGGAAGAGCCTGTGATATCCTGGGGTGAAAAGAAAAGGCAGACTGAGGTATATTTGGTGCTTGATATTGCACTACTTAGTGCGGGTAAGTGACAAGAAGTGCTGGGACTTGGCTCATGGGCTTTGTTGAGCAGGATGGAGCAGCACAGGGAGGCTGCTGGAGGGAGGCCACTGAGGATGCTGAAGTCCAGGGAGGGTTTTATCGTGTGTGAGTAAGGAAGAGCATGTGCATATCCAGAGGTCTGCAATGCAATGGCATGCTGAGGCTAATCTCTTGTTGCTAAGGAGCCCTACACATGTTTGGTGTTGGCTTGAGTTACCCTTCCTCAGGTGGCCTCCCCCCTCTCCCAGTGAAGTCCATCTGTTTGGCCTCAAACCCCGTGAGTTTTGGCTCTGAAGCACATGGCCCATCACGAAGGCCCAGAGCAGCTTGGAGGAGGCTCTGCGCCCAGCACCACTGAGTGCCGCCAGCTGTTTCCTGACGGGCGACTCCTGCGTGAGTCACATCACTTTGCTGGCTCCGTCCCGTGGAGAGCAGCTGGCCTGGCACGCCGTGGGCACGGAGATGTCTCTGGCTCCTGCAAAGTCATTGCTCTTCTGGAAAAAGCTCTTAGACACTGCTGAAACAGCAGCAGTGGGTGAGGCTGGGGGCAGGTGTGCCTCAGAGTCTGCTCCACGCTGGCTTTCTGGTAGTGCAGTCTGTGGCTGGTTAAAAGAGGGGTAAATGCACACCACATGCTGCTAAACTGGGCATGTAGAAGCAGTGGGAAAAGTTAGCTACTTGGCCTTGGCCTTTCCCAGCTGAGGCTACCTTCTGGCCTCTGAGGAGGGTGCACTGCAATGCTGATCCACACAAGCATCCCCTGGTGCACTGGTGAGGAGGCACCATGAGGAGCTGCTTGATCAGCCATGGGCAGCAGCAAGCTGCAGAGATATCCATCCTTTCTTCCACCTCGGTCAAGGGAGCTGGTTCCTGGCACATGCCTGATCTGAATGCACCTGATAGCAGGAAGAAGGAGTCAGGTTGGAGTCCCTGGGAAGCTGTGGCCACATGGATTGAGTGATCACCTTGGTGCCACTGCCTGCTCATTTGGGTTCCTCATCTGCGTACCATCCATGCTGGCTTACTTGTGTACGCTCCTTGCCCACAGGGGCAGGTACCTGCCAGAGGTGAGATGAGGTGTCCTGCTATCCTGGTGGCTTGTCCACCTCAAAAGTCACACCAGCCATGGATGTCAGCCCTTCATCAGGCCTTCCAAATTATGTGCACTTGAAAGCACGTGTGCAGGCATTACATGTGAAGTCTACTCTGAAACAACACAGCACAGATTGCAAGCCAAGCATTCAGTACTTAGGAAAAGCCAGGTTTAAGGTTTCCTGTGCCACACCAACCAGACTTGAGGTTTTGATAACATCATCTCTCTTAGGATCTCATCACTGACTCCAGCATCCTGTTTCTCTTAGCCTAAGATTCTACCTCTCTCCTGCTTTGCTGCCAGCTCCAGGCCTTTTCTCTCTTCCACATCACAGTCTTCCCTTCATCCCAGATCCCAGCCTAAGTTTCCTTTTCTTCCTATCAGGTTGTGTGCTCTCACCTGACTCCTAAACATGCCTCACAGCTGCACTGACAGTATAGACCTCTCCCCCTTCTTCTTCCCATCTCCCAAATCTGCCTCCTCAGTCCCACATTCCCTGTTATTCCTCAACTCCTTTTCATGATCTGTTTCATTCATGCTTTCCCAACTTTTGCATTACAACCATGGAGTTTGTTCCTAATCTTTGCATGCCATTCCCTCCCCATCCTGGGGGACCCCTAAAATTCCATCCTTCTGCTGTGGTCTGGAGCCTCCTCACAGCCATTAGCACCCAGAAACTGCAGCTGCAGGAACAGAAGGAGCTGCACATTCTCATCAGCCTTGAAACAGAGACACCCAGGGAAGTCAGGACCAGGTGCTCATAGACAGCTGCCTCTCAGTGGGACTTCTCAGCCTCTCAGACAGCCCTGCTTCCATCCATTACGCAGGTTAACCTTGTTACGTGCCTAAAGCTCAGATGAGATCAACCACCTTCACACCATGAAGGTCTTGGTTGAAGTATTTAAAGACAGGCAAACTTCTGATTAAATTGCAAGAGGGTCTTACAGTGGAGGCTGTTAGGGAAACATGGTGCGTGTGTGCAGTACAGCTACTGGCTTAGTCAGCAATAACTCGTTGTAAAGGTTTACAGCGGGCTGTGTGAAAAGCAAAAGCATTCCTCATTTAATTTATTTGCTTCTGGGGATATAAACTCATAGGATGTCACAGCAAGTGGTGTGTGATTATTATAATGTATAGTGGCTTTCCAGGCTGTTATTTGTTGTTGGCACAGCAAGTTTTTGTGGCCATGCCATAGCATGTGTAATGCTTCAGTCTTTTTGGCTGAATTCACTGACAGCAAATAGAAAGCATTGGGTTATATTCTTGCCGTGCCATAGCCTGCCCTCCAGGGTAAGGGGGTTTGGTTGGTCAGAAGCTGCATAGATGGCTTTAAAATATTGCAGTGAGAGTTTCATTTGGAACAACTCGGAGCACCATTTCTGGCTCTTTGGATAACTGGAAATCCTTGGCCTCATATGTCATCCAAGAAAATGTAGGAAGAGCACTGGACAGGTTGGCTCTTTAGGAAACATTTGGAAACCATGGTTATAAACTTATCCTGCCCAAGTAAGTAAAACTTCTTTACATAACTGTATGCTATCCCTTTATGCTACAGAAGGAAGACACAGGCTGTGTGTCAGCTCAGAGGTACACTTTCAATTCAGTTTTCTGAAGTTCCTATAGTCTGGTTTCCTGAGAAGTTGTTATGACATCCAAGTAAGCAAGTTTGCTCCAACACGCATAGGACTGGCTGAAAAAAACCCAAACAGCAAATGCAGCCTGACATTGGCAGGCTGCTGCAAAATTAATTGGGTGAGACGTGCCAGCTCAGGAAATTAATTTTTGTTTGGACAGCTTCACTATTGGTAGGGATGATTTTCCTCTGCTAAGCAGAATGACCAGCCACACTCTTTAGAATTGTTATAGAGGTGCATTAGAGCCAAAGAGAGATAACATTCTTCATATCTGGCTAGCAGCTTGGTGACAGGGGACGGGATGCAATGTACTCAGAGAGGCTGCTATATAAAAATGGGCAGGTTTTGGCTTCTAGTAAAACTTACCTTTTCCCACGGAGATGTTCAAAGACAGCATATGCTGGGTCTTCCATGGTGAATTCTGCACTGTGGTGCCAGTCTTCAGAACTGGGTCATTCTTAGGGTAAATCTGAAGAAAACCAGGGTCTAGAAAGGATAAGAATTCACAGAACCTTGTTGTGGTCTTTCACATTTCCTGTGTCCTGAGCTAAACCTTGCCACAGCAGATGTGACTGCAGGTTAGACAGTCCGTCAGAGTTTTGGGATTCAGTTCAGAACCAAAGGCTGAAGGGAAACCTGGGGTTTGAATCCAAATCTGTGGCCTCCCTTGTATCCCATAGGGTAAAATATTTTTAGTTTGATTTGCTTCAGCATCTGTGCACCTGGCATTCTGGAAGACCATGTATGAAGCAAACCAAGCTAGTCAAATTAATCAACATGCCATTTTTCATTGTTGCTGATTGATCAGTAGAGGAAAGCACTGATCACATTTCACGTACTTACCTTTTGAAAGTTTCCCAGAATGCAGGAAAGAGTGTTTATACTGTATACTTGGTATTGTTTGCCAACAGCTTCAGGAGGTCACTTTCCCCAGAGGGCTTTAATCTACCTCGGAGGTCTCTCATGTGGGCCCTCTGGACTTGTTTGATGTGTCTTCTCTGCTATTTAAAACTTTCTCCTCAAAAGCTTGGTGGAGGAAACAAGCAACAGAGAACCCTCAGGACATGATGGTTCAAGAAAAATAGTCCTCTGCTCTTTACCTCCTGCTTCTTGAGACTCTGATGTACCTGCCCGTATCTCCTGCTTTGTGCACCCTTCTGCTTCAGGCCCTGTGTCCCCACAACCTTCCAGCCACTCTTTTCCTTCCCACAAGTCAGAGCTCTCATCCACATCCCCTTCATCAGCTTCCCCCTGCCTGCTGAAGAGACTGAGATTGCTATGCCTTTTTTTGAGTTAGTTTTCTTATTTCTGATTATGCTATGTCCTCTGGGAGAAAAGCCTCCATATACATGGCAAAGATATGGCTTTTCTCCCACATGACAGCTATTTTTCATCTCCTCTGAGCACGACAGAGCTCTGTCCAAAAGAAAGCTCCATATCTGGGTGTGAAGGTCTGAGTGGGACACTTGAGTATCATCTAATCACTCCAATGTTGGAATAGTTCAGCCTCTGTTGAACTACCAGTACCAGTCCTCCTATGTGTCATTACCCAGCCAGCATAATGCTGCTCATTAAATCATTTGTTGACATTAATTTGATTTTAAGCTCAACTACAATACCAGCAGTGTTGAAAGAAAATGTGATTTAATAATTACTGCAACTTTTTACCACAGAGTATTATGCATTGTTTTGAAATGTCTGGCTGTGGATGTTACTTTAAAAAGCTTTGAAGTTCGTAGTAAAAAAGTGTTGTTCCTCATCCTTGCTTTCCCTTGTCGCTCAGACAAGTCAAAGCCAACAAGTCTCTGCAAAGTTTAAATAATTTTCCCTTTCGTTTTATGTTTTTAATGCATTTACAGTAAGACTACATTTTTTTTATGAGTTCCTAGGCATAGCATGGAGGTTTTTGTACTTCAGTATCTGCCAAAAATGGTGAGGGTAATGTGGCTTGAGCAGGTCCCATCTCATCCCCATTTTTGTTTCAGTCTTGGAGTCTGGGACTTCTTCTCAAGCACATTTCTAAAATCTGGCAGGCCAGGGACATGTTCCCACAGCGGGGTGCAGCTGGATGCTCCCAGCTCTGTGGCTCCTGCTCCCAGCTGAGAGGACAAGCACTGGCTCTGGTTTGGAAGCGGGCCAGCCACGTGAGCACAGCATTGTGCCCAAGGCCAGATCTCATCCCCAGAGGGGCCAAAATGCAGCAAACTCTGGGATCCCAGTCTGCTTCTGGCCATGCAGTCATTGCCCTGGGAGGTAATTTCTTGGACTGGCAGATTAAACAGGTGGATTCCCCACCTGGCTCCTTCCTGCTGTGCCAACACAGGCAAGTTCACAAGAGCTCTTGTGCATGCCTGCTGAGTTTGTGTCTTACACCTAAAGGGTAGGGTTGCTTAGCTTCACCTGCACAGCGCACTATAGGGAATGTGGGGACCAGAGGATGTTGTTTATGCTGTGCTTTTCCTTATTTATGAGCCATAAAAGAGCAGGAACTGACTATGCAGAAAGGCACTACCTTCTTCTGGCATCACAGCCACTTGAGCCAGCCAGCACGGGCAGGCTAAGCCTACCAGGCTGCACAAAGTGCCACCAGAGAGGGGAAATTCAGTGCCTCCATGTCACATACACCAGATTTGTTTCATGTAGTAAAAACTAATCTACAGCCCTGGAGCATGTCTTTTCTCTAAATAAAAGATCTCCAGTGTATGTATGGCACTCATTGCTGCACACCCTAAGCATCTGCCTTTTTTATTTTATTTTTTTTAAACCCGTTACTATGTATTTGAAGCACAAAAGTATTCCTTCCCCCATTTCACAGGGTCACAAGAAGGCAATAGTCAGCCTGAGGCTGTGGAGGTAATTGGTGACGGAGCAGCGAGGAATCTTCCAGACAGTCCTAGGCCGGTGGACTCAGGAAGAGAAAAGATGAGAAAAGAGTAAAGCTGATTTAACAATGTGCAGAATTGGTAGAGAAAAAGGAAGCCCCTTACTAGTGAGACTGCAGGTACACCTGACAAAATGCAGACGTGAAGCACAATTTGTGTGGGTGTGTGACACACCGACCTGGAAGGAAGGGCTTGTGTATCCTCTGCCTCCTCATTTGTCTCACTCTTTCTTGTCTTTATATTCCTCTCCTTTTGCTCCTGTGCATTTGAGAATGCAGATCTGCCTGTCAAGCTCATGCAGTGGAGAGGCAGGCAGAGAGCTGTGATGCTCGAAGTCTCTCTGACAGCACCACTGCAGAGCCCTGAGCCAGCAGCAGCGCTGGGGTCAGCAACAGAGACCATGCTGTGTGCTCCTCCTGCCACTGATGTCCATGTTCCTCACGAGCTGGAGAAGTCTCTCTTGTGGCTGGCTATAAGGTGTCGACAGGACTATCTCCAGCTCTCAGCAGAATGCTGTGCCAGCATACTGAGAGTAGAATCCTGCACACAAAACACTGACTTCCCTCTCATACCACAAACATCCTCTCCTAGAACTGAGTCATACCACCCAGCACCTTAAATTGTATTTGTTTTAGCTGAACTCCACAGGATACTCTTTCACTTATGGCTCAGGACACTCCTGTTCCCTTTGACACAAGGCACACTGAGATATCTGTGGTGGGGAAGTGATGCGTGGCCAGGATGCTGGCCCCACTCCTGCAGAGCTTCCCGGCTCTGTGGTATGGGAGGTCAGCAGGGCTGCAGCGCCCACACAGATGGAGTGGAGTTACTAATTCCTTTGAAATGACAATTTTCTCTTTGTTTTGTATGTTTTCCAGATGTCACCTGCTGGCTTCAGGGGGAAGGGAAAGGTTAGTGTGAAGAAAGTATTTCAGTAATTTGCCTGGGAAGCCAGGTGCCTCTCTGAGCATCTTGAACCACTTTTGAATTAAAACTTCAATAGAAAGAGAGCTGGGGCTTCACTATGGGCAGATGTAAACTAGCAAGCAGCTGCTGAGGTGTCTTGGGGGAACTGGTTTGCCCAAGGGCAGAAGTCAAAACCAGTTGATCCCCTCTTTGCCCATCAACTGCCTGCAAGACCAAACTCACTTTTGCAGGCCCCAAATTCAGCCCTGCCCTCACAGCTGCAGTCAGGTGTGGGAGGCCACTGAGGTCTCTTCTTTGTGTCCCTGCTTTTGGCTTATGCATGGGATTCATATTGAGCAGGTGTGATATTGTGCAAACTGGTTATCATGTTTGGGGTGCCAGGATGCTGTCCTTTGCACCACTTCTGGGTTACATCCTGTAGAGAAAACAGTGGCTGCTGGCTTGTCCTTGAAGGAAGGTAAGTTTTGAGAGAGATGACAGTTGTGGCATTTGGGTTCACTTTAAAGAAGCACCTAAAAAATCTTTCTGTATAATCTCTTTCTTGCATTTGATCTGTCTCCCTCAAGCCAAACCACTTTTGCCATTATCTAAGAGCTCCTTGTTGATGAAACAGAATGGGGAAAATACAACATATTTGAGTATATTCTTAGCATAATAACCTTTTTTTGAATGAGAAAATAACAGATAAAAGGCTTCTTGAGTAGAATGGGGAAAAGTAGGTTCTTAACATTAAATAAAAATGTACCTTTAAAAACCTGAAGCCTTTAGAGAAAATGGAAAAACCATGTCTGTGTAACCTGAAGTAAAGTAATAATTTCCCCTATTAACACACACTAAAACAGAGCTAAATGATTGTACCACATCTTGATGAGTCTGTTTTTAGAAAGGTGAATTTCATGCTGCTTGACAAAAGGTTGCTAAGCATTCTCTGATATTCATTAGCTATGTAAACAGGGATGTAAAATAGCCCCTTTCTTGTCAGTGCCTAAAGAAACAGAGCTTGCACCCTGGCAACTAAAAAATAACCCCCCTGTTTCCTGGAAGTCTCTCACACTGATGGAATTTTTTTCTTTTGAGTGGGGAAATAAGCTCTTTGGAGAGAAGGAAAAAATATCCTTGAGTTCTTGGCTCCTTTCTTGGCATGCAAGGAGCGCAGCGGGTTTAGGTATTTCTGAGTAAATGTGAAAAATATTGAAGGGGATATCTTCCTCCAGGGATCAAGGTACACACCAACGCTCACTTCCATCCTGTCCCCAGGCACTACTGTATTACACAGTCTTACAGCAGCGCATGAGTTTCAGAGAGAAAACATTGTAAATATTAACTGGAAAGCATGTGTTTTTCTGTTTCTCTGGTTACCTCTTTGAGAAGTACTTGCTGCAGTCAATTAAAAAGAGAAAAAACCCCAGCCTCTTTCTCTCAGTGGAAATCAGTCCTTTTCTTGCAAACAACTCAGTGTTAAGTTCTTGCAAAGAAACGGCCATATGAAAAATGAAAAAAAATCATAGTCCTTGGCAGTTAACCTTTTATTTAAGTTCAATAACTACTTTCAGCACACTGTAGATTTGTAAACACTGATTTCCATCCCCTTTCCAACCTGGCAGATTGTTCTGCTCCTGCCCTTCCTCCTTGAAAAACCAGACTATAAGCAAAACAGTGAAGCCCTGGGCACAGATCATTTAGTAATTTCTTTATCAACCAGTGATGACTTTTCCCTGCAAAGGCAAAGCTGCACTCTGTGCTATTTCATAGGGTTTTCAAGAAGCTTTTTATCCAAGTGGAACAAATGCAGTCTGGCCCACTACATTTTCCTGGAGATTTTTAAATTTTTTTCTAAACGGAAAAACAAAAAGGGTCAAGTGTCATAAATTCAGTGCTGCTCCTTTTGCACTTTCTCTGGGATTTTTACTTTGGAGTCAATTCGTATTCGCTCTCTGCTCCTTTACACAAGGTGCTTAGGGATAATTTGTAATTCAACATAGCATAACACTCCATCTCCTCTTTGTGGAGAACTGCAGGTGACTCTGTTGAAGGATCCTTGCTGCCTAGGGAGGGAAGGGAGGTCAGGAGCTGGTGCTGCCATGCAGGTTCTGCACTGCACAGCGAGGGTGCACACTTGCCATGATGCAAACTGGCACAGGTAGGCTGCCTTCTGTTCCTGTGTCATTAGCAGAGGAGGAAGGAAATAGTGGTTTTAATTGTCTTACTAGATATTTTGAGTTAATAGGAATGTTGAAATCGACGGATAAAGAGTGTGGTGTTTAATTATGGCTGTAGTTATACATACGTAGACTCTCACAAGCAAACACCGTTGCTTATAGCGGACTGCCATCCACTAGGCCTTTCTCCATGTGTTTCAATGGTGTGTCTTTCTTCCGTATTCCCCTCTGTAAGCATGTGCCATCCATATTTTTCTAATTTTTGTTGACTCCTTGGCACTTTCTCTGCAGCTGAAATGGAAAAAATGGGCCTGGAAAGAAATTTCCTGGGTAATGAAGGTCAGTCCTCTCATTTACAACCAATTTGTAACTGTGTTCAAGCCCTTAGCCAGGTCCATCCAGAAAGCAAGGAGACTTCTTGTCCTTGCTGCACATTTGGGAGATTGCTTCAGCACAGGGCTACCAAAGTTGTGAGGAACGTGCTCGTGATCTCCAGAGGAAAGGATAGTTATGGCTGGTTTATACTTATTTCAATTTTGTACTTGGCTCAAGCTGCTTTTCCCCTCTCTCTGCTTTTTAATCTAGTACTGCATTTACAAAGGTCAGTCATGTCTGTTCTCAGCCTTGGCTTTCCTCTTGCTGTAAATCCCGTCTTGTCCCATCTGGTGTGTTAATACAGCCTCCCCAGGAACACCATGGTCAGCATCCGCTTCATGTTCACTGCTTCAGTTTCTTCAACGCAGAAATAGTTGAGGAAGCTGTGCACAGCAGACCTGTGAGGTTTCCCCAGGGCTGTCCATGTCCAGCGGGCACTACTCTGTATATGTCTTTTTTGGAAATTTCTGTACTGCACCTGCCTTTTCCCATCTACTGCCCAGTTTGGCTTTAGAAGCTGGGTGACAAGAGCCAGGTCAGAGTTCTGGGTGCTGACACAACCTGTACACACAGGTCTCCTTCCAGGCTCGTATTCAGCTGGCAGGACTCCTGATGATTGCAAACACTTGGGTAACCTGTCCCTGTGTGCATGAGCTTAGATTTTATAAATTATTCAGTTTTGTTTGGACCCGGCCTTCTGGGTTGTGATTCTTTTCTATGTTGATTATGCCACTAGTTTTATATCAATAAATACTACTGGATGTTCCCATTTTCTCTGCCAGTGATCATGTGAATTGATGGTTAGCCTCACTCCTGAAAAAACTGTTTCAGTTTGTTAGATTTCTTTGTGAGAGAACCCTTTGTCATCTCGGGAATGTCTTCATCTCCTAATCCATTTCTGTGCTGATTCCCATTTTTACAGTTTTTGTTAATAATTCCTTATGGATACCATAGAGATTTCCAGAGAGATTTGGCTGGCTTGTATTCCTCCATCTGAAAAGCATCCATCCATCTTTTAAAAAAAATGATAACATATTTTTTGGGCACATTCCTGATGCATCTTTTCCCAGTTTTCAGTTACCTTCTTAGCCCTCTCCTTTTTCTCATGTCTCAAAGCCTTTCACAGATCACTTCCCCACTCCCCTGCATCGCACCATAAGCTCACCTGCTATTTCAGACATCCATTCTGCTTTAACAGAAATCTTTGCAGTGCCACTTTCCTGGCCCATCACAGAGCTGCTTGATTCAGGATACAGAATCTGCTTTGAGGGGCATGTATCTAAATGTCTGAAGTGCAAACATAAAGCAACTTACATTATTGTACTAAAAGAGGTTATCTGAGCTATCAGACTCAGTATTTGCTTTTATTTTGGGGGGGACTGTTCTTCAGGTTTTTTGGTCTTCTAAATCTTCTTACCATTTATCTGTATGTCTGTAAGCTATAACCTTGCTAACAGCAACATCAGTGCCAAAATTATTTTCCAAACTTGTAAAAGCAAACTAATAATTGAGGTAAACGCATCAGTGTAAAGATGCCACTTACATGATTCATGCTTTGAATAGTAACATAAACCAGGCTGTACAGAGCATTAGCCAGACACACAAAATGTCATTATACTGTTTTCTTCTATATTAAGATTTTAAAAGAAAGGAAAATCTTCAAACATCATCTTAACCTCTATTTTAGTGGAGCTACACTTGCTTATAACCTTGTTATCCTACCTTTTCTGGTCTATTTCTGGGATCTAGGATCATGCTTTTCACTTAAGGACTGAGTTTAAGTGAGAGTTGGGAGGCTCTTGGAGAACCATGGGACTGGATTCAGCCCCCCAAAGAATCAAAGGAGGAAAGTACCTGATATATGAGGGGACCTGGTGTGAGTTGACACTACCTTCACTGAAGGTTTCACACTGCAAACTGTCCCTTCATAAAAAGGCCAGAAAGAAGCCACCTTCCTGATTAATTCATGGGGGCTGTTGAGTAGAAATGAAAGCAACCAGTGTCAGACCAGCTATGCAGAGATGGTCACTGGACTAAACTCTTTGAAAGTATGCAAGGAAAGCATTTATTTTGCATCACCTGCAGTTAAAACCAGTGTTTCCTGATGTATATGGACATTATGAAAATTATTTTTCTGTGATCATCATAAAAAAGCATTGGAAAGGAATAACTATGGAAAAGAAAACAGTTGTTCTGTCATCTTTCAGTTGCAATGAAGTGTAGTGGGAAACTGCATTTTGAGAACAGTAATCTGAAAGGTAAATGGGTCAGACTTGAAACTTTTTGCCTTGGAAATCTTTGCCTTACTGTTTGTAGTGGGCCCATAGATTAAAGTACTCTTTGTCTCCACTGATCGCCAATTTAATTGCAAGGAAGAGATAAAAAGCTGATGGGAATGCAGAAATATTAATAAACAGCATCGATGAGGAACACACCCTTTTAAATATGCACTCAGAGGAATATGCTCTTTGTAAGACATATGAAATAGAAAGTTGGGTTCTGCAGAGTAAATAGAGTCCTTCCTGCTGGAGTGGCTAGGTCAAGCTTTGAAAATGACCCCAAAACTTTGCTACCTGCTCAAAATTCAATGGCTGACCCAGCTGATCACAACATTACAGCCTTTTTAAAAATGCTTACTGTAACAAAGTGCCACTTGAGTCCAATTAACCTGTTATTAGTGGTGACTGACTTCCACCTTTCCTGGATAAAAGATGGAAGAAGCTCAGAGGAATCCCACTGCTGGACCACTTTGCATGTAGAACAGGTTTGTGTTAAGTTTCTCTTGCAATATTGCGGTGCGTGGTGTCGATGGACCGATGCTGCGTTTTCCCCACAGGGTCCCTCATGGAGACACTTTGTCGGTGCCTCGCCAGCACCCACGCGAGCACACAGCCTCACCCTCGCAGGTGGGCACAAGCAGCCGCTCACACACACATGGTCTCTGTGCGTTCTGTCGATGAAGACGCAGGAGGGATTCTTTGCATGCAATTCCGAGGCGTTTATTGTGTCCGCACCACGGACCGGGAACAAACGCACTCGAAGGCGACCACAGGCAAAGAACAAAGAACAATCGCTCGCTCGTGGTTTTACCCTGCGGGGTACCAGCGGCGGGCAGAGCATCAGAAGCCAGTAGTCTGAGGGCTAGGGGGTAGAGGCAAGGTTGAGTGACATAACAGGGGCCAGTGGAAGAGGGGAGGGGAGGGGGGAGAGGACCAGGGGCCAGTGGGGTACTGACGAAGGGAGAACTTTCTAGCACAGTGATGTGGGCAGAGACCACTTCGTAGCAACTTGGGGGGTGTAATGTGGACTTAGCCACCACAACATTGCAAGGAAAGCAGCTTCCAGGGGAGAGTCACCTGAGCCCACACATAATAATGGGAACAGGTTTTAACTCTCCCCAGACTCCTGGTGTTCCCATCTATGTTCCTGTGGACATTGCTTGAGTCTTTCACAATACATATGCTTGATGAAGGTATTAAAATATCACCAGGTACCATAACACTCTTGAACATTTAGCATAAGGGATTGATGGCATCCAAGAGATTGATAGAAGTGAGGTAGGTCAGTGTCTCTTCACCGACCCCTGATTCTCAGATCATACCTCATGATGGATGTGGACAGCTTGTGGGGGATGCTGGGGGCAGAGAGACGTCTTCCTTAAAGTCCTAGGCTTCTACTCCTTAATCTAGTAAAATCCTGTTCCCTTTCCTCATGTCAGCATGTCCAGCAGCATTGCTGAGCAGCCGCACACTGAGCACTGTCCTACCACAGGGAAAGGGAGCTGGGATGGAAGCGAGGACACCATGGGAACAGATGTTGCAAAGTACAAGAAAACCGAGTTGCAAAAGGTGGCATTAATCCTGTGGAGATTAATTTTATTATCCCATATTCCATGGAAGTGTCAACAGCAAAAAATTTCATTGTTGCATATATTGCATACATTACATACAGGATCACTGTCCTGTGCTGGTATTGGCAGATTCTTTGGTGTATCTATGGATGTGACTTGTAAGAATTGGTGGTAAATTAATAATACTCTTTTGAGTGGTATTCCCCCTGGGAACAAACTCTCCAAACAAAGTAAAAGTAAATAAAACACTCAAAAATCAATAAATGTGATGTGTGTCAGAGGGGA
>WEIT01033885.1:119881-274097 GCA_013389985.1 Dryoscopus gambensis | reverse complement strand
GGGAGGGGAGAGGGGAGGGGAGGGGGGAAATACTGATGTTTCACCCCTTTTTAACTAGCTCCAAGGGAATTAGATGCCTTTAATCTAAACCAGAATAATAAAGGAGGCAGCATATTACATCCAAGATGTGGTGAAACATCATGATGTGGTCTTTAGATTGATGGGGTCAAAGTTTTCCATGTCTTGAGGAAAGACAACTGTATTCAGTCAGACTGACTGAGACAGGAATGGTGAATAGCAGTGCACAGCAGCGTCTCCAGCTGTTTCCCTGCTGTGTGTGGAGCAGTGTGAGGACTTTATCCAAAGAGTGCCAGAGTTCTGAAAAGTTTTGACTTTGTTGCCTCTTAAATCAGACCTTGTGTGCATCATTTCTCTTACTTGCCAGAGATAATACATCTACTCTTTTTCCATCAGAAACACTTGCTGTGACCACTGTGACAGCTTTGTCTTTTAACAGAGTGCCATGTTTGGGTTAGTCTGGTTTCAAGAGATCTTTCAGCACTTCCTCCCAAAGAAATCAAAGGTATTGGTGGGAAGCTGAAAATTTCTGTATACAGCAACAGGTGCTGTTGGACAGTACTACAATACAATATCTTTCTTTGTATTTTTCAAAAGAAAGGGACTTTGATCGGTAGCGACTGCGGGAGAGGTACCATGTCAGTAGTGCTAATCCATTCCACCACAGCTTTGCTTTCAGAGAAACTCCCAAATACTTGTGGCTTCTTCATGATTTATGGTGCTGAATTTTCCAGCCTGCAAGAGCCGGGTGAGGAAGGTTATCCCAGCTAAAAGAAACAAATCCTCCCCATAACGGATGTGAGGTGTTTGTTTAGCAATCCCACAGACTTTCAGATCAAATCCATGCTCTGTAGGGAAACAAGGACACCAGCCTTTGATCTCCAGAGGGAATTTCATGATTTGAGTTTGGTGTGGTGCTTGCCAAGGTCAAATGTGAGCAAAGAAAGAGCACTGCTAAGAAGCCAAAGCCAAACCCAAAATTTGATGAAAAAAGAAAAAGAAATCCCTTTCTGTTTTTCACCGTCAGTATGCAGGAGCTAAGATGTATCTCCCAGTTTGCACTGCTTGGAAGCAGGGATTCAGACCAGCTGCCTAATTTTATTCACAGCTCATCTCCGCGAGCACAGGCTCATGCTCATCTGATATAAAACACACTCTGGACAAAGGAAGCTGGGACTTGTGATGTGTGGCAGAGCAAACTGTCCTGTGGCAGGAGGTAGAGGAGAAGTGGTAAATCTGTGTGGCACAGTTGTGTGAAATTCTGTCCATCTTCACAGCAGTGAAAGAAGAAGGAGAGTTGAGACTCTCAGCCAAAAACATGAACTGTATTTGATATATCTTGGCTCCAAGGCAGTGCTGCCAACTAGCCATACAGAGGATGCATGCAGTGTACAGTCCAGGTGAAACCTGCAATCTGTCTGAGTCCACAAAGATATTTAAGTAACGCTGTTAAACCACAGAGCCTCCTCCAGTGTTCTGATCCTTCGCATCTGTCAAAGCCAGTAGTCGTGTGGCTTGATGCCTCTGAGCCATCTACATATGTTCTGTGAGGAGCCGAAATAGCATTTTTCTTGGAGTCTTGGAAGAGAAGGGTTTAAAAACAGCTTAGTCTCAAGCTTTTTTACCTTGGCATGATTTTTCCTATGGGACCTTCTCTGCTTGAGATCTGCTCTTTTCCTGTTCTTCCCCAGTGCCAGATTTATGAAATCCTAGAGGCACCAGCACTTGCTAAAATGGTGAAGCAGCAGAGTGAATCCCATATCCCTCTTTCAGTGTCCAAGGACACAGTTTGTTTACTGTCTGCTACTATGAGATAGAGGCTATTCATTCCTGCTGGTCCAAATCTGGTGCTTTACTACAATGTAGATTAATAGGATAAATAAATGCAAAGGGGGTTAAAAATCACTGAAAGTTTTTTTTTATTTATTCTTTTTTGCAGGGGAGGGAGACTGAAGAGAAACAGATGATTAATCTTTTGATGGTTCAAGTATTCTTTTACATATGAGTCATATGTCTAAATATTCAGGGTCACAAGTGACCTCCTCTTGGCCAGATTTACGAACTTTCTCCCTCCTTGGTCTAGCTGAAGTCTAGATGCATTCACTTCTCTTATCTTTCCGGACTTTCCTAGCACAGGTCTATGATTTAGTTTTGCTCTTTGGGAACTGGTGATATGAATACAATAACAAAGACGAAGGGTTTTTTCTCCCCTGTATGGCTTGCCTAGTCCTGTGTCTCTTGTGTCTGTTTTTGATGGGCAGCATATAAAACATATTTTATGTGGGAAAAAATCCTACCCAAATATTTTTGGGTGCATTCCCTGTGTTATAAAGATTTATAGAAATCCTATTTTGAAGCAAACTGACTAAGATGGAAGCAGTTACAGAAAAATATTTATTAAACTACCAGACAGCCAACTATTACTTCATAAAACAGGAATAAGCAAATAGTCACTGGTTAAGAGATAGGGACTTCTTACGGAATTTATTTGGGCAGAACTCATCTCAGGCAGTCCCTACTCACAGCATTTCTACTTCCTGTATATTGAATAACTACTACACTCATTATGACTACAAGAGGCAAGCATTCTAAGTCAAACCTGAGGACTATATTTCCAAATCTAGTGCTCATTTCCTTAGGTTACTGTGACTATCTGCACATCCAGATCCTCAAGTGATCCACAAATACATGCTCTAAATCCTGCCTGTGCAAGATGAGGGCAGGATTTAGGATCCTGCTCTTACAGATGCTCATTAGTTTCGGTGAGGGAGCTGCTAATAAATAAAAATAGCAATATATATATGTTAGGGATATGGCCGAGTTCTCTATAGATTTCTACAAAAGGCAAAGTTAGTACACAATAGGCATGTTAGCACTCTGAAATCTACATACACAGTGATCAGACTATGACTTGGTCCTGACAATGCTTCCTGCTACTTTCATTACACTATTTTTATTACGGCAATCACACCATTCATTTGCATGGATTTACGTCCAATTTAGGTCTTGATTTATCAACACATTTAAACAGCATTACAGGACAGTAGGTGAAGTTCATGGTATGCCTGTAAGGATTGAACATTTGTTAACTAATAACCTAACAATAGGATTTGGTTAGGAAAGTGGAAAAAGCCCACAACCAATCTTGTGCTGATCTTTCATAGCAGATATGTTGTTTAATCCACAGGAGGTAATTTTTCAGCTTTGCTCAGTGTGGGCGAGGTCTTTACCGGAGCAGTGTGTCTGCTCTGAGGCCATGCTTTTGATGACAGATGGAGACTCAGGGGAGAAGAGCCAAAGGAGACCAACAAGGATGATGAGAAGTTTGGAAAACATGACCTGTGAGGAAAGGTTCAAGGAATGGATGTGTTTGGTTTTGTTTTCCTTTTTTTTTTTTTAATCTAGGAAAAAAGGCATCCTGAGATGGGACATAACAAAAGACTTCCAGTACTTTAAATATTACTCTGAAAGGCTATGGTGCTCATAAGGATATGGGAAGAACTGGTTTAATTTATGGCAAAGGTGATTTAGGTTAAGCATTAGGGAACACCACTTACTGTTAGGAAAATCCAGGAGTGGAGGAGAATACCTAGAAAGACTTGTTGACTAGAGACTTTTAAAAGACAGATCAGACGTACATCTGACAAGAGAGGCCAAGATATTGTTAGGTTGCCTCTGTGTGAAGGGTGGGGAAGGAGTTCTCTTGAGATCCCTTCCAGCCCTGTATTCCTGTGATTCACAGTCTCTTGTGTGACTTAAACCTCTGTTGAACCAGGGCCTTGGGCTACAATCAGCGCCTAGACATCAAAGGCTTCATTTGGGAAGACTCACAGGCTGGCCAAGTGTCAAACAGCTTTTTCTGCCCTCTGAGATGTGTCCCTGGCTGTCACTCAAGTGTCCAAGGTACAACTGACAGAGTTTTGTGCCTTGCTCATTAGTCACTCAGCTGAATCAGACATGCAGCAGCACGGCAAGAGAGCAGGCAATTCCTGGAAAGATTTTGCCAAGGAAGTTCGAACAAGTCCAGGATGTATCTGGAGCTATTCCCTTTCACATGGTCTCCTCACCTCGTCCTTCACTTTTCTGGCCAAGGGCTTGGTGTTGGAACCCTTCAGAAATACCATTCGAGAGACAGAAAAATGCTCAGGGGTCAGATGTGTAGCCAAAAGTCAAAAGCTGAGTCTTTAGCCAAAATGGATGTGGAACAAGTGTTGTGCAAACAAATTAAAAAAAAACAAAACAAAACAAAACAACAAAACAACAAAACCAAACAAAAAAACCCAACAAAACAAAACAAAACAAAAAGCAGCCAAACAAACCCCAGGCACACCAAACTTGCCTTGCCTTGTCTTTCTTTCATACCCAATTCAGCTGGCCTTCAGGGGCTCTATGTTTACTTTTAGAGAGGAAAGAAACATGAATGGTGGTACATAATCAGAACAGGATCACAGTACTAGCATCAATGTTTCCTCTTAGCAGTGCCAGAAAGGTCAAGAGATGAGATAAGACCAAGGGCCCTTGATGCCAGTTTCAACTCTGATATATTTTCTACTAGTTTTTGTATGAACGCTGTTACTGGCATGCTGCCTTGGGCTTTTAAGGGGACTGTTTTTTCCTGCTGTATGTAATTCTATTTGGTGTGTCTCTCTGGATACAGCACCCACTGCTGACGTCGGCATCATGTGCACAGTTGTCCCACCCTGGTCTGCCAGCGCAGGTCCCTGCAGCTGTGTGCTCAGCTGGTGGCAGCTGTGAAGGTCTGTGTGATCCCAGGAAAGCAGTGGTATGGAAGCTGGTATTAAAAAGGAAGAAGACAAATGTTAAGTATCATCAATAGATGTGCTGCCATGATGGTAATACAGATACCACCACTCTTTAAAATATTCAGCAGGCTGCTTCTAGTGGCTGGTCTTTCTTCGTCCAAATTTCTTTTCTCCTGACATTACCTTTGACCTGTGCTGGGATCTGAAATCCCATTTGGCCACTGGAGGGCAATCCAAACTCTTCACCACAGATATTTGTAACCCATGGTTTGCCAAGTAGCAGAATTCCAGCTGTGTAAATTTTGTAATTATAGGAAGTCTTCTCTCCAACAAAATGCCAAGCATGCCAAAACAAGTTCCTCCACAAGTCCTTTGCTCACCAGGTCTGTAGGCAGTGCTCACACCTGGCTGACAGACTCCGTGGTAAGGTCTCCATGACCATCAGCCCTTGGCATTTGGTCAGTGCCAGGCACAGCAGTGACATGTTGGACAGGGGTGAATTTCATACTGTCAAACTGTGCGAGTGCTGCATTGTACGGACTGACTAAAATTTATCTTGGGGAAAGAGAGGTGTGTAGAAACGTCAGAGTGGGCATGCTACACACAGTGCAACACAAGAAACTCTGGGCACTGCCATCTATCTGCATCCTGTAAGAAAGTCAGGCTGTTACTGCCTAAACCTTCAGGGAATACCTGTAAGAATAATGGACAGAAAGCGTTTCACCTTGTGTGCTCTACATTTGAATCACATCCTTGGTTTTATGTCAGATGATGTCATTCTGGTTCCAAACAGGGTCAAGAGCACCTTGCACTGGGTGCAGAATCCCAGCATGAGATTTTTTTGAAGTCATCTCCTACTCCAAGGTCTACTGAAAGTTTGAAGGTACCTGGAGGTTTTCAGCAACCAGTCAGCAACCCTTAGTCTCTCACTGAGCAGATTCCTTCAATTCCAACAGGGCTGAGCACAAGAACAGTGTCCCAGATGGAGCTCTCTGTCCCTAAGAAAGGCCTGGCATCTGGAGATGCTGAACAGCAACCTCTTCAGAAATGGAGAAAGTCAGCAAACCAAACACATCCAGACCTCAACCTTGCAACTTATAAAGCTCCAAGAAACCTTGGTCCATCATCTCAGTTGCCCATAGATCCTTCCCCCAGGCTCACTCCTGTATGTATTGTTCAGGCAGCTCATTTGCAACAAGGTGCTGCTGCAGAGTCCCAGCAAGTCACCAGCACAGCCTGTGGGGTACTGATGGGTTCATTTCTTCTCTTGCCAGGATCCTGGATGGCCTCCTCACTTCTTGGCTGCCTGCCTGGTGGTTTCCAGAAAGGCAAAGCTCCTGCAGTTGCAGGATCCTAAGTTCTCAAATGTCCAAAATCTGTCTGGGCAGCTGCAGCCCCCCAAGTCAGCCACAGTGTGCACCTTGCCAGGTGCCCAGCCTGCACAAAGCATGGCTTCTGTCATGAGCTGGACTTTTCAACATCATTTTCCTGTGTTTAACATGATCCTGTAGACAGGACCTGTATATAGGCTTTTCTATGTATAAAATTGTAACATTTTACAGTCCTTTCTTAAGCTTTTATTTTTGAAGCCATAAGAGTAAGTATTTTTCTATAGGTAAGACAGGACATGTAAAATTGCCAGGGAGGTGGGAGATTCACAGAAGTATGGACAAAAAAGGCTCTTTTAAATTAGATTCAGGAAAGGGTTGTGCATTTTCCATCAGACAAGCTTTAAAGGGACTGGGACATAAAACAAATGCCAAGCCAAATACTGAGAGCAACGTAACCAGTGAAACAATGGGAAAGTTATTTAGCAACATACACAGCCCTGGAACATCCACGCTGTAAGTGAAGCACGCACACCAAATGTATTTTGGGCTGCTGGTGCCAGAGCACTCAGCTAACCCTCAGAAAACTAAAATTGTACACAACATGCTTACATTTCACTCTCAACGACAGCTTGTGAGGCAATCACTGTGAGGGAATATACAGCACTTATTTATTTCAAACAGCCACTTGGACAAGCCAGCTTGGACTCTGATCTTAACCAGATGCTCTTCAGTCATCCCACATGCAAGGTGCATTGTGCAGCTTCCACATGCATGCCTAGAGCAGCATGTCCTGCTCTCCCACTGCCCTGTACTAAGCACTGTCGACTGCCAGCCACTCTGTCAAGTAACTTCATCTGTCTTCTGAGCATCAACTCTCACAAGTCAGCACAGGATGATTTCTGTCATTGCAGAAGAGAACCTGTCCTTGCTCCTTCAGAGAGGGTGCCCATGCTTCCTGGTAAAATAAAGCTGTTACCAAATTACCCTTCTGCAACAAATGGATTGTCCTTCTCTTTGACCCAAGTTCTCATTACACCCAATTCCCTCTTGAGATGAAATATCCTTGTTGTGGCAGCTCTGGGAGAACAGGTGCCACAAATCTAGTTAACCTTATCTGATTCGCAGATGATACTTGCTCTTGCCTTGGACTCTTGGGGATGGTTTAGCTCAGAGCACACCTGTTCTGATGTAAACTGGACTCAGGGATGACTTTGAAGACTGAAATCATAAGAGATGAAGAAATCTGGGATGAATAACCAAGCTGAAAGGCTTGGGTCCTCTGCCATGCTGCAAAAGTGGCTGCCATAAGTGGTGTGAAGGCTTTAAAAGCAGCCCACATTTCTTCTTGGATGGTTTCCTTGGCAGTGCTAGAAGATTTCTTTAAAAGTTCTTGAAGGATCTGCAAGCAAAAGAATGCTGACAAGTATTCTGATTCTCCTGTCTTTTTTCCCCATGATTGGGAAAAAACCAGCTTTGCTATTTTCTTTCCAGTTTCCCACAGAAGAGCCTCGGGAAGTCTGTGTCATCCTGGGTTTGGAGAGCAGTGCAGCATGCAGAGTCATCCTCAACACAGAAGATACTGGAGGGGCATTCTGCCTCCTTGAAGCTAGCAGGGAATGATGGGAGCACTATATTTTCTTTGAGTGACACCATTATTCCTTCTCTTTGGCAGGGCCTTCTCTGCACTTGTTACCCAGAGTCTAGTGGCTCCCACAGGCGTGTGCTTCACATGACTTGTGTCGGTTTTTTGGAACAAACGGAACAGGGAGCCGGGCAGACGTTCCAGGAGCCTTTTTATTAATTTATTCAGGCACCAATCTCATTTATAGAGTTGGTTAAGAGATGGTACAGGCTCACGTTGCCACGGGCAACCAAGAATCTCTTTGTTACAGAACATTCTTAAAGGCTTTTTAGCCGATAGCATGCTTCTAAAGTTTACAGACAACTGTTTTATGCAGTCTTTAAGAGTACATGTACACCTGCTTCAAACAATGCTTGCTTGTTACACCTTATATAATAAAGCACAATATTCCATTATTAAGCTTAAACTTATCTATCTTGCTAAGCATATTTTCTGCAGCTTCAAGACCTATCTCAGCCAAACCTAAAAACTCTAACCATTGTCCTAATGTTCTTGCTTACTATACAATTGTATCTTCTTCTATGTTCAAGCTTTTGCAGCATAGCTGAACCTAAATTCTTGTGCTTCATTTCTGAAACCTGCTTTTTTCTCATACCTAAGAGACTTTTCACCTTTTGTGTTTCCCACAACTTGCTGTTTATGTTTCAGAAAGTAAAGTATTGAGGATGCTTTATCAAGGACCGAAGCTTTTTCTTACAGTAATTCCTACCACAATTCCTACCACAACCACCAAAACTTCTCCTTTAAACACTTTGGTGAGAAAGAAAGTCATTAAGGTGAAGAAAAGACATTTACATATCTGATCACCATTTTGTCTCACCTAAGAGAGAGGGCATCAAACATCTCTGATAGGTTTTTTTATTTACATTTAGAAGTTTTCTTTATTGTGTTCACACTTTGGAATAGCAGGGTCATGAGCCGAAACATGATACGTGAGTACGTGTTTGTGTGTGTGAAAAGAGGGAGGAAGGCATCAGAAACTTCAAGTAAAAAGAGGATTTTTAAACCTTCAATTTCATACACTCTGAATGTTAGGACAGATTATTTGAAAACTATTTGTCTATTCTGTAGCAATTTTCTATTTTGTTTGGGTTTGTTTTGTTCTAATAGCTAATAGCTCTGTTTGCCAGCACAAAATGAAATCAGCTGGGGTTTGTGCTGAAAAAATGAAAAGGTTTCCCATTATTCCATTGATTTCATGCTATTATTTTAATAAATCATGTGGTTGGCTACCAGTGACATGAGCTCAGAGTACACTGAGCAATGCTTCATGCTGTTGCATGCTGAATCTGCTGGGGAAGTTTGTCACTGAAGAGACAAACATGAACCTCTGTTTATTTAAATTTTCTGGATCAAAGTTCTTCTCCCAAAGAAGTCACAAGTCTTACTGCAGCTGTGGGGTGCCATTGTAGCTTGTGCAAGTTGGAATAACTGCATAATCCTGTTGTATGGAAATGAGTTCTACTGAAGCAGGAGAAGAGACTCTTGGACCAGGGTCCCGCCAGATCAGCACACACCTTGGCAGGCATTTACATTTGCTCAGCATTTTGACTCGTGCCCCGCACCCCTGGGACCTGTCTAGCTGGCTTTATTTTAAAAGAAACAGGGAAAAAGTCACGCACTCCAAGAGTAATGAAAAGGTGTGAGGAGCCAGCTGATCCCATAAGATTAATTTTGAACACTGAGTCCGACAAGTCGTGTTTGGACTTGCCTGGTGCTATTAGACTTGCCTGTATTCAGGACTGGCCTCTGCCATAAACACTTTCATGACATTTTAATCTTCTCAGTGGCAGGCTGTTAGGGGCACAATTAGGTACGCATAGCTCTGCCACCACTTGTCATTTACTGGTTCACAACCAGCAACCACTACAGAATGTCAACACATCCTACTCTCCTTCTCTGCCTCTCCCAAAATCCTTCCCGAAAACTGGATCAGAGCTCCATAGTTTCAGTTTGTGCTTCATTTTCTGTTACTGCAGTTACTTTCTCCAGGGTGCTCCACTGAGCCTGTCTACCAGACATATGCAGTGGGAAAAAGATGCAAGAAGAAAATTTGGTTTTGTGTATTCTATGGGCTAAGAGGGAACTAAAAGACATTAGGAAGCCCAGACTTAAGAGATGTTACCTTTGTTCCCATGATGGCAATTGCCTTAGCCCAGTGTTAGGATTAAGTAATTTGCAGGGATCACTGAAGCAAGTTACTTCACTGTGTTTGTGTTTGGTACCGAGGTGGTGCTGACAGCCAGAGGGATCTCGATAGGCTGGGAATGGGCTGAGAGGTCCCTCACTAATTCAGCAAAGGGAAGTGTAAAGTCCTATCCCTGGGGAACAAGCCCAGACACCAGCAAAGGCTGAGTGATCTCCAGAGGGGCCTTGCAGGCCCTGACATTGTGTCAGTCTGTGATTATCGCAAAGCTGTAGCAATGATGCTGATGCAGCTACAACTGTGGTCCCACAAATGTCATTTTATGATGACATTCAGGGAACACTCAGCATAGAAAGAAAGCATCCTTGTACATCAGGTCAGGATTTCAAGTTCTAGAGCTTGCTGAAAGAAATGGCACAGAGCAAAAAGTGTGGCAACTAGCGTATTTCTGCTGCAACTCATGCCTGGAGTGGATTTCTGCCTGCCCAGATTCCACATGCACATGGCACTTGTGGTGCGGTGATGAGCATCAGATTGTGATGCGACTGAAATTCTGTGGAAGAGGTAACTTGGGACTGACTTAGCTGAGGCAGAGCAGGAGCCTGGAAGTGCAACTTTGAAGGAGGACTGTACGACTACAGAGGACCAGCTGCCCCAGCAGATTGTGAAGAGCTTCCACTATGGCAAAACAGATTACTTCCAATCTAAACTAAATCTTCTTTTACACCTGACCAGGGATCATTTAGTGCCTCTGTGGATGGCATTAAATCAATCAGGGCTGTAAAGGGAAATAAAATGTTTTCTCCGTCCCCTTCATTTGCTCAAATGTGTTTGAATGACAACTGACAAGAGGGTGACCTTGTCTCAGGACACTGGACAATCAGACTTATCTTGGAAGATGGCAAAAAATTTTTTCAGAGATACCTGGAGGAAAGGGACACAAGACAGTTGAGTAAGAAACAAATCCCTTGCAGAAAGTGTCTTCAGGCTCAATAAATTTATCACAACTTAACAACGAGGAAAACAATCTGAAAACAGCTTGCTTATAGCCTGTGAATTCCTCCTCAGGGAGAAAATCCAGGGCTGTGAAGAGTTATTTAATCCTGTTGAATAACAAGAACCAAAGACTGGAAATCAAAGGCAGAAAAATCCAAACAGAAATGAAGCCTGAGGGGAAAGGCAAATGCAGAAGTTCTCGTTGTTCCCTCGTCAAAGCCACAGGTGTCCTGTGGGCAGGTAAGGGGGGCATGGATGGAGGAGAAAGGCACCTGGCCAACAACTCAGTGTTGCCCTGGGGCATGAGTGCCAGGGCTGGAAGTGTATCCAGTAGGTTGCTTCCTCACCTTTGAGACTGACATTGCTTCATCACTGTTTCTACATACAGAGACCAACCTCCCCTTCCTCTGGAGACGGTCACCGACAGTCCCCTGGATCACCCAAAGTGGGGCAGCGAGGCCTGAGAGGACAAGGAGACACCAGTTCTCACTGTGGGAAGGCTCACGGTCAGCAGTGGAGCAGGACACACAGAGGTCAGGGAGCTGCCCACCATGCACAGGGCAGTGCCCTACAGCAGCTCAGCCCTCCCTGCCTCTGAGCTGAGCTAAGGACCTGCTTCTCCACCTCTGTGTCTGACCCATACCCTGCCCCATGGGCCCAGTGTGGTTCTTCCCTGTGTCTGACCCTCTGGTATGACTGCACCATGAATGTGAAGTAGAGCACAGCCCTCCTCATCCCACTCCATGGTGTTGGTTCAGAAACCAACAGCCTTGCCCAAAGAGCAAGGGCCCCTGTCATCAACAGTTTTGCATTTATACTGCCTGCAGATAGCTGACTTACTGGCTGGGCTGGGTGAGCTGGATATTTAGTAGGTCCTGCAGGAACCTTGGGCAGGATGGGTGCTTCGACTGTACAACCCTTCATTAATTAGGAATGTTTCTGTACTGTGTTTTTACACATGGATCTACTCTCATATGCATCTGGCAAATAGTTTACTCCCAAGAATGTGAAGTAACTTTTGGCTTCAGAACTGGAAGCATGAGCGTCTGTTGTTTAACTCTTTGCTACCACTGGGGATGTTAGATGAGCCTCTGAAAGGCAAGGAACAGTTCCCCTTTTGCTCTAGCAATAGGTGCAGAGATCAGGTTCTGGGACCTGTAGCTTAATCACTACTATTGGAAAGGCTTTTGCATTGTAATTGATTTCAGAACTTAACAAATCACTTCAACTCAAGTCCTTTGCTATTTTAAAGTAGGCAGGACAGGATCCTGGACAAACCATGGACTGGTTTGGCTGCATTTTACTGGCGGCGTAGCAGTCATATCTATGTTGTATTATGTTTTTATATATTTTTTCAGTAAAAGAATTTTTTATTTCTGCAGTCTTTGTTTCTGTTAACTTTGGCTGAAAGACCAGTATCTTAGTGTCACCTAAAAATGTTTTATTACAATTTTATGTGTTGAAATCCAAAAAAGTTTTATTAGAAGAAGATAAATTCTTGACGTGAATTTGGATCAGCATTTATTAGTATAAAACCCATGATCTCCCAGCTCAGGTAGGTTCTCTGTCGCAGAGAAGGATAAGGTTTAACCAGGTAATGTGCACAGGAATTTTTTTGGCAGCAGAACAAATATCACAAATCCTTGCTTGTTTACGATCCCATATGTCCATGTATTCAGAGACAGCTGGATAATTTTCCTATGTGTGAGGAGATTAGAGCAAAAGAGATGACATGCTGATGAGCAGATGCTTTGGATGTCAGTTTTATGTTTCCCTCACAGTCTTTAAAGCAATGCTGTAAAGAGAACCTGAGCATGAGATGGTTTCAGTGGAGCTGATTTGTAGTATAAATGAAGGTAATTAATCTTTTTGTTATCATTCACATTAGTCACAGAATAAAACCAGTGATTTGATGACCTTTTGGAGTAACAAATGTTCCTGTTTCCAATGTTCACTACTTCATATCATGTGCTTTAAGTAACTGAGTACAGCATTTTTCCTGTTCTTCTGTGTCACAAAATGGAATAACTCACTGCAACTGTGTTGTCATGAAACACCTGCCTGTAACACAAACCAGAAATTATGCAAGAAGGAGGATAATCCATTTTTCCATCACAAGACCAGACATCAGATGTCCTATCTGTGATTGTTTTCTTTATCCTTGGGAACTTTCATTCTGTGAGAGAGGCTGCAGAGGAGAATCTAGAACGTGGATGAGAACAGAACAGAGATCTTCAAATTCTTAGTTCTACCTACAGAAATTTGGGTGAAGAGACAGAAAGGAATGGAGACAAATATATCAATTTTCTGCACACCACCCTCCAACTCTGTTTCTCCAGTTTCATCTTTCTCAACAGTGCCCAAAAGGCATAAAGTCATTCCACCCTGATCTGGTGGTACCCTCTTTAAACTTAGATGTGTGATGAGTGCCAGGCTGTGGAAAGACATGCCTCCCTGGTTTTCTGTATGGCCTACATATTTTTCTTTCTTTACTTCCTTCCATGCTCTAATACTGGTTTCTGGTCCCATGACAGCTTTGAAGAGCATGCTGCAGCCCATCAGGTTTGCATCTCTGAGGTATCCAGCCTTGCTTGAGTGGCAGCTGAAAGCATTTGCTACATCGCTAAGGTTTCATGGGACTTTACTCTCAGCTGGGACAAGATGATGAAGAGTAAAACCCAGCAAGCTTCACTTCTGCTAACAGCAACATTTGGCTTGACAGCAACACTCTTACAAGGTTCCTATTCCAAAGATCTCACAGTGATGGCAATCCTTACCATTACAGTCTAGTATTTTGGGGATTAATCTTCTGAATCGGCATTCTGTCTGGGGATCATCACTACCGTAAGTGTCCATAAGCCCTCATACTTCTTTGTCCCTGTAGGGAGCTGGAGGAAGGGCAGTGGCTGGGGGAGCATTCCTGCTCACCAGCTTTATCATGGAGATATGGCTTTTCTCCTCTTTTGTACACTTCTCACCACATTACCTTGTCCTCATCCGACCTCTCTGGCCAGTGCCTGGTTGGCCTTCCCAACCCTTTTGTGGTGTACAGACAGCTTCCCTCAGGGGAATCTCCATCCCTTCAGTGGGGGCATGGCAGTGGTGCAGCTCAGCCTTCAGGGCAACACACACGCATTTTTGCTCTGGCTGAGAAAAGACCTCTGAAAACAGGGCAGTGAGATGTGATGCTTCCTATCCTAACACACCTGGTTTTCCCAAGTGGGCTGGGGTGGTAGACTGCTCCCCTGTTAGTCACTGGCCACTCTCTGGGATGGAAACTGATGAAGCTGGAGGTTTTGCATTTCTAGCACCTGTGTAAATTTTACAAAATTGTGGCATGACTCCCAAACATTATCCAAATCCTGTGTGTGAGCATGAGTTAAGCTGGAGTAATCACCTGCAGCTTAATACTAGAGTTGTTATGAAAAGTAAGTACGTGGTTCAAAAGCTGATCCCCATAATAAATTGCTTCCTACTTTTCAGGCATGTGAAACTGCTAGTAACCAGACCCAGTATGAAAAATAAGGCAGGACTGTGTCTTAATTGTACTAAAACTTTAAGTACCCGCCACACTCCCTTTGTTGTGGTTGTTATTTTGTCAACAGTTTATCAAGCTTTTACCTTGGTAGTGATCCAATTGTCAAAGTTGTGTATCCACAACTTAGAAGAAGAGACCACAGCCATAAAAATTTAAGTTGAAAACTGTGAAGTCTTCTAGCTATTTGTGTTTCATGTAGTGCAAGCTCTTCTGCTCTGCAGGTTTTGTAAATTGCTGCATATGAAAGTGTACCATGATGCAGGGGAAGTGCACTGTGACTTACGTTCCCTGTCCTCATCCTCTTGAAGGTGACACCAGGGGCAGGTGGCAGTACACCATGCCAGGCACAGGTGCTCCCCAGCTCCCCGTGAAGCAGGGGGTCTGCACAGGGCTTCAGATCCTGGAGCTCAAGGAGGGCTGGAGCATGGTCCCATACATTGCAGAGAGTGGGGCTGCCCCAGCCCCGTAGTGCCCTGGGGATGAGGGCCATGCAGCTGAGCACTGCAAGAAAAGGAAGGGCTGAGCCCACAGACCAAGCAGCTCCTCAAGGCTGTGGCTTTTATTTGAGTCAAGGGGGCCTGTCTGCTCCTCGGTCACCACGTGTAAAGTGGTCGCCCTGTGCTGGAGGCAGTGGCAAGGCTGGAACAGAACTAGTGAGCACAAATGCAGCCTCAGGAGACCCATGGAAGAGGGCACTGGTGTTCACCCTGTGGTTCACAGAGGTTCCTTGGGATCCCTGGAAACTGGACACTGTGGTTTTGCCCACTTTGGGGCACCCACATTTTTTCTCTGTGTGCACAAGTATCAAGGTGAATAACTACAAAAGGGAAAACAGGACTATGCAGAATAAGAGGTTTCAGGAAAGTGTGTTCCTAATCCACGTGCATGAGAAGGTCCATGAATACAATGTATTGCTGATTCTTCTGTTTTGCTGACCAAGAAAACAAAACAAAATAAAGATATACAGTTTTTATATTATTTTATTCACAGTGGAGCACTTCTGACACAGGAAATTTCTATTGTTCATTGAACAGTGATGCCACATTTGAAAACCAATCCCACCTCTGTGTCTAGAAGGATCATGTTACCTTAGACCAGTTGTGACCCACACAGACATATTTGGGAACCTCCAAGAAAACCTGAGAAGTGGGTGCTGTAAATACTTAAGCTTATGAACAGTTTTGTGGACTTTTCTGGGACTAGACTTGATAGTAAGGCACCAGGTAATAAGTGCTTGCAGAACTGGGAACATTCTCCCCAGTATACAGAAAACGACATTTTCAGAAGGATCAAAACCCTCACTTATTTTGGAAAAAAATAAAGAAAACCAAGTTATTCAAAGAATCCAAAACCAGCTTTGCTTAGGGCAGCCAAAGCAAAGAGATTTTTAGATTTCTTGGGGGTAAGTTTTACAAGAAAGTTTGCTTTGGTATTCTTACTGAAGCCATTATTAAAATCAAAAACCCCCCTCTTTTGCTTCAGAAAGATGGAGACGGACCTTGTTTAGTAGTTGCTGAGGTTACAGTCCTTTCAGCACTGGTGTTCTTGGAGCTCTTGGACTAGATCCAGCATCAACTGGGCATTTCACCCCAGCTTAGAATTCCAAGTGAAAGCTCAGTGTTGTCATGGGCGTGAGCAGGAGCAAAGCTGGGGGACCAAAGCCTGGCTTACAGAAACGTTCAGTCATGATTAGCTGTTCAAAGAACCATTCTGCAGCTGTCAAATAAATTCCTGCACTTGCTAAACATTGTCAGTCAGTGCTATTTGTTTGGTTAAATTTCACTTCTGTTGCAGTTGTCGTCCTGTCAGGGGAGTGACTGAAGTGGCTAATTTGTCCTCTTTTATTTCTTCATGCTTTTCCTCTCAGTTTGCACTTAGGCTTTTCTAACACATCTTTTTTTGCTACCTCCCTCTGGCAAACATTTGTTACTCAGGAAACCACAGGCCAGTTGTTATGAGAAGAATTTGCCTGTCACCCACGAGTGCTGTACAGAGTATGTTTATACAGCATTTTGGAATTTATGCAGTGGTTTGGGAAATGTGTAGGCATCCAGATGATTGTTCTTATGACCACATATATGGTGCCATGAAAGTATTCTAGGTGCAAGACATGCAACAGATACAGTTTACTGTTCTTTACTGTTATTCTGGACTGGCAAGACATAAACGTGGGATGCCCAGTGGTCTCTTTGCAGCTCCGGGATGATGTATCCAGTGGCACTGGTCACCTGGCAGGGCTTGGTGGGTCCAACCTTGAATTCGCTGACATTCACTCTTCCCACTACTCTGCTGTAAACCAAATAGTGGATGCTCGCTATTTCAGGTGTATCTGTCTTGTAAGCGCCGTTGCAGGGATGGAAAGGGCAGGACTGTGCTCCTGTGACTGACAAGCTGCCAGCACAATGGGAGCGTGGCCCAGCATCCCGGCTCATTAAAAAGCATTGTCCCTCCAGCATGCTTGCCAGCTTGTTCAAATATACTTCATTTTTGCTGTATGCTGCCAGAGATGTAATCCCTTGTTAACTGGAAAATGTTTCATTGCTGCTTATCTCTGCCTCTGTTTTCTCCTAATGTGCAGCACACCGTGGAAGCACAGTGTGTTAGGAGGGGACAAGTCTCAAAAAAGGATGTTTTGAGATGGTGAGATGGGTGCTTTTGTACTTACTGGCTACTTACACCTGCCTTTTTCCTTATGGACTGCAGTGTAGGCACATGCAGCTCAAAACAGCCAGGCCATTAGGGATTAAGGCATTGGCTGGGGTTATTTTAAAATCTGCTTTCTTTAGTTTTTAACAATATACACAGTTCCTGCATCCTTCTTGACTGAAAAAAGCACTGAGCTTTACATCTATCGTACCTAGTTTTTAACGAGCCTTTCTACCATTATCCACGAGAAAACAATTTATTTATTTTAAAAACAAAATAACTTCTGTGAGAGCTGCTGCCTGACAGAAAGCCAGGAGGCCTGTGGGAGATGCATAATCTAAAGCAATTTTTTTGCTGTTAGCCTTTTTTAGCAGGGCACTGCATAGTCAAACCAACCGCCTTAGACCATATGTCACCACTGTTAATTCCATTTGTTGATGCCAAGGTTTCCCCTAATTTACCTAATTTGCTTGAATCTTTTTGCATGATTTTTTGCAAATCTTCTCTAGCCATTTGTTCAGATTATCTTTCAAACGAGCAGCAAAGGGTTTGGCACTCAGATACCAGGCCTCTGTAAGAGATTACATGGTTGTTAGAAGTCGTTTAATTTTAACTAACATCCTGCTTTTCCTATATATGTCTGTGAGGAAAAAAACCCCCAAACTGTCTGGAAAGGACAACACTGATGCCGTTTGGAACAAGGTACATTGTCCTCTTCCTGACTGTGACTCAGACATTAGGTCTGTACAAAAAAAATCTACTGCTACTTTTTTTATTTCTTTGGCTTTATAAAAACCCATGCCATTGAAAACGGCCATACTGTTGGAACAGAAAAATTTCCTGTAAGGGTGAAAAGAGAAATAGATGAGTTAAGAAAAATCAAGGACTCCCTGACCCTGTATTTTCCATAGTACACTACAGCAGGAATTAAAATGAATGCTAGCAGATGGGGAATGGAAAAGTTTGGTGCTGCTAACACTGAAGTGGTACTGCTCTGTGTAATTGTAAAAGCAAGGACTGTTTCCATTTCACTCGGCACGTTTGTTTTCCTTGCATTTTCCAGACGCATCTCCCAGGCATCTGCTTGTGCTTGGTCACTGATAGATGAAAAAAGCTAGGAAATAAGCTTTCTCTGCCCTTCTCTCTCTCCTTTTGGTACGCGTCCATTGCAGCAGACACTGATGTACTTCTCTATGACTAAAAGCAATGCTCAGTACTGGAAAAATAAATAAAAATGTCCTTCTAGGCTGGTGTTCACAAGCCTCTGTTCAACAAAATATTTATATGCCTGCTTAAATTTGTCAGTGAAGCACTGAAGCATAAGTTTAATGATATCCACATGCTCAGTTCCATTAGCTTTAATGATCTTTAAGCCCACGTTGAGAATCAGATGCACACTGATGGATGTTCAGAAGAGTGTTGGCTTGCCTAGAGTCTCATGACTCTGGGAGCTGGGGGTGACACACTTGCTGGGTAGTTCCTCTTCTTCTGTCAGCAGCAATGATTCAGAGTCATGACTGTTAACATGAAAGGACTGGTGGTCAGTTCCATCTAGCAAAAGGATGTGCAGAGTGGAATGGATGAACGCTTTCTTTCTGAGACCTGTATTTGGTGTCTAAATGGCTGGGAGGAGACCTTACTTTTGCTTAAAGAGAAAATGGAGGCAAAGGCATTACTGGGAAGCTCTCGTCATCTTTGCCAAGAACATTTCTTGAGAGGATCTGCTGTTCACTGCAAACCCCTCCAGCCCAAAGCCAGGCTGAGAAATATTTCAGGGTATCAGAATATATTATCTCAAGCAGCAGTGATCTTGTGTTTGGAGGAAGTTAGACAGCACCGAATGCGCAGGCAGGGTAGGAGCCCCCAGGGACTACATCCAGCCATGTTAGCACACTGCTCTTCCCTGGGGCAGGGCAGAAGTCCTCCTGGAGCACTGATGGACTTAGCTACAGTGGCAAAGGAGTTTTGCCATTTTTCAGTAGCTGAAGATATGGCCTGAGGGGAAATGGAGGAATGCACATTACAAATGAGGCAGGAAAGGAGGGAGGACATTTTTGGTACAAAAAGAGCCTTAACTTTACCAAGTTTTCAATTAAAAAAAAGAAGGTTGGGAAACAGAGAGATAAGGGGAAATTGCCCACTGATTACCAATACAAATGGAGAGCCAAAGAAAACAAGAGGGTTATATAGAGGTTACCATAAAGTTTCTCTTCACCTTTTGACCCATATTATGAGTCACTCCAAGATAAGATTCAGCAGAGAATTGTCATATGGGAAACTAAGCAAAGGCAGCTCTTCTCCTAAATAAATAAGTGCTCTACACAAGAGGAATTAGAAACATGTAAGTTGATTTCTCTTTCTCTCATGTCCTTTAGTTTTGTGTTTCTTGGCACTGCTTTAGGCACTTGAGGTGCTGGAAAAGTTAATTGTCTATACAATCATCCCCTCTTCACTTGGGCTCCATCAAGCAGCGAGCAACTTTTATAGAAAGAATCCCATGAACTTCTGTGAGTTTCTAATGGGCCAACTGAAATCCTTGACAAGTTGTCTCTTGATGTCTGTGGTAAGATCCATCCCATGGTCTGCTGCTGATGCTGGGTGGGTGTGCTGCCTTTCACTAGGCAAGCCTCTGAAGTAATGATAGCCTGTGCTCATATTTGGGGTTGCAGAAGGCAAGCACAGAGTCATGGAAGGCAGAGCAGAGCAGAGATATGACTGGCTGCTCTCCAGGTCAGTTTTGCAGACAGCTATTCTGGTAACAAAAGTAAACTATTTTTAGTTACTGTGGGGTATATCTGGATAACAACATCATGACCCACCATGAAGCTGTCATTGCTTTTGGATACTCCACTGCACAAAGTGGCACTTTGTGCAAAGTACAAAGGCATGTGAAAATGTCTTGAACTTGTCCTGACAGGCATTTGGATAGGGTCTTATCTGATTCATTGGACCTTAACACGTAAGATAGGATTGCTCTCTTTTGGAACTGAGGAAACCCCTCCCATGAAATCACATTCCCATCTCTCTCTGAAAAAAATAATTTGTCTGCTCACCGAGGCCCCGCACTCAAGCAATTGTCATTGAGCTTGTCCCAGCAGTGTCAGAGCGGGGTGGGGGGATGTGCAGGGCTGAGTGCTGTGAAGCCAAGCCATGAGGAAACAGTGAAGTTTGCTACAAAGATGTATCTTTGGAACACCACTTCTTTGTAAAGGATCTGTGATAATGAACCAGAACTAAAGAACCAACAAGTAATTCAAGCAGATGGTGTTTCCCCCCTCAGTAATTTCTCTAACACAGTGCTTCAGCAGTGCCTGATGGCTGAGGAATGAGTGTCATACAATGATAAGAAATGATCTGGTTTTATTTTTAGTTATGCTCTTCCTTCATACCAGGAGTTTAGTTTTATCTGCTCTGACACCATCATTGGACAAATTTCAGTTCAATGAGTTTTGTTTGTATTGGAAGAGAAACTTTTATATTTTCTCCCATCAAAATTGGCAATTATCACCTTGGAAAGAGGGACTGTATGAATAAAAGCCTACCAGTGCAAATCTCCCTCTCCCACCACCTCTCCTTTGCTTCAGCTCAACCCCTTGCAGGTAATTCACTGCCTTCCCTCCTGACACCTGACAACCATGACACGGTACAGTTCCAGTGATACTGACTGCCACCACATCACTGAATTTGCCTGTGCATTTAACTCATCTCTTCTCTTCTGCATTATCTATTTGGACAGTATCCTCTGTGGGATAAATGACTGGAACAGGGCAACTTTCTTCTTTGGCAGTACTTTGATAAATAAAAAATAATAGCAATAATAGTAATAAAAAAGTGATAATAACTATGGCAGCAGAAACAGAATAAGCAGGTTATTAATTTCACTCTTTAGTGAATACAGTTGCTTGGAAAATTAAATCAGATGAGTCCCTTATGAAAAGACAATCCATTAAAAAATTATATGCACAGGACTAAAGGACTTGCCTGTTGTGCCATGGTCCTGCAGATGCTCTTGGAGCACGGCAGACAAAGTGAGGTTTTCTTATATATCTCCAGGAGAAAAATGTTTAGGATGAATGTCATCACCTGGCAATTCCCGCTGATTTGCACAGGGTCAGTACCACTGGCCAGCCCATGCAGAGAGGCCAGCTGATCTGCCACAGAGTTACTTTGCAGTGACAGCTGGTCACAGACCCAGACCTGGATGAGCTGTCATTAACAACCCAGGATGCCTTTGTGCACCAAGATGCCAGAACTCCCTCAGAAGTCCAGGACATAGCATTTTAATAGGATTTAACTGACAGGTGAGAACCTGTGTTTTCAATGGAATTTTGCTGATCTAAAACCAAATGGCAGATAAGCTTTCAAAAACATTTTTGAAAATCCTTGCACAATTCAAAAGTTTGACCATAAATGCCCCCAAAAGTTTCTTTTTATTGTTTTGATGAGAGGAAAACAAGCTAGAGGATCCTTCTCAGACCCATAGGCCCAATTTCAACCTCCGCATGAGGCCATCTCCACCAGAAAATGTTTAATTTATTGCACTGAACTGCTGGAGCATCATGTTTGAGGCTGCCTCTTTGATTGATATGTGAAAGTTAAGTAGAATCCAACTAAAATACCACAAGCCCAAAGGAAACAGATCTTGTTTTGCTGTCAACAGCCTGACAGAGAATTAGTGAGGCCCCATTTTCTCTACAAGCTATCAAAGACTAACTTGATCAAGTCATATTAGATAAACGGAGATGACACGGTCATGCTGGGACAGGAAACACGCCTCCAGCAGTGGCAACAGAGTGTGTGTGTGTGTATTTGCTAAGGAAAGGGCAAGGGTCTTGTTGTCTCAAGCTGCAGCTTTCTGCTTCAAAAGACTTTTGTGAGCAAGTGTGAACATGCTGGGTCTTTGCTGTCGCAGCCATTGAGTGTGGTGGGAAACCAGGACCTCCTCTAGAGACAGCAGCTCATGTACTGCAAGGAAAATAACTCTGGTTTGGGTTTTAAATTACTTTTTGTAGTAATAAAGCTGAAAACACCAGTCTGTTTGAAACTTTTAATTAAAACACTTAAGAGAGCCAGACATGTTTTCTCAAGTGATACCCATCCTTAACAGGACCTCAAGAAACAGGATCCTGTCTGTTCTGAGTTCCTAACTGCTCTGGCTGAAGCAGGAGAGTATGTGATAATTATCAGGCTACTCAGGCATTACAGCTTTTCTCCAGCAAAAATTCCACCCTGGACTCAAGACAAGGTTGGTCAAAGCTGACATGCTTCTGCAAAGCTGTTTGGTTTTCAATAAAACAGAATTTTTGAACAAAAAAAGTTCTGAAAAGCATTTCCTTGGGCCAGGTGCTTTTGCAGTGTGTCCAAATGTGGACAGTAGTAAGTGCTTTTCCAGCAATCAAGTATTCTGCATTTTTCAGTCAAAGGTCTGGGAAAAAAGTGTTTAAAACTTGCAAACTATAAAGGAAATCTTGTTCCTGCAGTCAGATAAACCTCCACTGAAGAGCTGCTTTGAACATTTTACTGGCAGTTTTTATTTCGTGTCCAGATACTGGTTTGATGGCTAAAATGTTTTGCAAATGTATTTTTGACAGAATAGCTCCTGAGGCACTGAGATAAAGGCAAATAATATGGAGACAGGAGATGTGACTTCACTCCGCTTTGTGAAAGCATTTTGGCTTTTTCCCAGTCTGGAACAAAAACAGCTTTAGGCTCTCTCATAAGTCTGTCCCATAGCAGTGTCACTTCCTGCCGAGTCAGATAAGTGTTGACCAGGTGGCTCTTTTTTTTTAACACTTCAGAGGATTCTTGAGAAACTGTGGAATGAACTATGAAAAGGAATAGCACAGGCCATGCAAATCCCCTAGATGCCCCCATCTTTCATGTTACATTCAATTCATCTTATCCTGGCTGTGATGCTTCTGTTTCCAGCACGCCACAGGCATTTTAGTTGATGATATACAAGTGCCTCAGAGTTTCCCTGTTTTTAGCTGTCTCAAGCACACATGGACAGAAGAACCCATCATCTTCCTGGAAAAGATTATGCAGCCCGTGGGAATCAGAGTATGTCTGCAACATTTTTTCAGAGTCTCTTGTAGCTCTTGGAAGGACTTCTCGTGGGCTAGAACAAGGGCCTTTCAATTCCCCCAGGCAAGTGTTGAAAGCTGTGTTCAGACTCAGGACACTATCAGCCACCTTCAAGTGAGAATCAGAACTTTTCATCCTGAATATGCAGGATTAGGGGCACCTATTGAAAAAGAAAAAGCAATTCAGATACAGTTTTCAGGTTACCATTGTTAACGTTGAAGGAGCTTGAGCATGGGATGTAGAGCTCTCATATGCAGGGCAGGAGATGAACTTTGTCAAGGAGAAATCTGCTCCCTTCCCGGAGGTCATGGGGAATGGGGACACTTGCTTCTCATCCAGGTGTCTACACTCATGTGGGGAGAAGCTTTACCCTCCAGACTTCTTGCAGTGTGGGAAACCTCAAACATCTCAAAGACTGGTGAATCTTCCAACATCTTCATGACCAACTTGGACGCAGGACTAGAAGAAATACTAAATAACTTTGTCAATGACACTAAACTGGGAGAAGCTGCTGACTCCCTCCAAGGCAGAGAGGTCCTGCAGAGAGACCTTGACAAATGGGAGGACTGGGCAATCACCAGCTGTGTCAAGTTTAACAGGCATAAGTGTTGGATTCTGCACCTGGGATGGGGCAACCCTGGATGTAGCTACTGACTGGGGAATGAGATGCTGGAAAGTAGAGCTGTGAAAAGGACCTGGGAGTCCAGGTCGATGGCAAGTTGAACACGAATCATTGTGCTCTGGCAGTCAGGAGGGCCCAGCTGTGTCCAGGGGGGCATCAGGCACAGCATCACCAACCAGGCAAGGGAGGGGATTGTCCTGCTCTGCTCTGCACTGGGGCAGCCTCACCTCGAGTGCTGGGGGCAGTTCTGGGTGCCACAACATAAGAAAGACATTCAGCTGCCGGAGAGTGTCCAAAGGAGGGCCTTGAGGGGAAGCTGTAGGAGGAGGGGCAGAGGTCACTTGGTCTGTTCAGCCTGGAGAAGAGGACACTGAGAGGAGATCTCATTGCAGTTACAATTTCCTTCTGAGGGGAAACAGAAAGGCAAACAATGATCTCTGTCATGACATAAGGGAATGGCTTGAAGCTGTGTCCAGGGAGGTTTAGTTTAGATATTAGGAGAAGGTTCTTGACCTAAAGGGTGGTTGGGCACTGGAACCGGCTACTCAGGGAAGTGGTCCCAGCACCAAGCCTGACAGAGCTCAAGAAGCATTTGGACAATGTTCTCAGGCACATGGTGTGACTCTTGGCATGTCCTGTGGAGAGCCAGGAGTCGAACTTTGATGATTCTTCTGGGTCTCTTCCAATTCAGAATATTCTATGATTGTATGAAACCTCTGTCGTAGAAACAAACATTAACATTTCTTAGCTCTATTTGACTGCTCCTGAGATCATTTTCTCAGTCTGTTTGAGGACTGGTGAATTTCAGTAAAATCACAACAGCTACCTTTCATTAACCAACATATGATCTGTAGACAGACCTGAATGTTAGGATTTATTCTTTCCCTGTCTGAGAGGAAGATGTCTACTTAGTCTTCCTTCAAAGAAACAGAGAAAACCACTCTTTTTGTGAATTTTATTATGGTAAAAATATGTTCATCATGAAAGGAAATGTCTCACATGTTATCTGTGCTTTGCAGCACACACACTACAATTCCAGGTAGCCAGAGCTTTCTTCTGGAATGAAATTAGGCAATGGCATAATTCATTTCATGCACCACATGTGCTGCCTTTCATTTCAAGGATTTCATTGTGCTTTGCAAATGTCAGTTGCTTAAGGCACACAGCTCAAGTAGGTATAATTTATCGTTTTTCAGGATATTTATTACTGAGATCATTTAAGTGGAACCCAGGTGTTCTGGGATAGAAACCCTTCCTCCTCAGCAAGCAGCACTCCCTGGCCCTCGGGGAGAGACAATTCTCTTCAAAGTGATTCCCAGGAATTCATTTCCTCAGCCTGTGATTAGGTTATCTAGCTTTCCTCAGTTCTGAACTGTGGTCTTTTACGTTTATGCAGGTGGGCATACATCTGAGTTCTGAGGGTGTGGATGCCCAAATTGACAATCCTGATAAGATTTCTTCTTGTGTGCAGAAGTATGACATGAGTATCTACTTCCCTGTTGACTCCACATCAAGCGGGACATTTTTCAGTCCTTTCTTTAGACTGAATGTGAGATGATAAAGAATAAATTTTAATGCCTGAGAGTGAATATTGCATCTGCATTTGACTTGGCAAAATGTTTAGGCTACTTTAATTCTAACCTCCTATTTTTGCCCATTCATGAGGGTGGGAATTGAAAAAGATTCCTGAGGCTTTTAAAGTGACTGAATTGCATTGAGTTTCCTCTGGTAAATTTTGTAATTCTTTTACAGAAGTCGGGTCACCAACTGCTTTAACACCATAGTTTTCTACATTACTAGTTTTAGTCATCCTTTGAAGTTAATACCGAGCTGTGTTCCAAGCAGTGCCAGTGCAGCTGACTCCCAGTTTATAAATCTGTTAATATTATTGACAGCAATATGCATCTTTTAGCACTTGTCAAGATGAATATGAAGCATCAGAAGTAAGGCTATATGTACGGCCATCTTTTACTTATCCATTTGAGTTGCCACATAGAATCTGGAAAAAATACCACTTTCTATTATTTGACCTCTGTTATGTTAAATGGAGATGGGAAAACATCATCAGTGTTTTGAATGATGTCTTAGCAAGGGACCAGGGATTCTGGAAAAATCAAAAGAAAATATGCATTTAATAGATGTATATAAAAATGTTTTCCTTAGTTTTATGGTTTAACTGATTTCCAGGTCTTCTGTCTTTAATAAATGGCTTCATTTCATTGCAATTCCCCCTATGAGATCATCTGCATTTGAATCAAAGTACTGAAATATGTTTTGACCAACATGAGTATTTTGAGATATATTTACAGAATACACTGACAGAGGCATGTTCTTAACTTGGGATTTGGCACTATAACATGTTCATGGAGAGGAGAGAAGCAGAAAAGTTTCCACACCAGTATTGGCAAGGGGAATATAGAAGGGAAAAAAGACTAGAGTATGTCCTCACAAATGCATAACTTCAGGCAGAGCTTTGGGCCTTGACTGGCCCTGCCTTTTTGTGCTGGGACGTGACTTGGGGTCCCTGATCCCCAAAAGAAGGTGTCTGTAGCTGGACCATTAGCTGTGTATTGCTTCACTGGCTGGGTACTGCTACACTTGGCTGTGTAGCATAAAGAAAGGTTCTCCCTGCTGACAACCTTGGGCTGAAAAAGTAGAGACCTTAGGCAACTTGTCTAAGATGGGCTTAGGAAATCTTCAATAGGTTCAGAACTAGCTGACATCTGTAAAATAAGAGAAAGAGCGGGAGCATCTGCAATGTGATGTGTTGGTCTTGCCTGTAGGAAAGGGTTCAGCCTCAGCAGATAGAGAATTGACATAAGTAGCCTTGCGGACTCCCTGTTTTATTTGTGTTCTCTGACCCTGTACGCTGTCTTCTAGACCTGGTCACCTTCCCTGTGCAGCCCAGCCTGGACCCGATGGGACCCTCCAGTGCCTTATCTTCCTGCTATGAAGTTAGCTGCATCTCAGGCTGCTCAGGCTTGTAGATAACCACATGGAAATAATCAACTGCTACAAGCAGCCTTCGGCACAGCAAGAGCTGCTGTTCAATATACAAACTAAAACAAACCAGCTTTCCTTGTGGGAAATGCTTAGGGCTCAGCCCTTATCAAGCTAGGCTTAAGCTGAGTGCTGCAAAGGGCAGAGTTATTTGTAGGTGGTGGGAGATAGTGCTGTGACACCTTTTTCTCTCTGGCATGGAGCCAGTCAGAGACTAAAGTGGCTTCTGGCACTAATCAGGGGGACTGGCAAACCTCTGCTCACACATCTGCCATCACCCCCTCTGTGGGCCTGATTGGAGGTGCAGCTGCTGAAGCACACCTGGTTCTGCCAGCCATCATCATTTGCCATTCATGAGCAACCTGCAGCCGTCTCTTAGCACAGGTTTTCTGGTTTCAATCCAGGATGGAGACTTTGGTCTTCTTCTGTACCAGGGCCTCACAAAGATTTTAGCTGTCCTGCCTCCCTTGTACGAGATGGCAATCTGATTGCTGGAGAAAGAGCCAGCAGTCCAGTTAAAATATGCTGATGGGAACTAGTGCACCATACTAGAGGGGGGAGTCCCACAGTCTGTATTTACAAAGGACAGGAGTAAATCTCAAAACCAAAAGGTGTTTCACTAATAGGTGCCAAAGTCCCAACTCATTCACACAGTGCCTTAAATCAATAATTACTTCCTCTGGGCAGAATGTGTTGTATGCAGGTCACCATTGCTTCACTGCGTTTCAAAGTCTTGTAAAAGCTCACATATGGGCAAGCAGAAAATAAATAATTTTGCATGGCAATTTATATCCAGACAATTCAGGGCTCTGGGAAAAAATGCTGTGGGAAGATATCTGTCTTCTTCTATGTTGCTTTCTGTTGACACAGAAAACTAAAATTTAGGGCACTGTGTGCAACCACATGCTTGCCAACGTTTGTTTTTCAGAAAGCAACAGATTTCAGTCAGTTTTGGTCCATCACTGAGGAACATGTCACTCCTCAGGTGTACTAGCAACAATATATCCCATGTGGGGTTACATGAAGGAGAAAGGAGAGGCACAAGCGAGAGCTCCTGGGTGCTGTAGTTCTGGAGGTATGAATCAGTCACTAAGTAGGAAGTGGCAGGTGGGGCCTCAAGGTCCTGAGGAGACACAGGCAGGGGAGAGGTACAATAATGAACCTGCCTCTGTCACCGCTGCAAGGAGAAGGCTTTGGGTAGAGGTGACCATAGGAAGAGAGTGATTTAAGCACTTTGGGGAGCAGAGCTCCCCACATGTTACACCCCAGAGCATGTGGAGGGTAAAAAAGTGGAGGAAGCAGGAGAGGGGCAAGTGGCTTGTGGAGGCAGCTGTCACCCCCAAAAGGGCTGGAGCTGGCAGGTCAGCAGGCTTCTCAGAACCCCATCTCCCTAAGGGTGAGATTTGATCCTATGCTGTTAATGACTTAGTACTGGTCAGCAAGTGAAAAACAGGCCAGAAATGTACAGCTTTATTGACTCTTGTGAAAACATTTACGCAGGCCAGTTTTCCTTTTTCTTTCTTGGAAACATGTAGGACCAGACCTCTTCAATTTAGACAGCATCTCCATTCCTGAGGCATCCTGTGATGGGGAGTATCAGCTCTCTTGGTCTCGTGAGACCAGGGGTTAGCCGTGTTCTGCTGCTTAAAGAGAGCCAAGTCCTATAGCTTGCTTTTTCCTTTCAGCTCTGCACACAAAGAGCAGATACAGATGGGTTCTGACATATCAGTCCCAGCTGTTGTGCGTGATAGGCAGGAGAAGAAAGGGACCAGCAATCATTCTCCCAGCAAAGAGTTTCTACATAAGAAAATCCTGCTTCTAGAGCACTGGGAATTGTAGTTTTGCCCACTACAATAAGAAAACTGAGTGTTTTTCCTTTTTGTGCAAAAGTGGGAAGGAGAGAGAAGAACATATTTTGTCATGTATCCCAAAGCTGAGGGTTAAATTGTGATACTCACAGTATTTCCCACGTGTACAATCCTGTTGATAGGACAAAACACAGGATTACTGCAACAACTGTAGAGACTGCATGACTGCACCCAAACCTCGGATATTGCAGAATTGTCTTCATGGAGGAAGATATATTTAAGTGTCCCAATCCGGGTCATATGACAGGCTTCCACGGTAAGGCAACATTTAAGAAGAGCAGAAATTAGTTCCAGCAGTATGCTAAAGGAAAGAGCATTTTGGGAAACATTTGAGAGAAGTGGTCTTGTGTCGTAGGAGTCCTCTGATACAACAGAGCCCAGTAAAACAAAGGAGGACAGGTACAGCTGTTATTGAATAAATGAGGCTTCTGGTGAATGAAGAGTTTCCATTGCTATTGTTCATCAAGAAAACATTACCCGTAATTGGACAACATGTTTTAATCAGAAAAGGTCAAATAGGCAGTGTGGCACTATATTAATTGCAGACAAAGCTGCTGAAACCCTTAGAGGTTCAGCTTGTGCATTGAATACAGTTTAGAAGCATTGAACTTTCATCTGTTTTATAAAGTATCTACTTGCTTTTCTGAATATCTGTAAAAATGTAGCAACACATTCCTCACTGTTAGAAGAAATTTGACTTATCTATCCCAGAAGGTTTACTTTGGGGATTCTTCAAATGGTTTAGAACAAATTGAGTCTATTTCTTGACCAAGATGTTCAGTACTTAACTAGGAAAAGACATTAGGAATAACTTTGCAGCATTATGGACAGAGAAGCTTTGGAACATATTTCCCATGGAGCCCATAGAGTTTCCACCACTTCAGGGCCGTAGGAAGGGATTGGATGAGCGCCAGTCAGCAATTACTTAGCTCTCCGTACCCAAGGGTATGGGAATGGAGCGGACAGTCATTCTGCTCTCCTTCTACAAGGGCAACATAGGTTTGTCCAGAAACCAATAGGACAGAGGTTTCATGTGTTGTTCTCATCAATGATCTCATCGCTGAAAAGGTCCTGAGTAAGCAAGAGGATTATTTTAATGAGTGTAAAACATGACTTTGAAGTAGCTGAGCTAAGTCAATAAATATTCTTTAAAAGTTGCTAGAATTCATTCTGTGTGATGGAATCCTTAGGGAAATTTTGCTCACATGCTTGATTAAGCATCCTAGATTCTAAATAGCCTTTTGAGTGGGTTCAGTTGAAAATCATGAGGTATGATGAGGTTAGAAGAAACTTGGGGCCATATTTTCTGAAATGAGCCTGAAGTTTATGTAAGTGGCTAGCTAAACTGAGGGAACAATTAATCAGGTTTTTCCTTTGCCTCTCTCCTGTGTCCTTATGTGAGGAGAAAAAGCTGATGTGATCCAGATGGATTGAACATGCTAGTCAGATTATCCCTGTGGATGCCCTTCATCTGCTCACGCTGCTCAGTCAAAAAAATCACCCGGCACACCATTTCATAGTCAGAAAAGCGAGAAAATATATACAGGTCAGCTATAATTTAATCTTTTTTCTGAACCAAAAATATGCAGGGTAGCTGATTTTCCAGGTAAACATAATGTTCAAATATTGGCTGTGATATCTACAGAAGAAAGGTTTGTGATTCCCTGTTATTTTAAAATACCTTATATATTAAAAAATGACATTTAAAAATCATTTATGGGGAGTTTATTTTATTTATCCTCTTCTCTCTTCATCCCTCCAATCAAAATTGTACACAAGTCTCAAGGCAGCTGCCTAAAGAAATTTTTGTTTGCAGATTTCATATGATCCCATATCTCAGATTTTATCTTGCTCTTACCTGGAGATAGGTATTTTTTCCTATATAACCTCTAAGAAGTGCTGATCAGTGAGGGAGATGTCAGGGTTTTTTCTTAGTATTTATACCTTGAAAAAAATATTTCTTGATCTTGGGGCAAGAAACCAGCTGTTGGCCTTTTATACGTTTATACTATTTTAGCTACTAAATTTAATTTTAAAGTGCCAACAGAATAATGTCATAACCTGTACTGAATGAATTGTTGTTTCTTTCAGAAGGGCTGGCTTAGACCATTGCATTCTCAAATGATGTAAAACTAAGCACCTCTACAGCTTAGATCATAGCTATAGTATTTTACAACAGCAATGAGGGTAGTGCAGTTTATACTACATAAAAGTAAAAATAAAAATGAAACAATTTTTGCTTGTATTTGAATACCTGTCTGACAATGGATGAAACCTTAAGAACTTCAAATTCTCCAAGATTACCTGAATGTGTGTGTTTTTTCCCACTTGATGCCAAACAACATTGCTGGATCTGAACAGAGAGGTTTGTCTGCTCCTCTGGGAAGTGGCCTGTCTGGCTCTGCTGGGGCAAAGGCCAGTTTGACCCATCCAGTCTCCTCTTCAGAGAAGAGCCCCCTGGAAATGATGGAGGTTGACCTAAGATTGCAGATGCCTGTTCTGCCATTTTTGGCTTGGCATTCATTGAGGACACTGTCAAGAGCAGTTGCTCCAGACTTGATAGGACCCTTGGCAGACGTGCTGAATTGCTGTATGTTTCTGGGGGATAGTGTGGCAGGACATGTCTACCCCCTCTGTACCACAGATGGTTGGTGCATTTGCAGGAGATAACTCAGGCGGGTCACAGGCCCAGCATGGGGTATCTCTGGCTCCAAAAGAGCTCAGGCTAAGGATCAACATCTTAGTCTGCAAAGCAAATGTGGGAAGAGATGAAAGAAATATTCTTGACCAGAAGACACGGTTCTTATGTCTATAAAAGCCCACGCAATTACCACAGAGGCAGAAGTCTCTTACACACCCCTCGGAAACCAGTGAGAAGATTTCTCCCTGGAGCTGGACGCAAGTCCAAGTCCCTTTCCCTGGCAGCTGAGAGAGAGGATTTTTGATGTGTACTCCATCAAAGAATTGGATGGTAAGAAACATTGGATCCTAAGTTATACTATTTCTTAGCTAGCTGTAAATTTAATGGTACCTTTAATTTCGTGTGTAATACTAGTATGCCTTTATTTTTATCTTTCCCTGTGTAGTAATCGTCTGTCTTAAGTCTTACATCTATTAGTTTTGTGTCTATTAAGAAATAATTCATTTTATAATAGACTGAATCAGTCATTATTAAAGAACTTGAGAATTGTAGTGGATTTTGGGGTGCTGGCCACCTCAATAATGCAGCTCCCTGCTGCCAGAGGCCTGGGCAACAGACAAGAGCTGACTTAAACCCACATTATCCATTCATAACAGATAGAAGAAGTCAAACCAAATGCAACAGCTATTATTGAAGTGAATTACTTTTTCCCTCTGTGTAGTTATACAAAACACTTGCCTATACATCAGGTTTAAGAGTTTAATTCCTCCATTAGCACTGCGTGGCCTAATGATAAAAGGCTGAAGGAGACTTTCTGGTCCAGTGAAACTGCACATGTGGCTTTTCAATAAAACCTAAGAGGATGTGCCAGCAGAAGGCTGGTTAACTCATGGGCATAGTTTTATGATATGGATTTGCTAGAAAGCTGTGATGTCTGGGAGAGGGATCACAACAGGTTGTAGGAGAATGAATTCATGTGAGTGCTCGAAGTTGAGCACTAGAAGGTGTAGGTCACTGAATATCCTTTTTGAGGCCTTTGGAGACAGGAGGACACTGCAAAGCAGAGACATTTACTCCAAGGAAGTGACCTGGCCAGTAGAGTTAAGCATCATCAGTTTGCAGAGCAATGAACACTTCAGAGTTCAAAACCTGTGCAGTCCTGAGCAGCATCCAGACCCTCACAGGGATAAGGTGGGGCTATCAGATCTTAAACATGTGCTTAATTTTAAGAATGTAAACATACCCTTTGACTATGTGGTTAGAGTGTACTCCAGCCCAGCTTGCTGTGTGCTGCTTGCTGAACAGGCAGACCAGAGGGGGACAGTGCATCACCACCGCTGCTGCTCACTGGATAGTGGCACACCTGGGTATGGCTGGGCTGGCACTGATATTGTGCACCAGTTGTGCCTCTCTGCCTCCTGTAAACACACAGCAGTTTACAGGAGCATTGCTGCAACAACACCGTGGTTCAGTTCAAAAAGCAAGCCTGCTGGCAGGCTAAAGAGGTAATCTCCCCTCTCTCTCCCATTTGTCTTTCAGCTGGAGGGAACCATGCCAGTCAGTATTTTGTAGATTATTCAGATCCTGGCAGGAACATTCAAAATGAAAAGGCAAGTGAATAGGGGTGGAAGGGGAAGGCTTTGATTCAAACATACTCTTTATTCTTTTTATTGGGTGCCAAGAGCTCTTGTGATGTGAGTGAAAGCTGTTACTACTCGAACCTTTACGCCAAGTCCTCCAGACCTTTCTCTACATCTGGCAATAGGACGGATGGAAGTTCTATTACCTCACTTACGTACCTTAAATTAGCCATCTAAGTACAGGTCAGTCCCCTCAAGTCTCCTGGGGAGAAAATGTCTCCTTCAGGTGTAATTCTTCATGCCTTAAGGCACCTGGATACCCATTTTTCTTCACTGGGTGTAGAAGAATGCTTGGGGTCATAGAGGTTTGGGTGTTTAGTGTCTCAGAGCTCTGTGCTTTTAAGTGTCTGAAGTTAATAAGAGATTTTCCTTACTAAAATGTGGTAGAAAAATATCAGTAGACATGCTGGTTAAGACCCAAATTTCACCTACACAGATGGACTATATGCCTATGTCCAATGGCAGTGTCTGGGAGGGACACAGAAGCAGGGTGATAGTTCAGAACACTTTCATTCCACTGTAATTCCTCACTTGGTACTTTATGTTAGCAGGATCCTCAACCTAATCTTTCATCAAGAAGTTAAAAAACAATAATCCCAAGAGAGAAACTGTTTGCCCCCAATTCTGCTTTCAAGTACCTGTTTTCTAATATTAATTCAGAGGTCCATGAGTAGCTTTGCATACACCCTGAAAGCAACTTGCAACTCTAGTAACAGTGCTAAACCATATATTGCTTTTTGATTCATTTGGCTTTTAAGATTAATTAGGAAATTAAGATAAAAGTTGTATAGTTAAAATGAGAACAAACTGAAAAAAACAGGTATTAAAAAGGGTACAGCCAGAAATCTTAAATTTACAAGGCTGCTTAAAAAGGTCAGTTCCAGCCATCATGTGCACAGATGCATCCCTACTCAATAACACTAATTTAAAGGAGACTTGAATTTAATCCTGCATGATCCTGATCCTTGCATTTCCTTTCCACGTCACTAAGCAGTTCCATATTCCACTGCTTATACACCGTGAACATTTACCACCTGTGCACTCCATCTTCACGCTGTGTGACTCCACACTGCTGCTTGAACCTTCCCAATATCTGCAGTAAGGGATTTTAATTCTCCCACCTAGACTTTGTGTTAACACTTTCAGCAGTCCCTCTCCTGCTCTTCCTTACTCTCTGTGGGTGAGCCCAAGAGCTGGAGAAGGGAGGCGGCAGAGAAGGGAGTCAGCCAGCATCTCAGTGATGGTTGATCTCATACTGCTCTGTCTAAAGGGCAACTTAGCTGCAAATTTTGTTCATGTGACTTTTCAGCATCCACATGGTTCAGATATAAGAATGAAAAAATGTTCTTTTTATCTCCAGGAGTCAACACAGGACTGTTTAAGGGTTTTGCTTGCCAGAACTCCCCAAGTTTCAGTACAAAGTTAGATGTGGACTTTAATTTTACTTCATTTATCAAATATACTTGGAGTTTATCTCTTCATCTACGTTTTTTTTCTTACCTCTTGCCTCCTTTTTCTCCTCATTAAGGTTCTAAAATCTGTTTTATATGGTAGTTCTAGAACCCACATTTCTTGTTGGGTGACATTTCTTCAAGCTAAGTGAAGAAACAGTGTTATACTCAAGAGAATCATCTAAAGGTGGTTTATCCAGTATAGCAGAACCTGTCAGCTGACATAGAAGTTGTTGTGTCAGGTTTGCACACAGAACTGCTGGAGCAACACAAGCCAACTCTCCTTTTATCGGTTATAGCTTTCCCTTTGTAAGCTAAAGATGTTTATGTGCAACACGAGTGTATATGTGCATTACAAACATTCAGACATCTGCTGGGAAAAGCAGTTGTACTGAAAATTACTAAAATATGTTTGGGATTCCCAATTTTCATCTCATCTAGAAAACTGGAGTCCTCAAAGCAAGGACCTCTGTACGAAGTTCTTATCCAGCCTTCAGACTTGAGTGTCTGGAAAACAGAAGTTGGGGACACCATGAACAGATAATTCTTATGTACTAATTCATTAGCCTTTGTTGAATCAAAATCAACAATCCCTTTATTTCACACAGACTTATTCATCTGGAGTTCTTCTCCTCATCTTGTTTAAGTCTTTTTTGCCAAGAATTATAGGGAAAAGACAGAAAATGTAACAAGGTCCAAAAAATTTATCCTGAAACAAAAACAAACTTTTCTTTCCCACATTCCTCATCCCCCCAGAAAATTCAGCTATCAATTACAAAATTAAGTAAACTATCTTTTTCTATTTTTGCTCCTGCAAAAATAAGAAGAGCAGGGTGAGGGGTAGAGGAAGGGTAGAGGGTATCTACATGGAACTGGAGGAGTGGACAAAGAAACTTAGGCCATATGTCTGGAAAGAGTTTTTCACTCTTCCAGTGAGAGATGTGTAAAAGAGGCCTTCCCAAGACCATGAACAGCAGGGTGTTCTCATCTGTGAAGGATCTTCTCCAGTGTGATGTTAGTGCAGAACAGGGTTCTCTGTGTGTGGGCTGGACTGCCTTCCCACACCCCAAGTGCCCCAGCAGGATGTGCAGCCAGGCCTCCCAGGCTCTCTGAGGGGGCAGTGGATGGTGGCCGTAAGGGCAGTGAGACTTTTGGCACAGGCTCTACAAGTCTGCCTGAACCCCCTGTGCCTTCCTGAGGGGCCCCTCAGGCTCTGTCCCCCAAGCTCATTCTGCTCTTCAGTGAGCTGGTCTAAAGTTTCCTGTCTGGGACACAGGGACACTTAGACAAGTGCCTGTCCAAAGCCAATATTCCCAGGCAAGCATGGAGCTGGATACTGCTAAAGTGAGGCCTTCAGCGCATTACAGTGAGGGTAGGATCCACCTCACCTAAGAGCTGAACAAGTTGGTCAGGCTGCCTTCACACAGAGAGAAATGGGCACAGTTTAACTCCTCCTAAAACAGAGATGATTTGCCCTGGGAAAATGCACTGTGGACATCTAAGGCAAGCAGAAACAAACCCAGGTCTAGAAACCCAGCTTTTTACATCTGTTTCCTAAAACTGTAGCTGGAGTTTAGACACATTAATCCATGTTACACTGGATTCAGTCCATCCATTTTCAAACAGCATAGACTCTAAGTGGAGGAAATGTGTTACAAAAAACCCAGTCCAATATACTTTGTGAATTCTTATTCTCAACCCCTTCAGATTTTTATACTATTATTTAAAATTCTAAGCATGGAGGAGAGGAAACTGAGTGTTACTTCAAGAACATGAGATCACAAGAGTGACAGCAGAAACCTCTTGAAACGTTACTGGTATCTGAAACTAGATGCAAGTTTCTCTGAAATTAACAGGTTTGTTTATAAACAAGGCATCTCTGTTTACCTACAATCTCTAAAGAAATATTTTAAATACATTTAGGTTATAGTTAATTGACTCTATTTAGCTAGGATTTCTCTGTCCTTCTCAGTTAGAAGCAGTGAGTTCCTCTCTTTGAGCTGCTTATAAACTTATCTCAAAGAATTAAGTCCCCTTCACAAGACATCTGCCTTTGCTGCACATACGTACCACAGGAACAAAAATAATAACCACAAAATTCACTTGGAGATTGATCACTTTTCATAAAAACACACATCGTAAAAATAAACAGTAAATATTTGTGGAAGAAGTTTACATTCTTATTTTTTCAAGTGTAAATAAATTAAATTGAAAGAAGCTATTATATTAACAGCTGGCAAGCTGTTTTCTGAATTCTCTGAATCCCTCATGCTTCCATAACTACAGATCCCAAAGAGCAAGAACAGACACAGGGCACTAACAGCTTTTCCTCTCTCATGGCATCTCATGTGCAAATGTACACCTGTGGATACAACCCTTGTGTAAAGAATATTTTATTTACACAGCTTGCTTGGCCCCCTGAGCCAAGCCAAGGTCTGTACTGGGGCATAATGTGCATGTTTTGTATCACATCCTTTTTCTCAATGGACTTGCATGGGGTACCCACCCAAGTCAGGAAAAAACCTCTACTGACCTCAGCTCAGGTCAGAGCTCTACATTCTGTTGGAGATCGTGATGCATAACTTCTTGACTTTTCCCTCTCCAAATTTATATTGTTTTAATTTATTTTTGCATCTCACAAAAGCCACGTATCCAAACATGTTTGTGGCAGCAATGTTTTTTGTAAGTACTGCCTGTAACATGTTAACATGGCAGAGGACTAAACTGGCCTTCGAGGAACTTGGTCGAAAACCTCTTTTCCACATTTTGTCTGTGTCACATCTTTACAGGTCCATTGCAGATCTTAATTCAGGAAGTGTTTTCTCCACTTGTTCTGTTTTGAAAGATGTAGAACAAATGTTCCAGTGAGAATTCAAGCCAAAAAAATAGAAATAGTGCTCATGGTTTTCATTTTTCAGGCTTTCACATTCACACCCAAAGGGTGTTGCAAGGTAAACTGAGGTCCTTGAGGCTGACAACCTTCTTTAACTTAGGTCTTAAATCTTATATCTCATCGCATAGTTCAGGAAAGAAAAATCTATTTCAAAATCAGATCTATAGTGCTGGTGTAGTCACATACCAGCACTAGGGATTACTTGCTCTGGAAAAGGAAGCCATGCCTAAGTGAGGCAGCTCACTTGAAAACTGTGAACAGGGGATTTTGTATGCATTGCACATGTCTTTATTCTCTGAGAAGTTTCCAGCATCCTCAGGCAGAAAGCACAGCAACAGCAGTCCCTGAAAAACTGGCAGGAAGGAAACCAGTATTTTGCCAAATAAAAAGGGTGATAAGTGCATTTTTTTAACAGAAAAAAATGTTTTGCAGTTTAGTCCCTTCCAAGTCAACACCACACTTCAGCCCTTTTAGCTGATAAGGTATATATAATTAGGCTTTGTCTTCCATCATTGAGTATAATTATCTCATAGATAGTACATGGCTGTCTTATTTTCTAGTGGGATTAGCACCATCCTGTCGGGGAACAGAAATGACCCCTCCAAGTGCTGCTCAGTCCTCACATCTATTAGCAAACACCTCCTGGAGAATGCTATTCCAATGGCATTTGTTTTAGAACTGCCTGCACAGAAATACTTTTGCCTATCAAATGGTTTGGGTTTACTGCAATATTATAGCTCTGAATTTGCACAAAAAACCTGATGCTTGGTGACCAGTATTTTCTTATTTTTTGACCAACAAAGATACACAAGAGAGATTTATTTAGATTATGTATCATTTGATTTTTATCTAATAAATAGAAATCACATAGACACCTCCATATACACTCTAAAATTCCCTTTTGTTTTGGATTAAAACAGAGCAGTGAGCAATGTAAAAAAGTTCTCAGGCCATATTAGGAGATCCGAACCACTGCCCACAAATTACAGGCTGTAAGGATCCTGTGTTGTACGGTGTTGGGCACCTTCCACCCACCACCTTCCTGCACACCATCCCATCAGCCAAGCCACCTCGGCTCCCTCTTGGCCTGCATCAGTGCCGGACCTGCACACCAAGGCTCCTGCTCCCACGGCTGTCCCTCTGCCTCTGTTAGGACACACCTGCAGGGAGCCCCGGCTCATGAATGCGGAAGATGGCACGAGGCTCGTGCTGTCCCTCTGTTAGTCTGCCAGTCACTGGCACCCACGGCCACGGCACAACAGGAGCCAGGGTTTGTAAACACAGCCTTGCAGCACCCAAGAGCAGAGCAGGCGTGCAGGGTACAAAGAGCCCTCACTGTTCTCGCCATTATCCCCAATACCCTGTTCCCATCTGCCAGCAGATGGCACTCATTATATGTTTGACTCGTCCACAACCCTGGTGCACTTTCCCGAGCACAGTGAACAAAGGTGGGACTCGCTGTCCTCCCGTGCGTCATGGCCCGTTCCTTACCTTTCACTCATTTATCTCATAGTAAAGGCTATGGTTTCAGCAGGGTCCATACTCCAAGGGAAACTAGAAAGGTGAGGAACTGATGGACAGAAACGTCCCTTGGTGGCTGTGGCATGGGCTGCAGCGAGACTGGGACAACCATCTGCCCGTGTATTAGGAGGTGCTAGCCATGGCACCCCACCTTCAAGCTCTACGCACCCATCCCACAGCTGAAGTGGCCCTGGAAAAAGGCCCATGGGGTGAGAGGTGGCCAATGTGGCAGGTATTGGTGAAGGAAGACCACTCCTCCCAAGAAGGGTCTGTACCAGCTAACTGCTGGGCTTGGACCAGCTGCACACACAGATGGCAAGAATTTATCCTGCATCAAAGCACATCTTTTAGAAAAATACCCAATCTCTCCTTTAAGAGGTTGGGCAATAAAAAATCAGCACTATAGATCCTTTCCTGCTTCAAAAAGTAGGGACTTAATTATTACAAGTATGAATTGGCCTGCTTCCAACTTCCAGTCATTGGATTTTGTTATACCCCAGCAGAAAGGTTGAATACGCTGATCTGCCATCATAAGGATCCCATCCAGCCTTCAGACTTCTGTAGCTGTCTACACTGTTCTGCTTCCTTCCCTCAGGGATGCTTTGGATGCATGCAGAGGCATGGACCACCTGCTGTCTGTCCCCATTTCTGCAGTGCCACCACAGAGGCACAATGCCCTGGCAGGGTCACCTGGATGCCCTTGTCTCCATCAGCCCTTCAGTGTTGCTGTGTGGAGAGAATGGCCCACTCACTCTTGGTTTCTGAAGCAGGAAACTTTTTGTTCAGTTTTCACAAGAAACATACTTATGAGAACATCTGACCCCCATGAAAAGAAAATTTTAAAACAAAAACTGGAACGTTTTCTGGGCCTCCTTAAAGAAAGCCGAAGAAATTGCTCTTTTTAAAGACCAGGTACTGAAGACCTGAATCACCTCAACTCCTTTCCTACTGCAATTGCTTTACCAGAAGGTACTTTGTGCTATATGCAGCAGCTGGTTGGAGAAGAAGCAGATACAGCTATCTGGGACAGCAAGCCCTGTATGATGTGTGCCAATCCTTGCCAATATTTTTAGGAGCCACAGGAATCCTGGCATTAAGAAAGGTGCTGGTTAATTGTAGCTAGACCTGGAGCAACAGGAAACTTGTGTCCATCCCTATAGTTTACATTTTGCTTCCTGAGTTGTTCCTCTTTTCCACCAGTTCACACCTCTGCTCCAAGATGTCAAGATCATTGTGAACCCTGTCTTCCAGTATTTTGGAAAGTTGGCACCAGAGTTAAATTTAATAAGCATGCTCTTTCTTTCATCTTTCTGGTCACTGAGGAAGACAGTGAATACTGCTTTCCACAGGAGAGGTCTATTTGTGTACCCAACTTCCAACGCAGTGTTGCACCACTGACAGCTACTCCTTGTATATGGCTTCCAAACCAGTTTTGCAACCACTTGGTTCCTATTTGCCAAGGGGTCTTATAAGAATATCTTGCAAAACACTGGGAGAAAACCTTACAAAGCCATGATGTATTGCATCTGTGATTCACCTCCTTCTCAAGACCTGTCATTCTGTCCTTGAAAGGATGAGGAGTGGTTTGAAATTAATTGTCTTTGAGATAATCTGTATTAATTGCTCATGTACCTATCTCATAGGAGATAGAAAAGTTCTTTCGTTCCATTTTCTTTACCAGATCCCCCCAAAGTTCAATGAGCAGACCCAAGTCATTGTGTTAATGCTTCAGAATTTTTTTATCTGGACAACCAGCTCTCTTGGTGGTCTGTGGATTCCACACTGTCTATTCCCATCTGCTGCTTTGTTTGTCTGTTAATCACACCCACTTTGTTGCTGTGGGGCTCCCCAGCCTAAGGGCTACCAGCACGCTCCATATACTGTGTGCTGGCAGGGAGCACAAGGGAATTACCATCTTGTAACAGCTGAAGTGGCTTTTTACTGAAAGGAAAAACTTCCACAGATGCTATGAGCAAGCTAGCACTCAGAGCAAGTACATGCAAGCTGACTTCCTATTTCCCAATAAACCAATCCCATTTTGTCCCACCCTTGAAGATTCCATGCAAGCTGTAGCGTTCTAGACAGGGGGAGTTCAGAAACCCAGGTCTGAGTGCCTTCCAGTCTGGGGTGGCCTCATACTGAGGTCCCTTGATTTGAACCAGCTCATCTGGTATTTGACTCCATTTCACACCATCCATCTGTGCATGGCTGAGAGAGTTTGTGCATAGGAACCAAGACAGTCCTAATAAATCATATTATTTGCTATGGAAATACTCAGTAGCTTCAGAGTTGTACAGACGGTTATGAAGGCAGGCTGTGAAGCTGACGCCTAAATAAATAGCCCTCTTAAATATTTCACTCAGTCAGTTCCTTGGGATGGCTCAGGTTCAGCAGTGAGTAGTTTTACAGCCACTTCATAAGAGAGGAGGGAGGAAAACAGTAATTAAACTATCTCCTTTTGGCAGCACAGCCCCTGTCGCTCAAACTAACAAGGAAGTTTGGTGCCAGACAGGAAAGCACATGAGAGCACAGGGTCTGCAGCACTCCCCTGGCATGCCCTGTCTTCAGATACCTTTAAAGGACGGGCTGTACCTGAACTGAATTCAGCCTCACATCTTTCCTGCAGAGTCTGAGGAGGAAGCAGATATTGGGGCTCTGAAGAAGAGAGAAGTCTCTAACATGCATACACACACACTTCCAGCTCTCTGGGAAAAAGCTCTGTGCAGCTTGTTTTGGCTGGACTCTCCAATCTCACAATTATTTTATATAATTTAGAAATATTTGAGACTCAGTAATTTGTGTTCCTCTCAGAGAGCTGCCGACATACTGAGAAATCTTTATCAGGTTTCCAAGAGCTGATTTTTCACTCATACTCTTCTAGCGCCCTCATAGGCTACTTCCAAATCAGTCAGTTCAGGATTACAGCAGTGTTTTGGTGACAACACAAACCAGTAGATACGGAAATATTGGAGATGTTGGATTAGGACACCAGTGGAGGCAAATCACTGCATGGACAGCCACTGGGGCTCTCCAGGGGCACAGGGCATCACCACTCAGACAGTGTTTGGCTGAAGGCTGTTTGTGTCTGAGTTGTATGGGGCTCATGCCCGGGACCACAATCACCATCCATCACAGTAATGCTGACAGCACTCCCACAAGAATTTCCTCTTTGACTTTCCTTAGTTTACTAGTTCTGCCTGGAAGGCTTTTGTCTTTCGTCTTCACCCAGAAGTGTACACTGAGCTCAGGTCTGCTCTTTCCACTGGCATAAGTCAACAAAATTTACCAGCAGGGGCTCGGAGTGTTGTTTGCTTTCTGTTTGTGTTAGCAGCCAAGCCAGCACCGCTGGAACTTCAGCGAGGGAACTGAACCACCTTCTGCCACCTCTTCTCTTTCTTTCTCTGATTTGCAGCCAAGCCCCAATGCCCAGAAGTCCTAGGGCAGATCAGTTTAGAAGATGATGGGAATTCAGAAATAATTTATGTCGTGGTTTGCTTTTGTTTCCTTGCCTCAAGGCTTTTGAGTCTTCAAGGGTGTATTTTACTAGCCTGCATTGATCTGGATCACCTTTTAATGAAGATCTAGGCCACAATTCCCTCACTCTCATGGAACAGTGTCTTGAAAAAAATTTCACTGGATATTGCACTGAAGTAGTCACTGCTCTTTCTGCTTCCTCTATTAATTTTTCACTGTGGAGCTGAGGGACACATTTGTGGAAGGTTAGTCACATTCTTCTAGTCAGCTAAGACCTCTGGTGTTTGTCATCATCAGCATGAATAAAGTTGGCTAAAAAGAAAACCTTTGTTATGAGATCTTCACCCAGCAAACCTGCCTAATTTACTGCAACTGGCTTTCCTGCTAAAACAAAAGACAAAGAAGACAAAGAGGTTTCCAACATTTCAGTAACAAGTTTATCCAAAAAGCACCAAGTAGTTTCTGCTTTATGAGACGTTAGCTTGTCTGTGACTAGCCCAGCACCCTCTATCTGCAACAGCCTGGTCAACACCCATGTATCCCAAATGACTCCTGTTTAAATCCACACAGAGTGAGAATACTGGCTATATTTCTTGGCTCCAGTCACAAGCTGTGTGGTTTTAGAGACATTTGAGTACCAATATTGGTTTCTGCTTTTGGTGTTGATGCTTTCAACATCATGTGAGTGTATATATAGTTAAACTGCCATTAAATGTAGTATTTTTCAAATCTGTCTTGCTCATTACACTGTAAGTTACAAGCTGAAACCATATCATCTATGAGAAGGCTGTGTGTCTTCTGGTACTGGGTAATGGAGCATGCTGAAGATACTTCCATGTTGCCAAAAACAACAGCAAAACTAGGAGACAGTGTGTCACATTTCCCTTATAGGCTGATCCAGCTCATCACAAAAGCCTGGAAAATCACAAGAGTGAACAGCCACAAGAGTTAGTTTCATCAATGCTACTCATTTGACTGCCAGAACCAGCCTATATGAACCTTTGATAGCTCTGTTTTACAGGCAGGGAACTGAGAAGTGGCCTAAAACGTCTTAAGAATGCATGGTTTGTCTCCTACCTGACCCAGGCCTCTTGCATGAAAACAAGAGCAGGAAGGAGGAGGCACCCATCCATTTGGCTCCACCTGGGGAGTGCTTTTGGACTTTTCCAGTGAAGAACACCGTGTGGCAGGCTAAGAGTTCTGGTGGTGTTCTCACCTCTAATCCGTAGCCCAAATGCCGTTTCTCTTTCGGGGCAGATCTCTCAAAGGGCTTCTCATTTCATGGATTGCCACGAATTTTGGCAGCATCCGTGAACTGCAGAGTCTTCTCTAAGGCTCTTGTTGTCAGCAATGTTTTTTGGTTTACAGTGATTTTGCAGCCAACCAGCAGCATGACATCTACAGTGGATTATTTCTATGACATGACTATCTGAGTTTTGTCCTTCACAACACAAAGCATCAGCAGAAACTGGAGAAATGTACCAGGAAATGTACCAGGGAAAGTAGGGTGTCCCTGGCTGGGTAACAGATACTGCTGGCAGAGCAAGTGGTGCAGCCCGCCAAGGAGTCCCAGCCAGGCTGCTGCTAGAGAAAAGCTTCCATGGAAAGCACAAGGTAAGGATGTTCCTACTCAAACTGAACACCCACTTTGCGATCAGCTGTGAGTTGCCATGGTTTGGCAAACCCATGCAATATCATTAGCATTATTTGGACATGCTTCAATTTCCTGCTCTGACTTATTTTCTTCTTAAGTTTTGAGAGACTTCACCAAGAACGTGTCAACCAGCACAGAAGGTCAAGCAGCATGCTTTCCACAAAAGCAGCGTGCTTACCACACCCTTGAGAAAAGACAAAATTGAACAAACTCATGCATAGTTACCAATACATCAAGAAGAGGCATATGTGTTGGAGCTTTTTAAAAGAAAAGTGCTACAACCCAGATTAGCCAGTTCTTCATTTAGTTTCAATTAGAGCTGGAAACCAATTCAGACTAAACATTTTAATTGATGAATATAGTCCCTTCATGCCAGAAATTGCCCGTAAGCAGACTACGACTTCTCCAGAAATACGTACTATTAGATGAAAGTTTTCCACAAGTAAACATCTGTCTGTGACTGGCTCACAAGCTGCTCACCACAACTATTTGTTCATGTATCTGAGATCCAATATTTTAGCTACCCAATTAGTTAGCCAAAGTCACACGGCACTGTGTGTCTCTTCAGCCACATCTGACTGCCTACAGGAGCAGCTTCAGCACAATGCTTTTTGAAAATACTGTATTTACATGATTAATCAGCACTGGCTTGCAGCAAATGCTGTCAAAAACAAAATCTCACCCCACCAGTGACTCTGATATTAGGAAACATCATAAAATCATAATAGGTTTAGCATTGACAAAAATCTTAGAAGAATTCTTCACTCAACTTTGGTTTCAGCCTAATTTGCCACATTTTTAACCTGTGTTTGTAAAGAACTAAGGCTTCTGGAGTCATAGCAATATGGGTGTATACCTTTGCATATATATCCCTAATAACCCTTTAATCCCCTAGCCAGTTTTTCTCAGATTTGACAGAGGACAGATGCAGACGAATTTCATATTTCAGGGAAAGACATGACTGTACAGGAGCCACTGAATTTTTTAATGCCACCAAAAAAGACAAGACTTCAGTATAACCCTTCCCTTGCTAGAAAGAGCCCAGAAACTCCAAGTTTGAGCCTCAGCAATTTAAAGCAAATCAAGTTTCACTGTCACTATTACCTACCAACTCATGGATTATCTTCATTTGCAGCCTACAAACTAGGTGCAAACTTGGACTTAGTTTAGGAAAGGGAGATACGTTCTGTTTCAGATTTTTTTTTGATCTTTTTGATAATGCCCCAGCCTTTACATATTCTTTTTCTAATCAATCTCCTTTGCCAATTTCACATGAATCCTCTCATCTACAGGCTTTCTGCTATGCACCTTGAACAACCTTGTAATAGGGGCCTTTATGAAGAATGGAGACTTGTCTCTCTTGTCCTTTCAAGTGCCACAAGCAGAAGCTGAAGGAGTAGAGGTAGGAAACCCCTGTGGTCTTGCAGTATGAGTGGGATAAAGCTATGTTTCAGAAATTGTGGTAAAGTTTGGAGTAAAATGCTGAGTAATTATCATCTGAGCATCTTTTCCATGTGGCTGTCATCTGCTTTAGTGGTAGGAAGTGCAAGTCAGCCTTTATTTTCAGCCAAAATAGGCTTGTTTCCAATCAGCATAATTGAAATACATGATTTTACAGTCTGTAGATAAGAAAGTGTATTATTTCCCTACACAGGAGCACCAAAACTGAAGGCTGGAAAAAAGATGAAGGACTTTTCAAAATCCTAGTCTGGCTCTGACTTGTCTTGCATCAAAATGCAATGCAATACAGGAAGGAACTCTGTTAAACCCTGTTCAAGTATTTTTGAAAACCTCACCCACATTTTTATAGTGTTAGTTTATATTACTCCAGTTTGCCTACAAACTTAAAACAACTTTTTGGTAATTACACAAGTCTCAGGACATCATGACCTATGAAATGAACTGTTGAACCTCCTTCCTTAAACCTTGCCTTTAAAGTTTTTTGAGGTTTCATTTTGGAATCTGCTTTCCCAGTTTCCCAGCTGTCTCTAAATATTACCATGGTTTTACCATGCTTATGGTGATAGTAAGGCATATACTCATTCAGACAAGACCCTTGGGTGGTTTGCTTGAGCTACTGGAACTGCCAGTATGACAGAGTCACATTTCTCTGTTCTTCAAAGTCTGTGTTCTGAAAACAAGAGTTTAATTTATTTTACAGGGAGGCAGAACTGTGCCCATTCCAACAGCAATGACATAAATAGATAAGAACTTGGCCCAGAAACTGCTTATTCAGGAAACTGTTTGAAGAAGGTAGAATCATAGAATGGTTAATATTGGAGAAGACCTGTAAGACGTGCAAGTCTGACTGTCAATCTAGCACGACCATCATGTTCGCCATTAACCTGTGTCCTCATGTGCCGTATCCATTCATTTTTTGAACACTTCCAGGGATGATGACTCCATCACTTCCCTGTTCCAATGCTTTACTTTCTGCAAAACATTTTTTTCTAATATCCTCCCCTGATGCAACTTGAGGCCATTTCCTCCTGTCCTGTCACTAGTTGCCTCAGCAAAGAGACTGACACTCACCTTTCAGGTAGTTGTAGAGAGCAACAAGGTCTTCCCCGAGCCTCATTTTCTCCTGGCTAAACAACTCCAGCTCCCTCAGCCAATCCTCGTAAGACTTGTGCTCCAGACCCCTCCCCAGCTTTGTTGTCCTGCCCTGGACTCACTCCAGTGCCTCAGTGAAGGGCCCAGAAGTGGACACAGGAGTTGAGGTGTGGCCTCAGCAGTCGAATAGCTAGTCACACTATTTCTGTTACAGGCCAGGATACCATTGGCCTTTTGGCCACCTGGGCACACACTGGCTCATGTTTAGCCAAGTGTCAACCAGCACTTCCAGGTCCTTTTTTCCCAGGCAGGTTTCCAGCCACTCATCTCCCAGCCTGTAGTGCTTCATGGGATTGCTGTGACCCATGGGCAAGACTCAGCTTATTGTGTTATTGAACCCCATGCAACTGGCCCTGGCTCACTGATCCAGCCTTCCTCTGCAGAAGATCCCTCTGCAGAGACTTCCTACCCTCCAGCAGATGGACACCCCCACCAACCTTGGTGTTGTCTGTGAACTCACTTATGGTGCACTCAGTCCCCTCATCTGGGTCATCGATGAAGATGTTAAGCAGGACTGGCCCCAGTACAGAGCCTCGGGGTGCCCCACTAGTGGCTGGCCACTAGCTGGATTTAACTCCATTCACAATCAATCTCTGGGCCCAGACATCCAGTCAGTTTTTTACCCAGAGAAGAATGCATCCATCTATAACATGGGAAGACAATTTCTCCTGGAGAATGTTGTGGGAAATGGTGTCAAGTGCTTTACTGAAGTTCAGGTAGACAACAGCCACAGCCTTTCCCTCATCCACTAGGTGGGTCACCTGGTCATAAAAGGAGATCAGGTCAGGCAAGCAGGATCTGCCTTTCACAAACCCATGCAGGCTGGGGCTGATCTCCTGGTTGTCCTGTACTTGTTGCATGATGGCACTTAAGATGATTTTACTCCATGCCCTTACCTGGCACTGAGGTCAGGCTGACAGGCCTGTAGTTCTCTGGATCCTCCTTCCAATCCTTCTGATAGATGGGCATCACATTTGCCAACTTCTAGTCACCTGGGACCTACCTGGTTGACCAGGACTGCTGATAAATGATTGAAAGTGGCTCAGTGAGCTCTTCTGCCAGCTCCCTCAATACTCTTGGGTGAATCCTATCCAGCCCCATGGACTTGTGCTGGTCTAAGTTGCATAGCAGTTCACTGACTGTTCCTTTCTGGATTGTGGGGGCTTCATTCTGGTCCCTGTCTCTGTCTTCCAGCTCAGTGGGCTGGGTACCTTGACAATAGCTGGTCTTATTATTATATGCTGATGTTAGCACCTGAGGCCAGAGGTATTCCTACACTTTCAGGACAATGGTTTTAAAAATCTCCAAGCATAAACTGGACCCTCAGCTTCTTCACAACTAAGTAATTACGAGTGAACATTACTAAAATTACTGTTTGAAGGACTAGTAGTTTTATTTTGGAAGTGCTCCTCATTTTAGTATTCCTCTCAGAAAGACACTGGACCAGTTGCATTTGCTTCAGAGAATGTATAAATCGAGAAAATCTTAGAGAACTCTGCAGAGACATATCTCCAGAAGCCCCCAGTAGCAGAATTTGACACCTCTAGAGACATCTTTTCTCTTTTGTTTTTGTTTTCTCTAGGTCCCCTTCCCATTCTCTCCACACCCATGAGGGTATTTGCTTCTGAGTAATTTTGAAAAGTCTGGATTTCAGTTATTAAATGTTTCTGGTTTTTATCCTCTGAGAGTTTTGCCAAGGTGCTGGAAAGCCAGTCATTCAACTCCACTGTTCAGCCTCAGCAAACAGCAAGTGACAGGGAGTATTTTCCACCTATAAGCCTTTGGGAGTCCAAACCTCTCATGGAAGGAAGCCCACTGAGTTTAAGAAGAGCACAAAAGCAGGGAAATTGTAAGGACCAAGACAGCTTTTTGTTGCATGTGTAAGAAAAGGTCTGCAGATTGCTCACATCTGGTGCTGAGTTGAATGTGAGAGCAGTCCCTTCCAGTCTGGAGTGTCCCCAGGTGGTCATGCTAAGGGGCATCTATAAATCTGGTATTTATTCTGCTCCCCTTGGTCTGAGAGAAGGACACAGGCAAGTCATGCTGTCACAGCCCCATCCAAATGCATTCAGTAGTTCCTGTTACAGGAGTCATCCGTGCACCCCCCTGCCAGCTCCTCCGGGAACCCCAGTGGGATAGGAAGGGAAAGTCACCCAAGGGACAACCTGACAGCTTGGAAAGAGAGGGCAGAGGCCAGTGGCCCAGCCCCAGCCCTGCTGCTCCTCACTTTCCTTCTTAGCATGGGGGCCTTAAGCATGCTGAGCCTTCCTCACAGATCAGGATGTACAGTGCAGTGGATTTTGTGGTGAGCTGGATAAGTGCACTCTACTGAGGTGACTCAGAGAACATGCCATCTGTGGCATGAAAAATTGTGTTTACTGAGAGACACTGCCCAAAACAGCATCCTTCTGGAGAGAACTCACCAGTTTGGAAGGACACTTGCAGTATGCTTGGGATGCCACACAAGAATGTGTTAAGATCCTCTCTGTTGTTCATTTCATTTGTGGCTTTCTGTTGAAGTAATGAACAGTCATGCTCTGGGTTTTATTAATTTTCTGGTGCAGGATACCACCACATGCATCGTTCCATCCCCTCCTGCTCTTTTGGCAGGTGCTTCACTACCATCTGTTGTCTTAGGCCCAGAGGACCCAGATCCCTTCATCAAAGGACAGCAGTGGGAAGCAGACAATCATATACTCTTTTAATGACTCAGACATCAGCAGGATGTCCCTCGCACCATGGTTGTTAACAAAACAATTAATAACAGTTGAAAGAGAATGACGGGATATAAAAGCATTGGCATGACCTTGTCAGGAACTGACTGCCTCAGACCGATCTAGTTTCTTCCTCTGAAGGGATAAGCCATCTCGAGAATAAAGGGGAAACAAGCAAAATCTTCTTGCTTTGGGATTTTTACACTCTCCACCTTGATTTTCTTTTGTGCAAAAAATGAAATAGTCTCAGTTGAACCACCATGCACAACTGGTTTTATAACCATGTGCAAGGAGCAGTTGTCTGTGTGTCATGCTGTCCAACAAAACAGATATCTTCAAAAAGGAAATCCTAAGGTCTGATCTGTATCTTTTTCTATTCTCTATTTGGATCTGGGCATAGCAAGAACTCCTTTGAAATTTATTCACAAGACAGACAAGAGCAGGCACCAAATCTAAAATTATTTTGATAAAAAAAGAGAGACAGAACCAAAACTGCATTAGACTAATTTTTATTTTTGATCGTGTATACCTATTTGACCTTTCTCTGTAACATTTTTGCCTGGCTGAATGCTTTCCTCTTTGTATCGGTTCCTTTAACTTCTGCCTCGTAACATTTTCTCTTTCACAAGTTCCCTATATGGCTTAAAGCAGAGGACAAGAAGAAATCCACCTAATTTGTGGCAAAGGAGGTTTTGGATCAATGTGAAAGAAGATTGTGATGGAGAGACGGTGGCATCTTGTCTAGTAGAAGCTCTGAAGAGCAGATGTGATGAACATCTGTCAGGCTTGATCTCCCAGGGCTAAATCAGTCCCACATTCCAATGGTTAACTTTAAGAGAACAGCTGTGGATCCAGCAGTAGCACCACGGACATGTGTCTCTTGAAGTTGCAGAGCTATTGACGGTATTATAAAATCAACAGCTGGATTTTATTGAAAAAAACCCAATGTTTCCCATCTCTCCCTGCACAGAGGCAAACAAATCATGCTGCATCTGTGGTCAAAGAGAAAAGTTTCTGCTATTAAAGTATGACTGTATTAATTTAGAAGTTCTTCACAGGTATATTCACTTGTATACATGGCTCTAGGTATATTTCTAGTTGACATTTCAAGAGAAATGAATAAAAGTGGACATTTTGCACACCCCACTGACCTCCTCAGGACAGCTGTAGAGATGGAGCAAATCAGCTTAGACAGCGTTTTCACTGGCTGAGCTATCCATGCCAGAGCTTGTGCTGGGCTTCCTAGCAGTGGAGAAAAATTCAAAGTGGTTACCACAATAAGGAAGGGCAGGTCTGGAGCCACGAGACCTTATCATGCCTGTTACAGGAGAGAAAAAGGGAGGGAGAAGGAATGGAAAGAAATGATCCCCACATCTGTTACATTCCCATCCCTCCTGTCACATCCTGTCAGAGGTGGCAGACCCAGCACTGAAAAAAATGCACAATGGAGCCTTGACCACTTGGCTGCAACCTTCACTTGACTGCTGCTCTCCATTACTTGTGTCCAGAGTCTGACTTGTCCCACTTTGCTTTTTCAGTGAATTATGAATTATGTCAATTAAATCCTGCTGGAACATTTGTATGAGCAGAGCCCAACTGCAGGCTACAATGCCAAGTGCTGGCTCTCTGAAAGCTCCCAATGGGACACCAAAAACAAATGCTGCAAATAGCATGATTCTCTGTGTGTAATGCCTGGCTGAGTAGCTCCCAAGTGCTGTATGAAGGAATGGTGTTTCTGCATTGGGCTGTCAGTGTCTTCAAATAGGAAATTCTGGAACAGCAGGTTTTTGGCAACTTTTGCCCTGGGGGTTGGCAAGAACTCTGCCAGGCAGGACAGACACCATGGCTTTAACCTCATGGTAGAAACTAAGAATTCCTTTATTTCCTGATGAGGAAAAGTTTGCTTGTCTGAATGCTTGTAGTGGCTGTTTCAAAAGAGATTAATACGACTCACTCTCATTTTACTGCTCTTGATGGTAAACCATTCTCATGCTGCTAGGACTGGTGGAGTATAAAACCCCACAGAACTGAATCATTACAGCAACACAAATAAGGCTGTGAAGACCATTTTTCATCTCTTTCATTAAGTTTATAGCACAAGAAAGCAGCCTTTAGAAATATAAATCCCTGTGTTCTTACAATTAACAAAAGTTTCATTTACTTTGTGGGCCTTTATGGATCTAGCTGTAATACTCCCTTAGTTTTAATCTTTGCCTGTTTTCCAGCAAACTATTCCAAAAGTTTTTTAAAAATGATAGCATTTTTAAATGAGAGCTCAATTTTTTAAATGGCCGAAGGAAAGCACATCAGGCTAGTCTCACCTGTTAATAAATAAGAGTTCTTTAGAACTTGAATGTCTCAAATACTATGCAATCCATTTTGGTATGCTTGCTGAAGATGCTTGTTCATTAATTCAGAGCTAAGTTTTTCAAGTTTATAGAAAACTTGGAGGCACCCTAAAATACTCTAATATGACAGCATTTCTCTCCTGGCCAGCTTGAAATTTAAAGAGGATGGCGTCTCCATGGCTGTGCCTGCGGGTGACTGGGTGTCTCAAGGGACTTGTCAGCAGATGACAGAAAATCCTCATGTCTGGAGCTCAGCTCATCACTGAAATTGGAGTTATGGGAGGATCGTTCAGTAGCTGTCACTAGCTGGAGGAGCACCAGAGATGTTGAAATGACGGTTTGCAGGAAATCATGTGGCATGTGGCCATCTTCCATTCACTATAAGCTAAGCTATGGAGGACATGCTAATTACTGTTTATGCATCCTCTTGGCAAACTTGGCAGCCTGCTCTGAACCAGTCCTGCAAGCTGACAGCTCCTGATAGAGGCAGGATAAGCCCACCCTCAGTCAGTCACAGCACTGCATGTGTTTGCTCCCTTTGAGACCACGGTGGTGCCTCTCCTCCTGCCTGGCCAGGTGATTGGTGTGCACTCCTTGTCATCCGCGGCTTTAGGTTTTGGAGCCCCACATGCCTGTCTCCCTCAGTCTGAGATTTTTCAAGCTGAGACCAGCAGGGACACTTGGAAGAAAAGCCATACTCTGGGAGCCCTAGACAGGGGAGCAAATTGCAGAGCTTTCTTCTGAAACAACCATCATCTGCCCTTTCCTTTGACTCCGTGGTCCTTTGCATATGGACTGCAGGGGCTTATTGCCAAAAGGAAGGCATTTCTCATATCCACCTAGGCCACCTTCAGCACATCTTTACACTCCACCCCAGCTGCATTCTTCTCCTCCATTTTTCTTCTGGTATCAGCAAATGGAAAGGTTTAGAGGGAGATGACTGTGGCTGACCCAACGCACAAGCCAGCTTATTTTAGAGGACTGCTGTTAACTCTGTGGTTCAACACTGGCAGCCAGAAAGGGAGACAAAAAAATGAAGAGGATTATTTCCAAGTGAATTCCCAAGTGCGCATTCAATTAGAGATGTTGTTTTTTGACCTTTCACAGGCTTCATTAAAGCCCCTATCACTTTTCCAGAAAAAACAATTTTGGAAACAGATGGGAATAAATGAAAAATTTATTCCTGCAATGCCACACAGCCCAAAATGAGCAGAATTGAGTGATCTCTGCTGAGTACCAGTGTTCAATTAAAAGGATGCTTATAAAGCCTCCATACTGTGAAACACAAATACTTGCCTATAACCGACTGGGAGCTGCCTCGTAAGAGAAAAAACATGCACTCCATTAACACAGCTGGTATGAAGTTTAGCATGTAGGCTATAAAGTGGCTTAGAAAGGGGAGCTTATGGACACGGGTATTAATCACTATGTGATGACACAAAGTGAGAAAAAACAGGAAAGAATTATTCCTTAGAAACAGCTTTAAAATACACAGGAAAATTCCAAGAAAAAGTGGGAAATATGTTCAGGAAAGACCTGAAAATTTATTTCAAGAGCCTAAAATCTGAGATGCTCTGGGGGAATAAGACAGTTATCAAGTCAGTAGTGCAGGCTGGTACTCAGAAGAGCTCCCATTACTTACAAAAATGAAATAGTCCTTAATAGGAGCATGTGATCCTGTGTTGTTTTCTAGCCCATGTGTGACTTTGTTTAAATCCCTTTTGGATCTAGCCTCGAGGGCCTTCTGATACCCGGAAGAGTTGTTTTCCAGCTCGGAGAGCTGGAATGCTTTGTTGGAAGCCCTCTACATCCCACCTGTGTAATGCTGGGTGTTGTGCCTGTCACACGCTGACAGCTGGGCAGTGCTCCTCAGTGTATGTCACAACAAGCTGTCCCCACTGAAAGTGACTGCAGCCCATTTCTACATCTTCATTGTGAAACTAATATAACTAAACACTTTAGACAAGAGAATAAATTTAGATTAGGTTCCTTTAACTAATTTTATCTCTATTCCTATCATATGCTTAATACACTGTTTGTGTAATAAGCTATGGCAGAAATAGTTACGGTAATTTGAACCAGCTCTCCTGACAAACCTTCTCTAAGCTATTTGAAACATGAGAGAGTGAAAATGGTTAGAGTCTGTTGCATTTCAGCCATCTACTGAAGAGTTTTTGGATACCAGAGCAGGAGCAGGATGCAGTTCTCCTTGTGGAAATCAGTGTAATCAGACTGGTATAAACCCAGGCGACCTGCAGTCAGTGCTCACTGAGCAAGCTCAGAAGTTCAGCTCTCTGGAAAACGTATGAACCAATTTCCTTGTAATCAGCTGCTTGCTTTATTTCTCTGCAAACATTCTTTTGGAGACATTAGTGCTCATATGATGGAAGCCACAGCTAACATTATGACTAAACTGAGCTTCATCTGGAATGAGAATAACTGTGGTTATTTCATTATGCCAGTCTCAGTCTGTTTCTGTTGGGTGAGATGTGTTTACTGGTTCTGCCATGACCAACATTACTTCACACAGTCCTAAAATTCTTGACATTTTCAGCTGTGTATATTTCTAAATGTCTGTTCTAAATAAATAAATAAGCCCAAACCATGTTTTCCTATGGAAAAAGATACTTCTTAACATTTGCATTTTTAAGGCTCTTCACTTTGTTTAATGTGTGAATACTTGAAAATCATTCCCTGACCTATGACTTTGTGTACTTTACAATTATTTCTTAAATAAATTTTAGGGAGGACAAGAGAATACGGTTTAGAGTTGATCCTAGCACCTTCTTTTACTGCTTATACGAGGCCAGGCACACCAAATGGACACACACTCAGCCCTATGTAAAAACATTCACTTCTTACTGAAGGGCAATGACAGGAGAGAGGGAAAGAGGAATATTTGAACCTACTTGTGGAGACTGACATTTTCAAGCAAAGCTTTTAAGCTTATAATAATTTACTTCTGCTTCTAAATATTACCTTGTAATCTATCCTTTAAAAGAAAACAAACAACAATAACAACATAAGTTTATAATTGACACCATCAGTGAAATCTGTTCCTCTGGAGATGCCACAGGCATGCACTTCCTTCCTCAGCTCTGCAAGTACTCAGACACTTTCTGCCTCTCTTATCTGATGAAGTGATGCTGACACAGGGCTGCCCAGGTGTAAGGTGTGCTACAGCTGCAGGTGCTTTGTGCTGCATTCCAAACTAAATCCATAGAATCATGGAATGGTTTGGGTTGGGCGAAACCTTAATGATCATCTAGTTTCAACCCCTGTGCCATGGACAGGGACACCTTCCACTAGATCAGGTTGCTCAGAGCCCCATCCAACCTGACCTTGAACACTTCCAGGGATGGGACATCCACAACCTGTCTGGGCAACCTGTTCCAGTGCCTCACCATCCTCACAGTGAAGAATTCCCAAGATCTTCCTCAACAACTGTGTCTCTGGTTCCATGAGTTTACCCCAAGGAGAAAAATCTGCAGCTGGGTAGAGCAGACCTAGAGGGAGACCCTTGTTATCATCAATGGCTTGACACTTCTTTTCAAAAATTTTTCCAGCATGTTCCTCATTAGGCCTTTGTGTGTCAGAAACCATCCAGCAGACAGGAAATAGGAAGAGAATCATTAAAAGATGTACCCAAATCCTTACTGGAAAGCCAGGTCAGTATTAAAATTTGCACAATTAAGCAACTTCCTGCTCCATCCCCATTTCTTTTCAGAACAATGTGTGTTGTAGTTTAAGGAGGAACACCAGCCACTACAGAGCTGACAAAGTTGCTTGTTGGTAAATGAAATTAGCAATTGAAATTGCGAGCAGATTGAAGGAAGAAACAGGAATTGTCTCTGGTGAGATCAAATCCCCCTCAGCTGCAGTGGGTTCCCACTGAAGTAGGCAATGTAGCCTTGCCCACAGCTTGCAGTGATGTTCACTTCTGCAGGCTTTAGAAACACTAGCCCAGTCTCTTCTCTTCGAGGAAAGCACATACAGCCAGCAGAGATGCAAAGCTATTTTAAAAAACACTTCGTAAAGATGAGGAAAACCTTTATTCTGTACATCTAACCATTCAGTCTCTTCCATTTACATTAATCAAGACTTTGGGGAAGTACCTAAAAATGAGGATTTATAGCTGCATTAAGTCCAACAGTGTGTCAGTGAGCAGCATAAAGTCAGTAACACTTCATACCACTGTTCCTCTCCTTCAAATGCTTCTTCCCCGTGATACAGAAGCTTTGGGGCAATCACTGCATTTCAGTTTTTCAAAGAAATGACAGGTTACATGGTACTGCTTGCTGTTGATTCACTTAGTAACTCTTGCCTTGAACTGAAACAGATGGAATTAGCACAAATATGGTGTTGTTAAGGTTCAGCACTTGGCAAACAAAGGTGCTTTGTTGCTAGGAGAGTAATTTCTAACAGCACATTTTTAAAACAAAAATTAATGTTTTACCCTTCGCATGTTGATATCCAGTGTCATGTGTCTCTAGTAATCCACTTCTCTCCTCACAGCAAAATATTCCACTCCCAGAGTCCAAACTTTCCTGTCTGCCTGGGAGCTAAGAGAATACAGCATACAGGAAAAAGTGATGCTCTTCCAGAAACCAGCCATTCCTAAATGTTAAGGCTGGATATTGCTTGTCTTCATGCAGAAACACCTCTGCAAACACCAGCATCCTTTTTTTAGTAAGGAATCCAAACCCCGTGTCTCTGATCCAGGGGTGTCTTGCTGAGGTAACTATTGGCCCATAATTGAATGTGTCCAACAAAAAATACTTGTGAGGAGAACTGGAAGAAGTCATGTTACTGCACTGTGGGCCATTTGGAAAACAACTGTAAAAAATTAAGAGATCAAATCTGATTATTCTCTCCAGAACTGAGAACAGTGGATCTGCTGACAATACATGGTGAAGGCATAAAAGTGCTTACTGTGTGTCTCAGCTAGGCTGAGAAGAAATCAGGTTAAACAGACATTCCCATGCACAGATTTATCTTGGAAACCAGAGATCTGACTCCAGTACTGCCACCGAAGGCCGTGTGGTCATGCAGCACTGCGAGAGTGTGAGTTCTGCAATAGGCACCTCAAACAACAGTGTTTCGTGATAAATGACTGACTCTTGGAGGCAAAGCTAGTCACTCAAACGCTTTCTGAAACAAGCGCTGCTGACAGGTAACAATACACCTGTCAGCAAATCAAAAACAGAGGGAAAAGGCATTTCCCATAACACCCACACAATAGTGCACAAGGAGCAGTACAGCCTTCAGAGCTGAGGTGTTCCCTGGCCATGGCAGGTGGGGGTGCAGAGCATCTCACTGAACTGGGCATCAGCATCAGCCACAGCTCAGCCCCTGCTGGCAGACTCACTGGGGCTGGCTTTTCTCCCCTGCACACCCCTGCACCAGAGCACCTCAGCTGCTGGCAAATTTAAACTGAAGGCAACCTACTGCTGCCCCTCAAAGTATGTCCCCCATCTCTGTTTTACTGGGAGTAATTACAAGGCAGATGTTCAGAAGGAGATCTGCTAAAAAACCTGCTTGTCAGAGCTGGCAAAACCAGGGCCCAGGGGCTTGCTCCAACTCTGCCTTGCATGGGGCAGCTCCTGCCTGCAGTGCCACTGCTGTGCAAGCAGAGAACAAACTCATGGTTTTAACATGAGGACAGAGGGTACTTTAACCACCAAAGTGGAACAAGGCAGGCATGGAAAGGGTTTGTTACCAGAAGTGTGTTCTGTTCCCAGTCTGCGGGATGGCTGGCTCCTTCAAACTGAGGCACCAGCCCAGGGATCCATCCTCACAAGCCTAAAGGGCACCAACAGGACACACCAGAAACTGCCACCCTATCAATTGCACAAGTTCTGCATGGGACAGGAGCAGAATGCTGTCTGCCCTGTACTGCCAGGCTTGTGCGTGATGCTGCCCATAAAATGCCTTGCCAAATGACAGCTGGTTCAGCCCCTTTCCACACTCCCTCTTCTCTCCAGCTCCTAGTTTGTCTCTGTTGAAGTCCTGAGGGCTTGAACAGCATTAACTCTGCACCTGTCAGCTCAGCCAGCACCTTTCATTTCAAAGCCTCCGTGGAATCACTTGGTCTGAAACCTGCAGGAGCTTATAATGCCAAAATCTTGCCTAGGCCTCAGACCCTATAGGGATATTTTCATTACACTGTTATTATACAAAAGGCCCAGGAGGAAAAATAAAAATTAGGTACCTGCACAAGCCTAATTTAGCCTGGTAGACACGTTCGAGGTCTCTGCAGACCTGTCTCAAGCAGTAACCTCTCAGTGCGTTTGCAATCATTATGGCTGAGTTCAGCATGCCTGAGCAAACTAACCATCAGCAGGTCTCAGCACTGAGATAGCCAGGGCCTGATTTAGCAAAGAAGTTTGCAGAATCCCTTAAAATGTTGTCTTGCCCAGCAAAATACAGCACTCGGCCATTGGGACAGGAGCAGAAACCAGCACTTCCCAGACTAAAACCAGCAACATGACCAGTAGCCCACCAGGCCACCACGAAAGCTGTGGGTGCTTTGCAGCCCCTGATGACAGAGCAGACCCCCCTGCTCAGCTCTACCTACCGCTCTATGCCTCATCACTGCCCCAGCTGTTTTGCAGAAGGCTTTTGATGCAAGGCAACCCCAAACTTGACACAGACCTGCTTCTCATTTTGCCAGCCCAGAGCAAAGCACAGCTTGGCAGTTGACCCTGCATGTGAAATTACCTTTTCTGCTCTGATAAGGTGCTTCAAGCAGAATCAAATTTTTTCTTTTCTGTCAGGAATTATCACTTCTAAAAATCATCTCAAGGCAAGCAAACCCCACGAGGGAATGTGCTTGATGTATAAGCACGTTGATATCAACAGGTGGTCATATATGCCCTCATAGTTGGCAGTTTTCTCTGAGACTGTATCCAGAATGTCACAAGTTTTGTGAAAGTAAGTTGGCTCCATTTTGCTGAGACATCTTTCTTTTCTGTCATGAAGTGGCAGAACAGAAAGAAGAGTTTGAGGCTCTCGACACAGCAGACAGATCACTTCTCTAACTTTGTAATGCTGAGCCTTAGTAACTGGCTTCGCTGAGCTGAAACAGTTTTCTGCACTTGGAAAAGCTCCTGGCCTTTCCTGGGCTGTTGCTTGCTTAACAGCACAAGTCTTCTCTGCTGTGGAGCTGTGCCTGTGTTATTCAGTCAGATTGAAAAATGAAAGCAATTTAAAAATCTGCTCAGACTGGCATCTCGCATTTGGCTGACCTGGCTCTGCAGACAGGGCCACTGGCCATGGTACGACCAGCACCCTGCGACCACTGCATGCCCTGGGCTGGGGCTGTGCTGGGAGGGGAGTGCACCAGGCAGGGAGGGAGATGGCATCTGCTACCACTAGGAAAGGGTGTAGGGGAAATTTGGAATATGGGGAGGCAGGGGAAGGGAAAGCCATGTGGACCTCTGCAGGAGGATGAGGTGGTGCCTGGAGTCAATGAGGAGAGAAGTAGAAGAAAGTCACAACTGAGACACTATAGGAGAAGAGAGAGTGTCTGAGAAAGAGAGGTCGATTTGACAGACAATATAAAGACCCCTTCTTTTCCTATCCAAATACTGGCTGCTTCTGCAGTCCCAAATTAACTACCGTAGTCCATAACAATTACAGGCCTCATTAAAGCCATGGAAGAATGAGCTGTCAGACCGAAGAGCTGTCAAACCCTTTCGTCTAAGGAAAAGAATTGGAGTCCCAGGCTGGTGCAAGCCACACTGCAGGCAGCCTCAGCCAACAGGCAGGGATTTTCTCTGGCAACAGGCTTGGGGTGTGTATTGGACAGGCAAAGCCAGGGGGATTTGTGCCCAATGTGGGTGGCAGCTTGAGTTTGACAAGCTGCTGTGCTAGCAGGTTTGGGAACAGTTGAACTGGAAGGCACTTCTACTGCACCTGCCTCTTTGGGGAATGGGGCTGCCATACTTCCCTAGGGATGCATGATGGAGCCATGTCAGATAGCCTCCAGTTGTGTTACTGGTTCTTACGCTAAGGGAAACTGTCCGCAAGTGACTTCTGTCAGTCACATCAACTGGACAGTGTCACTGGCAGGGCCATGCAAGGCAATGCCCTTCAGATGCATTCTTTCTTTCATTCATTCATTGATTCATTTGCATTTCAGCCTACAAGAATATGGATTTTATGTGCCTTGGGATGAGGAGGGGAAGGCAGGACTGATCGCATATGCTATGCCAAGGCTAGCTGCCATGTACAAATACATGGCTCTGCATGTTGGCACGAACACTGTTGCTTCAGCCAGTCTCACATCAGCCAGATTTCAGTCCTACAGCCTGTACCTGCCAGATAAGAAGTTCAGCAGCATGTACTCAACACAATATCTCTCATCTCCCATGGTGCAAACGTCTCCTTGCAACCAGATTGTCACCAGTTCCAACCCCTCCATCTTCACAGCATTTGGCCTGTTTATATTTCCTCTTTTCTGAGAGAGAGAATGAGATTTGAAGACTATTTAATGCTTAAAAAATCCATGCAGCCATGCTCTACTTAACTGAGAAGGTTTACATGGAAAATGTGTTGTTTTTTCCATTATGTTAACTTCTCACAGCTCTGCCTGCCAGTTGTAGCTCCTTGCTTTCAAGCTACTGATGAGCCTCAGCATCTGTTCTTCTGGGCACCCAGAACATTTGCAGATCCTTTAAAAGCAAAAGCCATGACATGCTCTTTTTAAAACTGACTGGATGTCTTCCAGGGTTGGAGTCAATTAGTGAAACAGGCCCTCAATGTATTGCTGATATGATGTTGCAAGAAGAGTAGGCTGACAGCTTGTTCATTCACTCTAAGGCTACTCTGCCTTCTTCTGTTCTAATCCCACCAGCAAAATTCCTTCAGCACAGGGAAGAGGTTGGAGAAGTCAGTCTTTCTAGTACATGTCAAATTGGAAAAATAGTTTTGAATAGCGCTGACAGCCTAGATGCTCTTTAAACCCGTGTTAGAACAAGATCTTCTGACTTGGAAAACAAATTGAACTTTTAACAAGGCGTAAGTGCAAGCAAAATCTCTGGATAAAATCCTGATGGCATTTTCCAGCTAGTAAAACTAGAACCTTACATTTTATAGCTGGAAAGGAAAGTATTCAACAGCTGTATGGGAATGAAGCCAAAGTTTTGTGACAAAGATTGTCACTCCTTCACTGTCCAGCCAAGTTTTACCCATGGAGCTTTTTGACAGTATTGCTTTTAGTCTTTAGCGAATCTCACACAGAAAGAGCACACCTTACCCACTGCTGTTAATATCCAGGCAGGCAGGAGAGTCCACAGTGAGAGATTATCTTTTGCTAATCTTCTCCAAATGAAGGCTCAGAATTTCTTCTGGACAGCAGAATTGAAGGTTTTATGAAGCGATGCACAGAGCTCTACACTTTCATCACTGCTGAGGTGGTTTTGGGCATGTAATTTTTTCATACTACTGCCAAGTCTGGGAAAGGAGCAGTATGATGCCTGAAGGTGAGTGAGAAGCAGCTTTCAGTGACCGGAAAGTTTTCACTTCATTCCTTGCTGTAGCAGTTTTCACTGTTCATCCTGGGCCATAGTCACTTCAGGGGTACAAGAAACTGGAAACTAGTGTGACATAATGGAGACATAACCCCAAAGTTTATCAGAGTCTGCTTCCCATCCCTGTCCAGATCCCTCTTGAGGAAGTCAAGGAAAGAGAGATGGCAAGGCAAGACGCGTCTGTGTAAACCTCCTTGTCACTGCCAGTGCAGTGTCAGTGTGCACATGGCATAAACCAGTCAAGCTCTACCTCAATGTGCATCAAAATCTAAAGTGGACAGGCATAAATCAAAGTGCTTCTCAGTGTATGTATCCCTTGGCCTGGATGCAAGTTCCATTAACCAAGCTCCTTTTTGATCTTCTTTTTTTCCCTTTTCATCAAGTTGGTCTTCCACAGACATTTTGTCTCTTTCCATTTTTCCCCTTTTAATCATGCGAATGACAACAGCACTAAGATGGATGTGTTTACAGCCTAGAACTGGGCCGGCATCTCAAATTCCTCTGTGCTGCAGACAATTGCGTGACTTCACCCACCAGTCATGCAGCAGAAGGCCAAGGGGCTGCCAGCCAGCCATGCCCAGCAGTGTGCAGGAGTGGCTGCTCCCAGTTCACTGCGGGCACATGAAGAGATGAAATGCAGCAAGGGCTATAGATGCAACAAAACCATGGGGAGCAGGTTGGGGATGGACTGTGCCTGTATGTGTCTCCACCCCACAGTTCTTCCATCTGGAGAGACTGAGCAGGCTCAGGTGCATGTGGTGAATTTGCACCATACCTGGCTAGCCACAGTCTGGCACATGTGTACACTCACAGTGCGTGTCACACCATGCTCTGGGGCACTTTAATGTGGATTTAAGTCTTGCTTCTGGTCCCTGCAGGACAGCCCTACCAACTACTCCTGATGTCTGAGGCAAAGAGAGGGAAACAAGCCCCCTTCTAAAGAGGGGCAGCTCGGTGAGCATCAATGTGGCAGCTGTGTGGGCAGCTCGGTGAGCATCAGTATCACAGCCTTACTTTCTCCAGGTGTGAAATTTAGAGGTGGCAGGAGGGTAACTCCAGTTGTTTTGCAGACAATTTCCTTGCAGCTCTGGAGAAAGATGAAATGCCCATCTTCATTTTAACTTCATAAATTCTCTGCTGTTACGTGGGCTAAGGACATTGACAGTACCTGATCTTGGCTTCTGCTTTCCTGAGGCATATGATAATTTTTTGGCTTTTGGCTTTACCTGCTCAAGGTCTGAAGTTTGCTGTAAGGTGTTGGACAATACACTGTGGCTGCCAGCACTTGGTATGTGGGGTCTGCCACCCTCCCAGCACACACAGCTCAGCCCTGTTCACCAGCCAGTCCCAAGGATGGGACCCAGAAACCCAGGTTTTTCCTGACCCAACATTACTTAATTGTCCAAGATAATAGCAGAGGTGGGTTTCACTGTGTCAGGGTCCTTCAGAGGCTTAGCAAGGCAAATCAAGCTGACCATTGCCAACCCAGTTTGGGAAAAAGAAGACGATTTTATAAAGGGCATTGTTTTTCTTCCACTGCTTTCTCTAGAAATGTCCTCTAAAGCAATTTCACATTTCAAGTAGTTTAGGAATGCTCAGATTTCATCTCTGTTTTCAGACTCTTCTGCCAGACTGAGGGAATATGGTGAAGGTTGGTTTGCAATGAGCAAACAGCTGAGGCAGGGATTTTTGCTGCCTCCAATAGATTTCCCCATCTCAAATTTCCCCATGGGAATTTCCCTATTTCCCCATGCTGTCCTACATATTTCTAAGAAAATCTTCGCTATGAGAGATGATCTTGAGACAACTTTTTTGCTTGGCTCTTTCCTGGTGATTTTGTGATCAGCTATGTGGACTGGTTGTATGTTTCACCACCTTCATTTAGTATGAATTGCCACCTCAGGAGCATGCTACTGATAGCTGGTCCCACAACTGACTTTCTGGATCTTTGTCTCTTCCTGGAGCAGAGTTGGAACTCTTGCAGTGCTCACTTTTTGGGCAGTCCCAGGCCAAATGCACATTTTAGTGGATGTCACATAAATGCAGAAGATAAACCATATCATATTATCAAATGAGTCAATACGTACTTGTTCCAATACTGGTTCTAATGCTGATTGTGGTGTGTGAAAATATGAAACAATCACAGAGAAAATATGAAACAACCACAAGGAACAGAAACCAAAAGCTCCCTGCAGATGTATGCTAGTCAAAAGGCCAAATCTGAGATGCAGCTTTGAACACCTTTCTCTCTTAACTTCTGTTACAAGAATAATACTTTTAAGAATAAAAGGAACACCTATGGTTTCACCTGATAAACTTCATCCTTTGTCCTAGGGATTTAAAACGGTCACAGCTTGCATAGTAGAGGAATGTTCTAACAGGTATCATGAAAGAGATTTTTTTCCTACTCTGTCATTCCCCCACAGGAAAGCCATTGCAAATGGGGAATAAAGAAAAACTGAAACTTTGGACAAATAGGTGAAAAAATAAATGTAAGGGAAAGAGGTGCCTAAAGTCAAAGACCTACAAGGCTGCATGGCTTTTCATAGATGTTTCCTCCACCAATGTGCAGAATCATCACCTCCACTCCTGCAGGCAGCTAAAAGTGTTTACAGGCCATTTTGGTACTAAGGAAAACAAAACTCTCACACAGAAGAGGTCAAATCCCAGCATGAAAATCCTTGATAGCACACTGTGATTAAAGTAAGCATCTATATTAAAATGTACATAATTCCAAATTGTTGCACATGTCAACAAATTATAGACACCCTGCTGATAATGTCTCTGCAGTGCCCCTGTAACAAAAAGTAATTTGTAATTCAAAAAAACACTGTCATTTCCAGTCTGATCTCATCCATGTTTTCTTTTCATGTCCACAGTATAAAATGAGAAGAATTTAAATCTGGGAGAGCTGAGGGTCTTTTGTTTTGTATATTTTCTTGTCTTTGCTTTAGATACCCAAATCATAATTGCTTTGCAAATGGAACTTTTTGCATCATTAAAATAAGTGGGACCCATAATGTAGGGAGCGAAACAATGCTGTTTCTAGTGGGAATGCCAAAAACATGAGAGGTGATGATCAATATTTAAAGGTTCAGATGAGCTAGGGAAAACAACTTTCCTAGCAGCAAAGAACCTGACAGCTGTGTCTTTACATCCTGTCATTACAACCCTTCCCAGGGACCTTTGCACGGAAAGGTCTGGTGTCCACACCCCGGCCTCTGTTTTTGGGAAGGGGCTGATGGGACTGAAGCAGAGTATGTTTGCCCCACAGCTCGTGGGGAAGGGGGAGACAGCCACCTTCACCTCAGCCGAGCCAGGCATCTCCAAAGCAATCGATGGCAACCTTCATGCTGCAATGGCTGCCCTGTTTCTAGTACTCAGGTTACCTTGCTCAAGGCAAGCTTATGTATCTCTGTACTTACTGTGCTCTGTTATAGAATCCTCATTCAATCATAGCATACCCTGACTTGGAAGAGACCCACAAGGATCACTTACTGAGTCCAGCTCCTGGCCCTGCACAGGACAATCCCTAGAATCACATCATGTTCCTGAGAGCATTGTCCAAACGCTTCTTGAAAATCTTCTTGAACTCTGTCAGGTTTGGTGTTCTAACCATGTCCCTGGGGAGCCTGCTCCAGTGTCCAACCACCCTCTGGGTGAAGAAACTTTTCCTAACCTCCCCTCACACAGTTTCATATCATTCTTTCAGCTCTTTCCGGTCTGATGGCCAGAGAGAAAAGATTGGTACTTGCCTCTCCCCTTCCCCTCCTGAGGAAGCTGTAGGTTTCTACAAGTTTTCCCCTCAGTCTCCTCTTCTCTAGGCTGAACAAATCCTGAGGTCTGTGTAGATGTTCCCATGAAAAACTAATTTCCTGACTTAGGAGAACAAAAATGGAAACCAGACTAAAATTTTTCTGAAAATTACTCCCTGATTATATTTAGCTCCACATTAGCTTTGCAAAAACTCAGCTGAATCTGCAATTACACCCCACAACCCCTCCAAGGAAAAGAAACCAAACCAGAATCTTAAACTATCCTTTGAAATTTCTGCCTCCGTCAAGGGTTTGGCAGGGCTAGGTCTTGCTTGTGAAATGTAACAGCCTCCCAGTGAAGGACCACTCATTTGTTACTACCTTCTTTAGGACTGGGGAAAGTTTAAAATGATCAGGGAAGTCCATCAATATAATTTTTTTTCTCCAGCATTAATTTCCTGTTCTCTTTTCACGTGAAAATTTACCTGGACAAAGCACAGTGAACGATTTGCCTGGTGTGCCTTTCCATATTGTTGTAAAATATAATCAGATCAGAAGCTATTCAGGGTGGATTAATACCAACCAAAACCTAAAGTTTACTGTGGAGAGCATCCAATAGAAATTTCCTTTTTCTCACCACAGTTTTATATGGGATTAAAATCGCATTCATCAGCACTTTTGCAAATGCTTTTCACTGACGTTGCAACTAATGTTTTCTCTTACTATTTTAAACAGCTTGATCAATTACCAAGCACAGTAAGTTCCCAGTAATTCCATCGATGTTATAAGAAGGAAGGCCTTTTACTAAGGTTTAGAAATTTCTGTTTACCACAGACATATGTTCAACACAGCCCTTCCAAGAGTTTTGGAGCCACAGTTGTTAATTTTCTTCTTCCTTGGAAGGATGCCTGGTCCTAACTGAGGTTCATTTGCTTGTTGCACTGTTGGTGCGTGTAAGGACTAACACTACTTGTACAGATTTGTGAAAAATGAAAGTTTGGAAAGGAATGAAAGGCAAGTGAGGTTTTGTCTAAGGCTGCAGTGCAGTTTGTGCCCGTGCAGCCCTCCTGCCCCAGGCAGGTGACACACAAGGAGGGTTCCCTGTCTGGTTCATCCCAAGCAGTGCTATTCTCTGCAGACCATCCTTTAGCATGGGCATTAGTAGATTGCTTGTGAGGAACAAGGATTTCAGAACTGATACCATAATGTGTGCCAAGCTCAGCATGTATCTGCTTTGCAAGGCCTGGAGCACAGTAGCTGACTTGGAATTCTGACTGGTGATTGAGTGCTATAAAATGGAGTGAACAGAAAATACATTCCCACTGTGTAACACTGGCCCTTTTGTTATTTTTCCGGTTGAGGCACCTCTTGTGCCTCAACGCTGGCTCTCACATATCCACCCAGCCTCCCTGAGCTCTCCTGGGCATTTGCACTTGCACTCTTATTTCTAACACCCTGTGCAGGGTCTAGTCAGCCCGGATGGACAGACTTGATAGCAAAGAAAACAGCTCTCAGATAAAGGGGTTTGCCTAATCCAAGTCACAAGCCACACTGCCCTCAGCATGCTTTGTCTTCTCCTAGGTAAAAAATTATGCCAAAGGGTGAATGATACTATTGGGGCCCAGAATTTCCTTCACTTACTCTGAATCTTTCTCACACAGATAATTCTTATACCAGTGACATAGCTTTAAGGATATGTTTTGTGAGGACAGATGGTGGTATTAAGTGAGGAATCAAGGTAGTCTTGATTGTCTTCTGGAAACTCTGTCAAGAGATTCCTGTCTTATTTCTGGGGCAAATCCCCAAAGCTGGATGATATGAACTCTCTCTCTCTCCCCTGCCCAAGAAACCCAATGTTCCCCTCCAGCAATGTTCCCATGTAATTCCTTTGCCAGGTGCTGTTGGCTGCAGCCAAGGCCAAGCTCGAATTTGTATTTAAATTAAGCTGTGACTTTAAGTCCTGACACAGTATTTATGGCTTCACTATATACAGTCCCAGAGTGCTCCTTCTAGGCATTTAGTTTCCATAAGAGTAAAATCCTGGCATGAAAGGACTTCGCAATATAGAAAAGACAGCATGCGTTGACCTAATACAAGGAGGCACTGGTCCTAATGAATAGCAGTTCAGACAGGTTCTAGAGTAACTCCGAGACCATATTCTCCATATTCTGGGCTGAATGTGCAGAAATCCGCATCAGTTACCATCACACCTCCTCCTACAGCCACATCCACTGCACTTCCTGTACCTAGTTCAGTGCTAGTAAGTAATACAGTAGCTGTATCATCTCTTTCAGACCTTGGGAAACCTTGCTCATCTTTCAGGTGTGGATAGAATAGCAAGGAGAAGAAAATATGTTAACTGGGGTGAGACCATCAAATCCATGAGCAGTTTATTGTTTTCTGGTGTTATATATGCAAATATGAACTCAAGCTCTTGATCAGTAGTTGTAAGCCAGAAGGAAAATGCTCAGGGATCACAGGATCACAGAATCATTTAGGCTGAAGAAGACCTCTGAGATCATCAAGTCCAACCTTTAACTGATCACCACCTTGTCAAATAGACCATGGCACTAAATGCCACATCCAGTCATTTCTTGAACTCGTCCAGGGATGGTGCTTCTAGCACTTCTCTGGACTGTCCACTCCAATGCCTGGCCACCCTTTCCATGAAGAAATTCTTCCTGAAGTTCAGTGTGAACCTTCCCCGGTGCAGCTTGTGGTCATGTCCCCTTGTCCTGCCACTGGTTGCCTCAGAGAAGAGACTGACCCCCACCTGGCCACATGCTCCTTCCAGGTAGTTGTGGAGTGATAAGGTCTCCCTGCAGTCTCCTTTTCTTTATGCATGGAAGCAGTCAAAGACCAGTGCAAATCAGGCCTGCTCCTGGTCTGGCTTAGGGAGCCATGCTGGAGTCAGCACTTGGATCCAAAGTCTTATGTGTCTTCAAATCATGATACTGGACAGGAGTCTGCAAGCTGAGGTCAGAATGCCTTGCTACAAGCTCCTTCAAAACCACCACGCATCATGTTATGGCCCTGTGCCCCATGCTGACACCCTGTTATCCAGAAAAAATGGGTTCTCCGTAAAATTGAAAGGGAAAGGGTTAAAAGGAGATGCATCATCATTTGCATCTTTTTCATTCCCATTGCTGTCTTGATCTAAAACTGGTCCAAATTAGGTGGCCTGCAGACAAATCTCATTTACCTGATAGCCCTTCAGGCTATTCTGAAAGCTTGTGTTGGGGCACAGACACCCCATAACTCTGTATTCTCTGTCCCACACCATGCCCCTCATTGTTTTTAACCTCTGTAGCATTTACAAGTCTGTAGTTGTAGCTTTGGATCTGGAGTCAGGAGGAACAAGCCCTGTGTGTCTTTAGGACAGCTACTCTACCACTATTCTCTTGAACCCCTCAAAGTCAGAGGGAAAGCCTGACCCTCCCCCACAAGTGCTTTGCTTTGCTTTCTCCTTTCTGCCCTATAAAGGTGAGGTACAAGGTCAAGACAAGCACAGAACAATATCCTGCCTCTAAGGAGGATAAAACCAGACTGGAGATGGCCACCTGATTACCAGAGAATGAGGGCGTAGGATTTGTCTTCCCCCTTTGGAGGCAGACCCAGAGCTGAGGGTTTGTCCCCACCATGAAGGCATCTCACTGGCACAGGTTCCCCTCGCATCCTGGTCCCCAGCTCCTCACCTCAGGAACACCCACCAGGGGTGCATCAGTTCTGTTTCCAGTGCCAGGCCACTCTGTGGCAAAATCCCAAGCCCTGTGCTTCAGGCACAGTCAGGGGTTGGTTTTTTGATTCCCTTATTTTCTTTTTAATCTAAACACCACAGGGTTAGCAAAGTATCGGCTTACAGAGCACACAGGGGCCACTGCTGAAAAAATAGCTGGGTGATGCCAAGTCCCTGCAGGGCTGTTGTCAAAATGTTTGACACCATGAAGCGTCCCAGCAGAGCAGCCTGCACATCTCCCTGTAGAATAAGTGGTAGTCCAAAATAACTCAGTAAGAAAGTCACTTATCAATCAATTCACATACAAAAGTTCATACAGCTGCACCAACTTCAGCACATCAGGACAGTTTACCATGGGTGAAGAAAATCAGTACCCCTGATCTGAGATCAGACCAACTGATCTGAGGCCCAAGGTGGATCTGGCTTTCAGACTCCCTGTAAATACAGCATACAGATCATAGAGGATCAGTCAGGTATCCCAGGAATGGATCCCAAACCTCCAGCAAGTCGGGCAAGGTATCCTCCAGTGACAGTACTTTAAATGTTCAGTTTCCAGAGCTACACAGCTTCCTGCCAGTGAGTACTGGAATAACTTGCAGATATCAGATCTTTTTTATGTGTGGGACCTTCTGCTTTGAAAGAATTATGCTGAATCTTAAACCGAAAAAAGCCAGAACAGGTGGTTGAACTCACGTATGCATATGTGAATGACTTACTGTATAAGGTGAAAAGCAAGAAGAGACAGAAGCAACTGGATAAACAAAGAGTATAAAAGTTTAGTGGAATACACAGATGAAATAGGAGATCACAGCCAAATCACAAGATCAGAGAAGAAACTCAGATAATTTGTGCAAAGAAAGATAAACACAATAAAGGATGTCTGAACAAAAGGTAAATTACAGAAAGAACATTTTGAAAAGTTATAAAACATACAGAATATCCCTTCATGCATCTTAGGTCTGTGTATTTAGCAACTATAAGTGGTGATCAGGAGCAGGGTATCCACTGAAAGGAAAAAGAGAAAGCTCAGCTACTCTTTTGATGCAAAAATGTGCTGGTCTTTCTCCTGTAGATCTTGTTTCTAAGCATCTGAAGTAGTCTGTTTGGGGCAGTTGCTTCTCAGTGGTCACGTGGATAAAATGTGGAAGTGTGTGACAGTATTTCCACTTACCACCAGCAGGCAAATGCCTGGTTTCACTTCTGCTGTCCAGGTGGAGGGATGGGAGCCAGGTTTACCCTCCATCTCTGCATCAGACTATCTGGTTAAGGCAGATGGTTACACTGGGCATCTGGAGGTGTCCAGCTGTCCTCCTGTCTTCTAGCTTGTGTAAGATGATACTCACGGCTGGGTCAGGCTTCAGGACAACTTCAGTGTGAGACAAGTTTATGACAGCAGGTTTGAATGCATGCTATGCTTCTGGCTTCCCATCACATTCTCCTGGATGTTGAAATATTTATGGGGAAAATGGTCTTACTAGCTGAAAGAAAGAGATTATGAGCTACAAAACTGCTGATTTCCATAAGGACTCATGCTCCTCTGGTGGACTTGAGTTTCTCCCATTTACTTGCAGAGACAAGCTTTCTGGAATGGAAATGACTGCAGTCCAGTATTTCACTTGTTTGATGAAATGGGAATAAACGCCTTGCAGCCAGTAGCTCTTTCCAGTATTCATTCTGTCATAACTCTCCTTTCCAGTTCAGAAGGGTGAAGTCTTGTGATATGGACTGGGTGAGGTTTTCCTTAAATCTCCAATCTATGCTGGCTTTCCAAGTCACAATACTTTCCAAATTTTACATGCTATCCCCTATTTTTTCTCTTTTTCTTTTTATTTTCTTTCCTTTTTCCATTTCTTTTTCTTCTTTTCTTTTTCTTCTTTTCACAGTGGCAGTTAAATGTTCCTTTGATTGATAGCAGAACTCAGACTCCATCAAGGTTCAAGCCATATATTCCCTGTGGCAGCCAAAACCACTGAGTAAGGGAGTCCAGCTTGGAAGGATTTAGGGGAGAGCAGTTCTGGGAACTCAGATTTGGGATGCCTGGAAGATGCTGGGAATGCGGTGCAACTCAGTTTAGGGCTTTCAAGATGTCATGAATTGTACTTTGGAGGAGGCAAGCTGGAGAATCATTGACTGTGGTACACAGGTGGATAAAAAAAATGAAATTGTTTTACGTATCAATCTGAGATGCAATCCTAAAGCTAAAAAATCCTGTTCTAGGATCAGTTCAGAAAGTTTTTCATATCATTAAAATCCATCAGGTGGCTACTTTTCCCTAAGAACTGAGGATGTTTCCATGACAGCTCCACATGGCTCTACCAGCTGCCAGTCCATTCCTCACCAATATCCTCTGAAATTATACAGTGGCAGGCAGTGTAAGCAGAGAAGCCCCCATCCCTACACTGAGTGAATATGTGGGTCATGTCTGAAAGGAACAGGATGCAACACCTGTCTTTTAAGAGGAGTTGATGTGGTCAGAAGCAAACTGGAACAAAATGGGACTGTTGAAGACCATAAGTACCTCCAGCTGTCACTGCTGACACAGCTGCTGGAAGGAAGACAAGTCCTTATGGCTTTAGGGCAAAACCTCACTCACACGTACCTTCTTCATGGAGTGGGAGGCCACATGGGTGGTGAGTGAGGGTCCTTTTGAAGCTGGCCTTTGTGGGAGCAGCCAGCACCAGCCTGGCCACCAGAGCCCTGCCATGGGCAAACCCCTGTCTCTAGCCATCCCCACATCTTGACAGGGAGCTGCCACTGCACAGAGTCCTCACACCCCTGTACGGCCCAGTGCAAAAAGAAAAGTTGGGGAATAGTTGGAACATTTGGATGCTCTGGCATCCCAACGATTTCCTTTCTAGCATTTGAAACGGCATTCCCTTTTAAAGATTTGTTATTTGAGAAGAAAAAACATTTGGAAACATTTTTAAAAGGTCAGAATCAAAATCAAGATTTGGAAAATAGAGAATCCAGTCACTCAGTGTGAAATGTTCATTTCCTTTGGAATTGTTACGTATAATTTTTCTTTTTTTCCAGGACTTCAACATTTCTTCTTTTCTGGTCAGAAAAGAATGTCAGATCCTGACAGTCCTTGTGGAGCTGGAGGAGCCTCTCCCAGCCCTTATGTGCACACATCATTCATATCAGGCATTGGCCCTTGGACCATAAACCAGTTGAGAAATTTGCTTCCAAAAGGAAACCACCACCAGAGTAGAAAAAGATGCTGAGAACAAAAGTTATTGTTTAATGTCTGAAAGAAAATCAGTGTTGAAAATAGCTTCCACGCTATTCCATCTCCTACAGCTTTGTCATTTGAAAACAAAGATTCTTCTCTCTCTCTTCCACGGGCTTGATCTAAAGCTTATTTTTCCCCCTGTTATGTGTCACCTGAATTCTACCAATTTTACACTTCCTCTCTGACTCTGCTTGTTGGGGTCATGGAGCAGGGACACATTTGTTAGTCACTTTCCAAAGCACAGCAGGCTACTGCTCCCTGATGCAGACACTATACCAGTACAGATAATAAACAAAGGGGAACATGCCAAGCCATACAAGAGTTAGAACTTTGAAGTTTTCTCTCTCTGTTCTTCTCATTGCAATTTTAATATAGTTATTTAGAAGTTAATATATTTCACCCTTGCTGCTCACTGAATATCCTCAACTCAGTAGAGATGTAGAGCTGCTGAACACACTTAAAGCAAGGAGAAATTGATTGCCAAACAGATGCAGAACATTATTACTAATTTCTTGGTTTTCATCATTCGTCTCAAGTAAAGAAAAAAAAAATCAAATCAATAAAGTCTGAAACTGGTAACAAATCTTATGGCATTTGGATTCTGAAATAAAAGAGAAAGCCTATGTCTGCAATCATCCAGCAATTTGTCCTTTAGCCTAAATGTGTTTGTTGTCCTTGGCATTATTTTTAAGGCATCTCTATTTCAGAAGTGATCCTCTGACAAGTGGGGATTTCTAAGGTATTGGCGGTGCCCTCTCTCTGACCCTGTGGAGGCAACAGTCTGGGATATCTCTTGGTTTCATTGGTAAACACAGGCTTAATTACCCTGCCTTTATTCTCACTGTGCATTTGATACACCAAACGTGATGAAGCCACGACAAATATTTTTGTCCTACCATAGTTCAGGTTACACAGTGATGAAACCTGAGTATTAGGGGTGCTGCCAGGAAGAATTTTGGCTTTGCAGACCCTATGCATTCACCTTCACTCCCTTGCCTAAACATAGGGGTCTAAGGATAGGCACCCTGTGGGGCTGGGCCGTAAAACACCAGACCTTCGGGTGACCCACAGCTTCCCATGATCAGGTGTAGGGACCACACAAGATACACTATTGCACCTTAGGGAGAGGCCTATGTTTAGTCATCCGAGTCCTACCTCTAGGAAGCAGCAGGCACCAACACTCAGGTGTTTGCCTAGAGCTACATCCCTCCCCCACTTCAGGGTGAGATGAGTCTTTCCACAAAACCTGTCAATTTCTTTTCTTTGACTGTACAGGAAATCGACCCAGCTGTGCTGCAGGTGCTGGAGACCTCCTGTCTAGGAGAACGCTGTGACCACCACCTCCACACAGGCAAACATTGAGGGGTTCTTCATGTTTGTGTGGCAAAATTCTCTGGAAGTATTGACTTCTTTCCAAGGAAATGTTTTATCCATTTAAGGTGGGGAGAACAGAGGGAAATGATTTTGTTTGTTCTAAAATAAATATACGGTTGACAAATTTCTTTAACACTGACTAGCAGGCATTTCTTTCCCATTTCAGTTTTGAAGTCTGCTAAAAACTTTGTGACTGTACATTCATTCCTCACAGTGATGTTAAAGGCAAGCAGTGCTGCAGGCTGAAACCTCATCCAGCCAAAAATGATGGAAAGTCTCTTATGAATAACACTAAGGGCAAGATTTTACCCCTAATTTTTGTCGCCAAAATATTTCCACAGATTCTAGTTCTCCAGCATATGAATGTTAGCTGGACTGGATCAGGCACAACGGGGAAAATTCAGACAAGTTGCTCTGAGATCTTAAAGTGGGGCAGAAATACTCTCAAAGGTTACATGCCTGCACAGGGGTGCTACAAGGGCGTTTTAAAGCAGTAGAGCAATAAAAAGCTGAAGGAGGCTCACAGGAGTAGAAATGGTTCTGGAGGAGGTCGGAGGAGGGCAAGGTGAAGACATTTCTCTGAACTGCGTGAGACTGCAGCTCGAAACTCGGTGAAAGTTCGGAGCTGTGCTGCCTTTATCCAAACCAGATTTCCTAGCTTCACTCTCTGTGTGCAGGATTATTTTTTAGTTATTATTTCCTAGCTTTCCTGCTGCTGTATGTAATTGCTCCAAGGAATGCTCAGCTATTTTTAAAACTCCATGCTTAATAACCAAGGTGGATTTTTGAGGAGGTCACAGTTTTGTCTGCACCAACATTCGGTGTAGCACAGTTGGGATAGGTCTGGGAGTGGGTTAGTGCCGCAGACCCACCTCATACCACTCTTCTCTCTTCCAGCCTGGTCCAGATGCCCATGAAGATTTGGCACATGCTACAAGGAGTCCCAGGGATCACTCTCACCCTGGTTTCACCTGCCAGTCTGAGTTCCTTGAGGCCAGCCTGCAGTACAAATCTTTGCAGGTTGTGCATGGGGAAGATACTTACTTCAAAAACACACTCCTGCTGCAGCTGAATGCTGGTGTCAGCACAGCCCCAGGTGTCTGTAATGCAGGGGCAGCAGAGTAACTTCCCTCTTTGCCCCCATTACAGCAGAGCCACAGTGCTCCTAGGTACAGCCACGCTGCTCAGGAAGTGTCAGTGGCACCAGAAGGGAAATGAGCCCGCAGGGCTGGACGTGGCTGCTATTAGGACATTAACTATATGCAGCTCCAACTATTTTTTCCACAAGCCACAGCAAACCATGCTGATCCAACCCATCCAGAACACCTGGGAGTACAGAAATTATTGTGTAAGAAGTGGTCAACAATTAGTTAAACATTAAGCTGTCATTGTTAAGAAAGGGAGAGGGAGAAAGATCCTTTCCGGTAACCTCTCCCAAATCAGTGCCAACAAGCTGAGCTAAAAACGCAGCAGTTCAGCTTGCACTCAGGTGCTGAGAGCTACATGTTGGGATGTAACACCTGCCAGGATGCTTGCAGTTCATCTAGCCTGTAAAAACATAAATCATCTAATCTCTGGACTGAGCTTGAAGGGAGTCAGTAGTTCAGGCTTGTTTTAATTGTAATTTATATGACTATTCCTGCTTGGAGGAGCAGGCACCAAAGAGGGAACACACTGCAGCCCTGTCCTCTCTGTGATCACTGACCCATCTCTAGCCCTACAGGGATGACAGATGCAGTTTGTTCAGTGGAAGATGGAGCTATCATGCAAGAGCACAGTGCTGCCCAAATGCAGCACTGTCAGCTCTCAGGGACAAGTTTGCCATCTTTGAGGGCAATTCTTGCAGTGCTTGGTGTTCTGCTTGACCTCTAACTTCTGAAATCAAAGTAGCAGAAGTGTGTCAGAGGTATTTTATTTCTTGAGCCCAGCTTTTGCAACCTTATGGGAAACATTGTGAGAGCAAAATGCTTCAATTCAAGACTGCAAATGAAGAGAACTCTAAATTTGTTGTTTAAAAAAATGTTTAATTTTATACAACTGTCTTTGGGGTGAGAAGTAGACTAACGCTTGGTGATTTTGTGTGAGTTGCAATATTTAAATAGCACACTCTAAGGCTAAGGGCTATCTAAGCTCTCCTCTTTTTCCAGTTTCTCTTCTAAATTAAGTCAGCACCTCCTATTTGCTTGTGGTCTCCTTGTCCAGGAGTAGATTCTCATACCTGAAAAGAGTTCAGAATATTTATCTTGAATGACCCAAAACTTTTTCCGGGATCCATAAAGACATAGCTCCTCCATTTAAATTGGATGTTTTATGATCAGATCCTGCAAATGCCCGTAAGTAAATAAATCATAGAATCATGGGATATGCTGAGTTGGAAGAAACCCAGAAGGATCATCGAGTCCAATTCCTGGCCCTGCACACAACACCCCAAGAATCATGCCTGAGAGCATTGTCCAAATGCTTCTTGAACTCTGTCAGGCTGGTGCTGTGACCACTTCCCTGGGGAGCCTGCTCCAGTGCCCAACCACCCTCTGGGTGAAAAACCATTTCGCAGTATCTGTATTAAACTCTTCTGACAGCTTTGTGCTGTTTCCTCGGGTCCTGTCACTGGTCACGAGAGTGAAGAGATCGGTACCTGCCCCTCATCTTCCCTTATGAGGATGTTGAAGACCACAGTGAGGTCTCCTCTCAGTTTTTTCTTCTCCAGACTGAACAAACCAAGTGACGTCAGACACTCCTCATACGGCTTCCTCCTTCTTGCCCTTCTTGAAAATCATCAGCTTCCAGTGGGCTGGGACCTCTCCGGATTCCCAAGACCACTCAGAAATTACCTGTGGAAATTGCTCAGATGCATAAGTGTTTCAGAACTGGGTCACCTAAAAGGATATTTTTAGCAACGGTCAGAAAAATGCTGGTTCTACTTACATAGACCTCATGGATCAAAAATGCCTGGCTGCAAATACAAGCAGTAAGAAAGTGGAAAGAATTGTAACACTTGTACTATTAGTCAGACCCCTGAAGAGCAAAGACCATCATGAGGAAGAAAAAAACACTGGAAATTAAATTAACCAAACTTTGCTGAAATTGCAATCTGTTGTTGCAGATGGAAAGAATATGATACATTATCAGAAATGGCCAACATTTCCAGGTCCATTGCAGTCAACCCTTCAGCAGATCTGTAACTTCAATCTTCTTGTTTTCTGAAATGCAGCATGTCACTGCTCCAAGCTTCTGATCACAGTAATGACACTGTCCTGCTGGCTGGTGGCATCAGTCCCCCCAGGCCTCCAGGATCCTGTAGGCAGCTGACCTCAGGCCCATGCAAGTGTTTCACAAGCAGCACCATGACCGTAAGTGCAAAGTATGTGAAGAAGGAGTCACAGGTCTAAACAGTCAGCTCAGCTTGACGAAGGAGTGCAGACATTTTCCTTTGGCTCTCACTGACTTCATAAAGCCAGCACATAACCACCTCTCTGAATTTCTGTATCAGTTTCATGTCTTGCAGTGCTGGATGCAGCTCCACTACAAGCAGGGACTCTGTACACTCATGCAGCTTGGTACATGACACACTTGCAAGGGAGCATAGGGGTCTCACAGGGCAGAGCTTTCAGGGAAACCTAGAAGGGTGGTGCAGGTCCCTTAAGTCCCAGAATACTCATGGCTAGTGTTTTGTGCTCCACTCACATGGATGTGTAGGAAAATGGATGAGAAGTTAAAGATTCGGGCTGACAGCATCATGGACTTTGGTCTTGTGTGCGAGACAGGGAGGAGGTGCCTGCTCAGAAGGGTCTTGGTGTAGGGCTGAGAGGAGGATTTAGCTGTGTGAATCAGATAAACAGCAGTTTCCTCTACATTCATCCCTTGAAGTTCTAGTAGTTAGCAGTTTGCACATTCACTGGGTTTTGTGGTTCAAGGTATTTTAGCTGTTTTTTAAATTGGTTCCTGCATCCCCCTGTTGCTCATCTCCTTAGCCTATAATGGGAGAAAAAGCCCAAGTACTAAGGCTGAAAGCTGTTTACTCTGGTCCAAATTCTGCTCTCAGGTCTGCCAGGATAAAATTAGTGACTAATTTAAGCATGAGCAAAATCAGGACTGTTCTCTTGTCCAAAGGCAGCAGAGAAGGCCAGCAGCTCCCTGGGCTGTGTGAGCAGAAGCACAGCCAGCAGAGCAAGGCAAGTGACTGCTTTTTCCACTCAGCACTCAACAGACCACGTGCAGAATACCACGTGGAATTTTAAAGTTCCCAATACTAGGAACACATCAATAAACTGGAGAAATTTCAGTGGAAGGCCACCAGTATGGTCAGGACTAAAGCACTTGCCTTGTGAGCAGAAGCTGAGAGAGCTGGGTTTGCTCAGCCTGCAGAAGAGTTTCAGTGAGACCTAAGAGCAGCTCCCCATACCTTCTGATCTAATTTGTGAAGGAAGGTATGGGTGGCCAGGTTGGCCAGGGAACAGCTGTGGTCTGTGACACCAGTCTTATGGTCCCCAGCCGTCTGACTTTCCTCCATCCTCATGCAATTCCATTACTGGACATCATTAAGGGACCTGACCTGCCAGAGTGCTTGGGTCTGCTTGGCTCTCAGCAAGGAACATGTTCTTCACCCCTGTTCTGGAGAAAACATCACATTTCAAAAGTGTTCAAATAGCTTAGCATTTCCTCGACAAAAGATGCTAATTTTTTTTTCCTTGACTGAGAAGATGCCAAGTCTTTTTAAACACTGGATTCATAGTAAGACTTAATAGACTTGGGGGTGCTAGGGCTCTTTTGGTGATTGCTGCACTCCACAAATTTCTAAAGGGCTTGTAATAGCACCTCAAAGTGCCAAACAGGATATTTAATGTGGGTCTGCATTTCAATGGCATTCTAGTTTCAGCATTGTATTTATAAAATGGAAAATGAGCTACCATTGTAGAAACTACTTGGTACAGCAAACTTACCTGTGACTTGCAGGAGGCAAGGGAGGCCTGGACCTGGAATAGGATGTCTCAATCACAGAGGAAAGGGATTTGGCTTGAAAAGCACAGCGTTAGAGCTGAGCCATACCACCACTCTGTGTTGTACTGGCAGTACAGAGCAGACACGGACTCATCCTGGCCAGCCACGGTCTGGCTGCAACATGTAGGAGGTACCCACCTCAGAATGTTCTGGCTCTGTTAGGGCTTTGCACTTTCCATTTTTGGCCCTTTCTCCTACTTCATATATTTGGGACGACTATTTAAAACATGGGTGAGGGAGCAGTGCTCTGGCAGTGGCATTAGCAGGAGCTGTGTATTTTGGAATGCCTTCTCAGGGCAGGCTGAACAGTGAAACCACAGAAACCCCAAACCGTGCTGATGAGTTTTCATTTCTTGAGGGATTTTTATCCCTGTCCCCAACATCTTGGAAATGGCATGGCTTAGGAATGTAAAAATGTTTTTCAGTGTAAGATATTAAGGACTTCTGCAATGTTCTTTAGCACAAAAACCATTCTGATACTTCAGTGCTTTGAAAGCTTTATTGGTGGCGGGTGAGGTGGAAAGAGCAAATATCGGCAGATGAATAATGTGTGGATTGCAAAAAGAGGAAATATAAATTTAAATATTTTTTCTTATCTCTAGCTCACTGCACTTTTGTGCTCTTTCCAGTTCAGCAGGACTTTTAGCCAGCTCAGATGTTTCCTCAGAGACCCATAAAAGTTCTACAGCCCAGAAAAAGCCCCATAAAATAAGTAAAACCTCCCAGTGTGAAGTTCTTCCTCCCTCCCACTGAGCAATTAACTCTTCTTCCTCCCACTTTCATGGAAGTTGGCTTCCCACACACTGAATGCCAAGTTTTCTGCTACTTCTTTTTCACACCAACCTCAAGAAAAGGACAATGGATTTTTAACCATCCTTTCCTTGGACTGTGCAGTGTTCTTCTCATCTCCAGATCTTTCCTGGCACAGCTGCACTCTGCTATGGGTCTGTCCCAATTTTATTGGCCATTGAAGGACACTCAAATCTCCTTGCTTTCAACTGCTCCTCCTATGGGAATATGTCTTAACCATACCTAAATATCTTCCTCTCTCCTAGTACCCTCTGTGCTACCACCTTAGAGAGAAACACTCTGGCTACTGGAAGCAAAGATCTGGTGAAGGTCTTGGCATTTGGCAGCTCTTTAGCCTTGTGTCAGGCACATAGAGAAGTTACAGTAAAACAAAGTCCATTGGTCTCAGGTAACTCCCATATCTCCCTGTGACACTACCCCAGCACTGCCCTAGCTCACACCTCTCCTTCTTTGTTGGCGGCAGACTTCCAAAAGGTCTCTTTTAACACCCACATTCACCTTCTTAATTTGTTTTTTGACCTTTTTATTTTCTGGAGGATGAGAAATCACTTCTACCCTCCATTTCCTTTTCCTGCAACTCTAGATTATAGTTACTTACTGTCTGAGCATGTTTGCTTAGAAACCCTGGAAGCACAGTGCAGTTTGTTTTAAAGACCATTTGCAAGTGGAAAATATTGGATGTTGGTAGTGGTGCCAACATTTATTATATGGAGTTTCCCCTGTAGCTCGTTCATATGAAGTATTCATCGTACAACATAGCAAAATGCATGTGATTGATTGACTGGCTGTTTTTAAGAACAGTAGAGTCTGTTCTGTAGCTGGCTCCCAGCCCCTCGACAGCTGGCTAGCTTCTGCTAGCTTCATAGGGACAAGCTGGATAAGCAAATTCATGTGTCTGGATGTGGTTAATTAAGCTCCATACAAAAAGCTGACAGCTCCGAATACAAATCTAAGTAAGCAGGACATATTCAGATGTGGATGCACCATTTCTTGAGTGCTTCCTGGAATTCAAGAGCAGGTTAAGCTGTCTCCATGTCAACACAGCCATCAACTAGACCGTCCACACATCAAGGGAGACAAATGCAAAGCTGGCACTGCTCTGTTGGCTTCTCTGTGGGTCTATTTCCTACCTAAGTGCAAGAACTGCAATTGATCTGAGGGTTGTTTCTGTCAAACCATATCTGCATGTTCTGGCGTGCATTCTTTCCCATAAGATCTATTCAGATCTTGAAGGAGAACCACCTCCCAATTCAGCATCATAAAACACAAAGCAACATAACAGTAGCGAAATAAACATTTCTCATAGAATAGGGAAACACAGCAATAATATGCATGCAGAGAAAGCCACATTAACTGTGTGACTAGAACAGCTGCCTAGAATCAGTCAGGAAGGGGGAAATGGTAAACAGACCCCTACGTGGCACTCACTGTTCATTCTATCTAAAATATTAATTTCTTTATAGTCACTTCCTGCCTCAAAGTAATGACCCTCTTAGGTGAAGCTCAATAGAGGCATCTCTGCTGACCCATGGTGTGAGTTTGTGGTCACAGCTGCTCTGCTCTCATGCCAGCACGTGGGGGCAGAAACTACAACGTGAGCCTGAACAAAAGCATTCAGTTTATTGCATCTGTAAACAGTTAGCTGTCCAATTTTATCTACCAATTTAAAGTCAAGATCTCTAAATGTTCTTCTGTGGAGGCTGAAAACTGAAGTGTAACCATAACTTGTCCCCGGTCCAGTTGGGCAACAACTAGCTACTTATTAATGCCCTTTTTTTTAATAGGAAAGTTCAGCTTTTCAGAAGGCAGATTTTGCATTTTCAGAAAGTTAAAAGGTCTTTTACTGCAATATAAGGAAGGAGGTGGGGATTAATCATCTTGTCTGAAGCCTCCAGCTCCAGACTGTTTCCTTGCAGTTGTTGGCAGCTGGCTAACCCACACCTTGATGACCCAAATGAAGGAGGAAGTTGCTATTCCAGCTGTTAGTTGAGACCTTGAAAAGGACTACAGACCCATGTGTGTGAAATGTGTGGAGTCTGTACCAAAGTGACTTTTTACAAAGTTTTTTCAGGCTCAGTGACAACAACAGAAAAAAAGCTGGTGGAAAAGATGCAAGACTGAAAACAAGACCCCATATTGAGGGTCTTTTCCTATAACTTCCTAAACAATGCACAAGTCTCTGCAGAGCAGTGAAACTTGGAGAAACCCATGACTGGATTTAGTCCCATGCTGAGACATCCCCAAGATATCTGATTCCAGCCCTGTGAAGCACCGGGAGTCAGTGAGGATTCCAAAGAGTCCCTTTTATACTTCTGTAATTGCATGAAGCAACATTAAGACAAGGATAATATTTATCAGGGGGTTTTCTTGTAGAGGAAGACCCTCAGAGATTTTTCCATTGACATTCTTGCAATCTCCTTTCCTGTTATTCTTTGGCAGAGTGAGAACCAAGAAGACCAAATCAGCATTGGCTTGGTGTACTGCTATTGAATGAAATGCAAGGTGTTTAACATAAGGAGACCTCACGTTTAGTTGCATGCAAGGGATGAACAAGGGAGACTTGGCAAAGTCAGCAAAACCCCGGAGGGCACTGAGCTATCACATAGATTCTTGCCTCTTTTTCTGCTTAGAAAACAAATGTCTCGGTTTTGATGTGGCTGGTGGAAGATAACAGCTATAGAAAAGTGAATGCACACCGTGTAGGAGCACACTCCCCTCCACAATAATGGAGCCAACAAACAAAGCCTTGAAGGGAGAGAGGCAAATTAGGCAATCTCACTGGTTTTACAATACAGCTATACAAATCTCAACATTCTACATGCTGCAGATATTAACCCACACCACAGCATTTTTACCTCCCAAGTGATAATTACAGAATTATTTAAAGAAAATATTTTTCACAAGCCTGAAGCTTTTCTTTGGAGCTGTGACCTCTCAGGTGAACAGAATGCTTGTAAAAATGAAAATTTGGATGACAAGAATGGAAAGCTGCAGTTATACACCAAGATGACCGGAATACCACTCAGCACAGAGAAACTAGACCTGTCTTTAGCAGCTTGCTTTTGCTCACAGAGAAAAGATCCCTGAACAAATAATGTTTCCATTAGTAGACTGTGGTCCAGCTCTTTTTGCAAAGGAAGCCAAGGCCTGAGAATCTCAGAAGTTTGAGGGATCACAAAAAGTGCATCACATTTTGATCACTCAGCTTAATCGACCTCAAGCTGTTTGGAGTAACTGGCAGTACCTAGGCACATTCAGCCTCTTGAGAGTGCTGTAGAAGGTGGACCAGTGAAAGATTTCCAAATGTTTTCAAAAGTTGCAAGCATCATAATTCTTCTAATACCTGCTTGTTGTTGGTGTGGACGCTGCAGTTGCAGCTATATGCACTGCAACACCTACTTAATCCACTTGTTCGAAACATCAGCAGGTTGCTAAAATGCACTAAGAATTTGTTATATACCATGTTTTGTTCATGTTATATCCTTCAGTGTCATACATTTTTCTCCTCAGATGCAACTCAAACAACCCTTATAAAACATTTTGTCCCTATATCTTATATGATGGCTCTTTGAAGCAATTCTGTTTTCAGTACAGGTTAATCAAATATCTTGTGATATATTAATTGATGTATACAATATTATAATATACTACATAATAAACATAAGAATTCACTAACTGTATGAATAAGTGGCATGTCAGTTTCTCTGAGAAACATGATTTTTTTTCAGGTTTCTGAACCTTTGATCTTTTAAGGAAAAACAGTCCAAGGAGATTTCTCAGAACACATGATTCCAGAATAATTTTCAGAAGAAAATTTCAAAAGGAAGAAGCCAAAGCAGAGATTCCTTTGTAATAAACGATCTTAAAGCATATTTCTAGTAGGGAAACTGAGAATCCAGAAAAATAATATAAACTTAAAATATAAAATAAGAGCTGCAGCAGCAGTAACGGTAATTGGGAAATGGTTGGTCAGCCCTGACCTAGCCTAGACCATTCCTGTTCAAAAAGCAAGCAGTAAAGCTAGGAATCACCAGCCTTCCCATCAGAGGAAGATTCCCCCTCATCTTGAAAGTCAAGCCACGTTTGTTGGCAAGATCAATGTTGAGCCTTTGCAGATGAGGACTAGCAGAGTACCTGGCAGGACAGCAAAGGGACTGCAGCGTCACCACGACGCTCTGTGCAGGAGGCAGACTGATGCAGTACAGTGGACAAGACCATCAGCATGCGGTTCTCCAAGGTAAAGTCACACAGCAGGAGAGTACCAAAAAATGAAGAGTAAATGTAATAATAACCCATAGTGCTACTTGAAATGAAGGGACAAGTCCTCATTTTGGTTGGTTACTTCTCTGTTTTCTTTAGGTTGCACTGCCTCAAGCTGGTGTTGACAATACTATTCATTTTGTAGGTTTTGTTTTTTCTCACATTCAGGGAGAGGAAATTGTAATATACCCAAGCTTGGAACAATTTTCTCTTGCTTATTCACTGCTGATTAGCAGCATAAACTAAACAGACATCAGCTGACTTGTAGTTGCATACTCTGCTGTTTCAGTAGAGAACACAAAAATACACTGTGTATCTGCTCTGGGCAGCTTTTCCTGTGTATGCTCTTGCCTTTAGGCAGTTCTGTCTGTATGGGTCACCATGGCACAGGTTTGGGCTCTCACCCTGCCCTTCCCTGGGGGAGGGACTCCCGGGGTCTGCCCATGGATGTCTGTCGAGATGAGGGGTGCAGCTCTGCAGATGGCCTCTGCCTTTCTCAAGGCTGTCCCAAACAAGAGCAGGGCAGCTGGAACACTCTGAGGAGCCATTTTGAGCAGCCCCTTCCCTCCCCTCCAAAGCTGATCTACAAATACTGACCTTCCAAGGCTACCCAAAATGATCCCCATCACCCAGTGTGACGGCATGCGTAGTCTGGGAGAGGGTGCCTCACTGGCAACTCACTCCAGCTCATGAGCTTGCCCCAAGCAAGACTTGCAGTGCAAGCACTCCTGCTCAGCAGGGACATCCATGGGCAGCACAAGAAGGGCTCACACAGGAGAGATTTTACAGCCTGGACCAGGGAAGACAGAGGCCAGCATGAAGACAGAGATGCTGGGTGAGGTGGAGAAGAAGAGAAGATCCAATCCCAGGTCCTCCTCTGTGTTTTATTGCCTCTGTTTTATTCCCTCATGATGCTGCTGACCAGAGGGAAGGGGGAAATGCTGCTACTGCGTGTTTTGGAGTTTGTGGCATTAACATCTGCTATGTTTATGCAGGAGAGAAATGTGTGGGCAAGGCAGGTTAAACATCTGCTAGAAGACATTGAGTGGGACAACACAGATCATGCCCATGAGGGCCAGGGAGGAACACCAACCTCTGAGTGATGCATTGTGTAGTATTTTTGGATATTCCTTAGATCATACTTGCAAGACATAGTGCTTCAAGAAAGACACTCAGCTCCAAGAAAGAATCTCCAATTACCAAAGGAAGAAAGTCAGTGAATGGGAAAAACAGAGGTTAATGATGGAGAACAGAGGTTAATGATGGAGAATCAACAAAAGCTTCTGGGATTTTATCAGCAGTTTAAACAAACGCAGCCCATGTTTTTAATGATGAAGAAGACCTTCACATAGCAAAGACCTTTGGAAGGATGGAAGTATGGAAAGCAATTAGGTGGGCAAAAAAACTATTGCTATTACATTCATGAAGAGTTTGAAAGCCTCCTGGAATAGTCAGTAATGCTTTTATTCCTACTGCAAGATAAACGGGTTCTTTTTGCCCACAGTACTCCTGAGAAAATCACACTGCCTGCAACCTTAGGAAAAGTATCACCTGTGAAAGCCCAGCAGGATCACACCGTGTTTTTATACCTGTTTCAACTTAGAACCTTCTAAAGCTTCAGACAGAGCAGGCTCCAAGTTTTGTCTTGTGAGGGATGGACTTCTTCCTTAAGACTCTCTCTAAGACCTGAGAATGGACTTTGCTGCTCCTGAACCAAAACTGTGCCTTCATTCCCACAGTGTGTGTGAAATGATGAATGTACATAGAATAGAATCACAGAATATGCTGGGTTGGAAGGGACCCAGAAGGATCATCGAGTCCAACTCCTGGCTCTGCACAGGACACCCCAAGAGTCACACTGTGTGCCTGAGAGCACTGTCCAAACACTTCTTGAACTCTGTCAGGCTTGGTGCTGTGATGTCTTCCCTGGGAAGCCTGCTCCAGTGCCCAGCCACCCTCTGCACGAAAAATATTTTCCCTGATATCCAACCTAAATCTCCACTCTTGCCACTCATCCCCTGCAGCATGGAGTGCAGTAAGGCCTGGCCAAACAGTATCTCCTGCCATCTAGAGGCCTTCTGCAAAACCATTAGGGTATTGCCCACACTCACGCGTGACCTGATCCTCAGGCTCAGCTGAGAGCTTTCACAAGTCACTTCTGGAAAGCATGTGCAGGAATTACTCTCAATAAGAAACAAAGGTCAGAAATTCTTCATGGGAGTCCAGGAGGCTACACTCCTTCCCTACTGTCTCAAACCGAGACACTTGCTTTTGCCCTCAGAGCCTCCCTCACTTCCTCACAAATGATTCTGTATTATCTGGGAGCCAGCTTGCAACTTCCATTTAGGAAAAATAAAGGCCTTTTGTTTGTTTGTTTTTAATTGACGATGTTTATTTCCCCTTTATTCAGTGTTCCACACTTGGAGTCCTCTGTGCTCAGCTACAGGTTCTCCAGTACAAGAGAGATATGGACATAATGGAGAAAATCCAATGAAGGTGATGAGGGAACAGGAGCACTTCTGATATCAAATGAAAGGCTGGGAGACCTGCGACTTTTCAGTCTGGAGAAGAGAAAGCTCAGTGGAATCATATCCCTGATGTGGAGAGTAAGAAAGATGGATCCAGGTTCTTCTCAGTGGTATCCAGTGACAGACAGAAATCAATGGGCACAAACTCAAGTACAGGAAAATCCATTTAAACAAAAGAAAAAGATTTTTTTTTTTTATTGTGGAATGGTGGTTAAACACTGACACAAGTTGCAGAGAAACTGTGGAGTTTCCATCATTAGAGATCTTTAAAATGCAAGAGGACATGGTCTTGCTATAGCTGACCTGAATTTCAGCAGGATCGGAGTAGATGTTTCTAAGTGGTCCCTTCCCATCTCAGCCATTCTGTGAATTTATGATGATTTCTGTCCAATAAATAAATCCACTGTGGAAAATATCTGGAGATTTAACTTTGTTTTTTGTGAAATTTTGGTTCTGGTTTTGTCTGGCTGCATAATACAGTGGTTGGTATCATTTACAGACTTACACATTTCTCCAGGTTGGAGGAATCTTTGAAAATCAGATCCAACACATTTGGACCTCAAAGCAAGGCCAACATCAAAGTTAAATTAGGTTACTCATGGCCCTCTCCAGGCCATTTACGAGCACCTTCAGGGATGGAGTTTTCCCTACCTCTCCAGGCTGCTGTCCCTGTACTGGATAAGTTTGATGATACACACATTTTCGTAATACTTCTTGCAATTTCTCATGTTGCAGACTGTGTCCATTGCCCTTCAGCCTTTCAGCGTGTGTATTCCTCACAAAAGTGTGGGTCCATCTTCTTTATGATCCCATTCAACCATCTGAGGTATCAAATCACCGCCAGCCAAACCTTTCCTTTGCAACTCTGAACAAACCCAGTGCCCAGCCTCTCCCTGTATGTCCTGTGCACCAGTCCCCTAACCATCGTGCTCACCCTCTTGTTGATGTCCTCCAGCCGGCCTTGTACAGGAGGGCAGAAGATACTCCATGTGCAGGCTCTTCTCTGAAGAAGAGAGAAGTACATCCCTGAGCCCACTGACTGTGTCCTTGCTAATGCAGCTCAAATGTGTGGCTCAGCTTCACTAATGCGAATATGTGCTTCCTTGGCATGGGCCATGTGGAGGTTCTCTAGCTCTTCTTCTGCTGGCCAGGCCATGTTTGGAACTGAGTGACACTGGCACTGGTGACACAATTGGCCCTGAGGTTATGGCAACTGATGGTACCTGAGGACCTGGCCCACAAGCTGTCGCCTTTGACACTTGACTTGCCAGTGTTGACACCAGGAGTTTTGCACTCAGCTACAATTCCAGTGGTATTTTCTCCAAGTACTCATTCTCATCAGGATAATACATTTCACTGACTGTTGTGGTGCAGTTGGCAGAGTGATGTGGCACAAGTCCTGTGGGAGTGCTTCCTGCTTTATGGGACACACAAGCACGATGAGAAAGGGAGCAGCAGTACAAGGCATGGCTTTGTTTTTAAATGTTACCAGCTAAGAGCCCTCAGGCAGGCTGGCAGGACTCTGTGGGTGGGACTTTTTAAACATCCATGGATGCCAGTTTTGCCTTAGGAAGCAGAGCTGGGCTACTGCCACACTGACCTCATTCCCTTCTGCATTTACTTCTTTCTTTCCTGCTGGAGGAAGACAGCTCTTCACTTGAATAACATCTATCTGCCTGGTGAGAAAAGAGGACATGGATTCTGCAGACAGAAAACTGTATAGTTCCTTGTAGAGAGGAACTGCAAGGATCTTTTCACATTCTTCAGAAGATTGGGTTACCTCCCACAAAGGCTTTCTATTATCTTTCCAAGTGACACTCAGTGCTTCCTTCATCACCAAAGAGTTCCTCTGTTCACATGCTGGGTCCACATGCAGGGCTTTGGCCGCCCCTGAGAACCCTTGGCATTTGTCACACGTTGGCAATTGTTCCTGCTGTCTTTGAGGCAGAAATCCCAATCCTCACAAAAATATGGTACAGTGATCAGAGATTAGCATCTGGAACTGACCAGGCCAGACAATGCTTTGAGCAGCTTGCTTGTCTTTTCGTCCCCACCCCTTCCTCCGTTGTGTTTTTATCCCTTTCTTTTTCAACTCTGTACAATTCCTCACTAGGCAGGGCCCTGGCATCCCTCCACCCCTGAGAGACTTGGACCGGAGGCGATGCAGGCCCAAGCTGTGTGAATTTTCTCTCTGTGGGGATCCGCCTTCTCCTCCATCCTGTTCCCTCAAGGTCACTTAGACAAGAAAGCAGGGGTGGTGTAACACCCCTCAGAGCCTTTGAAAGGACATGGCATTCTCTGAGCTGGCGCCAAGAGCTTGAAAACCAGATGCAGATGTGGCATTGCCAGTAAGAGGGGCATGGGAGGAGAGCTGAGAGAGGAAAAGACCCAATCCTCTCCCATTAGCACTATCTGCAGTCGTATGACACTCCCTGATACACAGGGCAGCCACAAAGCTGTACAGCTGCTTCAGTTGAGAGGAGGTTTAGCTCCCAAGCGGGTGTGCTGCCTCTCTTATGGTGGCATGGCAGGACCAGTGTGTCATGGAGACAGCAGGGACGTTGGGGAGGAAAGGGGAGGGCAGCCCATTGTTCAGGACACTGACAGGGCCTTGGAGAGAGGATCTCAATGGGACATGGCTTTCCTGATGCACACGGCTTTTAGTCATCTCGGTAATCCCACCACTTCTTAGATGAACAAAGAGCAAGATCAGCATCATCTCTTGAAGAAACTACCTGGTATCACAGTAACATGTTTACCCTACGCATGGGGCAAAGAATGCAAATGTGTGAATCAGATCACCTCATACAGCACAGAGGACTTACCCAGACCTCAAAGTGAACAGACTGCATACCACTGTACTTCATATGTTTCCCTGCTGTGCACTATGACTGACTCTGCCCTGGCTGGTTTAGCCTCAGAGAAGATTTACACTGGAGCGGAAGAGTGCACAACACCCTCCACCCCTGCCCCAGCACCCCCAGTGCCTCCTCAGCTGAGGCTGCAGAATAAACTGTCTCAGATCTTCACCCACAATGACATCTCTGAATGGGACTGTACCATCCCAAAGATATTTCCATTAGAGAATGAAGGAACTATGTCTCTGCAGATAAACAAAACAGAATTTACCTGTGTTCTCTGAAGGTAAAATGCATCTCTTCTGCAAAGGTGCTTTCTGGACAGTGATCCCAGCCTGTATTGCCACAAGGACCAACATGTGGGACTCTTCACTTCCCTTTGCTGAACTGCATGAGTTTCCTGACATTTCATTTCTCCAGCCTGTAAAAGTCCCTCTGTTGAGCAGCTCTGCCCTCAGCACATAAACCACTCCCCAGCCCCAGTGCAGTACCAGCGGCAAGCTTGCTGATGGTGCACTCCATCCATGCATTCCATCCCATTGTCCAGGTTATTAAACCATACTGGACCCAGTACTGGCCCCTGGGAGTGGCATTTGCAACCAGCTGTCATTTGGACTTTCCACTATTTTTTATCACAACCCTTTGAGCCTCACAACACAGTTAATTTCACATCCACCTTAAAGACCAAGTCTCCAAGCCATGTTCCACCGGTTTCACTACAAGCGGACATTGGGAGACCATGCCAAATACTTTACAGAAGCCAATGACATTCCCTTTTCTCCCCGGTGCACAGAGGCAGTCATTTCAACAAAGAATATGATCAGGCTGGTCAGGCATGATTTGCTCTTAGTAACTCCACACTAGCTGCTAACCATCTTCAAAAAGGAACAACACATTCACATGCTTCCAGTCCCTTACAAAAGGTTGACACTTACTAATGTCCCAAGGAGGACTTTTTGAAAGCTAACCATTTGTCACTTAGATTACCTGACACAGATGACCAGAAAGGATAAAACAGAATTGGAACCATGTATCATAGGTTTATTAGGGAAAAAAGTTATACTTCAAGACCATATATTTGGCACTGTACTGAAGCAAAAATACGTAACGAAAATTTAAATGTTAAAACCCAAATCACCATGAAAAAGAAAATGCTCTTTTAATCACTTTAGTTCGCTTTTTTGCCCCCATACAATTTAAAATAACTACAGGAAGCAACTCAAGAGGTGTTAGACCTACACTACATGTAAGCTGGAACAAGAGTGAGAGATGGGCCAGAGACTGGATCTGTCCCGCAGGTTACGGCTACTCTCCCAGGCTGCCAGAATAGGTGAGTCTTACTAACATGAGCAAAGGTTGTTGAGATGTTACCATAAAATGTTAAGACTATGAATGGTACTGAAGAAACCATTAACGCTACTTTGCCCAGAAGGACTACAAACATCCTACATTATTGCAAGCTTCCAAATGCCTTTTAAAAAAATAATCATTATACCTTTAATTCATGTCACTTTCTGCTTTCTGGTCTGTTTGGAAGAGATGTTGGTAGTATTTAAAAAGAAGTGTATCCCAATTTGTCCCCATGGTCAAATGAGCTTCCTGCTAGTTGACTCCTGTATTGGTGGCTTGGGCTTTTTTTTGGAGAGCAAATAAGTTAAAAGCAGTTCCTAATTTCCAAATTACTCATCCTATACCTCTGCACAGTAATGTGAAAGATACTGACAAGGAATAAATAACATACAAAATAAGATGAGAATGGATTTACGGAAAGTTGCACTAAAACTTTTAAATAGTAAAGGACAGAAAGCTTAACTGATGCTGATGAACTGCTGTGTATGTGTTTTTGCTGGACCATACAGTGCCACTCTAACATGGATAGAGGGGTAGAATTCCATTGAATGTCCAGTCCAAAGGCTGCCAAGGAAGTGGGACACAGGTCTTTTATCAATAATTCAAATGTTACATCAACAGTACTCACAAGAAGAATATAGCTCTTTCCTTGGTTAATATATTGTGCATAGCAATATTTCAAAGAATTAACAGCACCTTTTACATAAAAATTCTGAACATATTTATCTAGTGAACAAAAGGATCTCAGCATCTCTAAGAAGTATTTCTGCAGATGTACAGTACTGTATTTATATAGATATAGATACAGATATATCTCAAAGTGAATTTACACTGTGACCTGGTGATTAGTCCAGCAGTGGGGGAACCCACAGGGTAAGTCTTCAGGAGAATATACTGCCTTTGGTGGGCGGCCAGTTACATGGCATGACCGCACAGGAGAGCCCTGTTGGGCAGCAAAAGACAGTTTAGCATCCCATTAAGCAAGCACAGCATGCTTAGGTCGTTCCTATAAGATATAATAAAATTCCAAATTTTCATGGCTAATACAGTTCTAATTTTCACAGGTTGCACACACTGCAACCTTCTCTCTGTGCCTTAAAGACACAGAGGAGGAAGGTAGGACACCAAACTTCTATTTTATCTCTGCTTCCAAGCAGAAATCAAGTAGCACCACAGATTTAGGCTGGTAAAGGGTGTCCATGTTTGTCTTCACAATGGTTTCTTGAGCAGCTGGTCTTCACTGGTTTGCCCCGTTTATCTTTTTTTTTTTTCTTTTCCAAATCAGTTGCTCACAGTCCTCTGGTAGAAATAATTTGAAAAGCATGGTCTACCTAAGACAGGAAAGCAGACTGCTACCATTTCCCTGGGATGGGCACACCACACTCATACCAGCCCACATAGTAGTAAGGTGTTGTGTATCCAATGCGTCCAAATGATACAGGCTCCTGGCGGTACTGGCGGTAATACCCTGTCAGGAGAAAAACACCCGTTTGTATTCCAGAACAAAGACACAGCAATTTAACAAAAGCAGCAGATGCAGTGAAAGTCAATCCCACAGCGCAAATGAAAATTTATAAACTGTCTGGCAGAGAGTTGTATCAAAAGGGTACCGGCTTGCCCTGGTATTTGGCCGAGATCTTTCTTGAATTATCTAACTCTGGTCCTTCATATTTCTTGTAGTTTTGATTAGTTTTACTGCTCAAAATCTCTTTTAACTATTGTGTAATGCTGTGGTCTGCCAAAGAGCTTCTGCGGTTCACTCAAAAAAGTAGGCATATTTCAGCTGTGTTTATGAAGTTTCTAAGTCAGTTTAAATATATTAAGGACTCTGGGGCAAAAAATACCATCAAATCATATTATCTCACAGGGCTTAAGAGACTAAAAGTCAGCTTTTCACGAAACAAAAAGGTATCATTTCATGCTGTAAATACTGAGTTAAGCCCTCCCTTCCCCTTTTAACTCATCTGCAGAAAGAATGTGACTGCTTAACGCATTAGAAGAGGTGCAGCATTCTTGTCCGCATAGCTCGCACACTGGAACATCTGAAACACTCATGGCTTGTGCCAATAGTAAAACTTTTGTGTGCTCTCTATCTCCGTCTCCTAGACATAGTATATACACATCTGGATTAATCATCCATCTTCTGAGCTAAGAAGTGCAGTACTTCTCAGTGATATATAAATATCAATGACTATTTCATTTTCTTCCTGGTAACACCACCAGGCAAAGAATATCAACACATAATTTAACCTGGAAACCACTACAGCTAACCAAGTAATTTAAACCAATAGACTTACTGAAAAGACTGGCTGACTTCTATGATTGGTTTCATTTTGTGAAGCAAGCTGTCACCCTCTTGGTTATGTGAGGTGAGCAATTTGCTCAGAGGAACTCCTTCAAGGTAAGAATTTTCCCTCTGAGAGACGTTATCTACCAGGCCAGAATCAAAGTACTGACCTTAAGTCACTAGATATATTCCTTTGTGTTTTGTGTTGAATGAACTAATAGAAATCATTCACAAAAGCTGTATCTGCGAAGACGTAGCTGGTTCCTTTAGGCACATGGAAGAGGTTTTGCACCTCAATTCAGTGAGGCAGGTCTTATCAATAAGAGAAATGTTTCATAGACCTGTATAACTTTTTTGTTTGCTTGTTTTTGCATTCTGTTCCTGCATAGTATTTGCATCATATGCCTCTTTATTTCTGTCTCTCTCTCTCTCTGCACCCACAAATCCTCTGGGACTTGTGTAATCTGTTCTCAGCTACTGCATCAGCTGGACTCCTTGGAGAGCTGCCAGCAGCTGTGGACAGAGCTGCACTCTGTGCTCTGCTCCTTACCCCTTCATCCTACAGATGGGATAACAGGCTCCTGGCCAGCATCCCACTCCCCCATTGCTGTACCTCGGATGGTGGGCAGGGCTTCAATGTACGACTGGGGTCCTGTTCTTCCATCCAGGTGTGAATCCACAAATTGGCAGTGGTCCTCACCCCTTCCCCAGCTATCCCCAATGCTGTAGAAGGTATCTGAAGAGGGATCAAGACAGATTACTTAACTCGGCAATACTTATGTTTGGGACACTCTTTACTGCCAGGAAAGCAGTTGTGGAAGAAAACAGGAAGAACGTTTAAGTTACCGTGAATACACACAGTATTACCAACGAACAAACAGTGACTGGAAAGAGGGAGAATGCTACCTACACAGTATGGAAGCAGAAATTAGGGAAAATAAATGGGTTACAGCTCAGTAAGGAATAGTCCCCATTTTGCAAGTCCATGGGCAGTATACCACAGGTACACAGGTGGAGAGAATTTCAGCTGGATCAGTTGAAACATATCATGTGAAAGTAAAAAACGCTCAATATGTCAATACTGTTAGCTTGACTTCAGTTTCAAGCAAAAATTAAAAACTGTGGAGCTCTCTTTCTCTAACAAACAAGGCTGTTTAGTTCTTATTATTCAAATACTCTATTGAAACTATACCAAGGCACTACAATAGTCATTAGCATAGTCTGAAAGGCAATTGAGATAATCCCATTATCCCAGGTGAACAATACAGAAAGTTTTCTTTGTTATCTCTCACCCAATGCACCTGTGTAAGAACTACTGCTAATTCTTCTTGAGAGAAGGACTCCCACATAGTGGTCACACAATTCTGCCATGTATGAAATGAAGAAAGCCAGAAGATAGGAGATGACAAGTAATCATGTACCAGGAAATTAATCTTGGTGCCTACCTTTCAGGTCATCACTGAGGTAAATTTTGTACCTTAAGGAGTTGCAAAGAACCACTCCGACAAACTTGCGGTACCAAGTTCGTTTCACATACTGCTTGCCAGTGCAGTCTGAGTAGGTCGGGTCATATTTAAAAGTGAAAGGGATCCAGATAGGCTCACCACCTTGGAGAAAAAAATAAATTCCACATTAGAGACAGACTTTAACATTTCAGTCCAAGTTTTGAAGAGGTTAACATCTAACAACATGTTTTACAAGACATGCTGCAGCAGATTAATGCATGACTTTTTTATATTCAGAAATAGTACTTCAAGAAAAAATACTATTAAAAAAAAGTTAGAGACTTTATTAAATCCCTCTTAGGCAGTAGGCAATAATAACTGTTAAAATGATTAAAATATGATTTCATGTACTGAACCACAGCTTTAAATAAACAGTCTTAATTGTTTTAGTAAGACTTCTTCTCTACCTAGTATTACACAGTTTCTTTTCTTAACACAGCTTCATCTTAGGTGTGACAGTGACTTGTGTTTTAAGACTAAGTATAAAACATAACCCTTTTACAGAAGAACAGATGTTAAGAAGTCTGTGATGAACAACAGCTTGTGAAGTCTATTCTTGCTATTTGGTTAAAAAGATTGTATCACAAATGTCCTTTTCTGCTTTGTTTCCCCAGATTACATCAAAACAGATGAGTTTCCAATAACAGACAAGTGAAACCTTTCCTGGGGAACTCTGTTCAGAGCACTGCTGCAGAGAAGACTGCTTAACTGCATTGCGAAAGAATAAATTTTCCTACTGGCTTAGCTAAATGTTTGCTTTGTCCTAGCCAAGACAATATAATTTATTTTGAAATTGCTGTTGTATTAATGTATACAGAATGATACAAAAAGCTTCCAATGTGATAATTGGTATTTTTCTCTCTAGCTACAGCCCAAAGCCCTGTTTTTACTCTGCTATTTCCAGGTGGTTTACAAATGAGATTGAAAGTTTTTTCTGTTAGTCATTCTTCCTCTCACAAGGCACATGGACCAAATCCTGCAAACACTTGCAATCAGAAGCAATCACAGCTCAGCAATCCTCAGAGACTTCAGAGGACACAAAAAAACCAGACTAGCAAGCGCAATAAAACGGAGAAAGAAGGGATATACTGGACACTGTTTTCATGAACAGTGTAGCAAAAAATCCAGAACCAACCATTTTAACTCCTTAGGAAAGCTGACAGAGCGTAATAACCATGAGGTCTTTTTTCCTGCATCTCTTCTGAGAGCATGTACTGCCTGGGGTTACCCTACCAATGTTCATGTCAGCAAGGTTAGTCCCAGCACCAGGAAATCAGATCTTCTGATTAGGAGCTCAACTAGCTTATTGCAAATTTGGAAGTACAAAGCAAGCTAAACAGCTTTGTGGCATGTCATTTGGGTCAGTAACATATTCTTGAATTTTTAAGCATTTGTAAGGGCATGATGATTTTTACAGATGAGCACCAGAACTAGGGAGAGAGAAACCTGATTGTGCTATTCAAGCTATGCTTAGGCAACTGAAGGACAGAGATACAGAAGTAACATCGTTTACTGCTTATTACTAAGCAATTAAAGCTGTGGTACCAGGGAAAAAGATGGGACAAAATCAAGTGCTTATTCAAACATATCTTTACAAGATTTCTTTTCAGGAAATAGAGTAAGGCATCTTAAGACAAAAAATGTCTTGTGAATTAGTCCCATGAATTACTACCTGTTCCTGTTTAAAACTGTACCTAAAACTGCATGTTTAAATGTTTCTCATTCCTATATTCTAACTGTTTTGCACAGGCTTTATGCACTTCATGAATGAAACAACAGAGAAAGACTTACCAGGTGGCCTGACAATGAGGAGAGGATTGTCTAGAAGAATAAAGCAAATAGAAAATTTATTATTTTGTTCCAAACCTTGTTTTATAACAGAAAACATACAGAGTCACTGACTGAACATTTTCAATAAGGTGCTTCATCCTGTGATGGCACTCTTTATTGAATATTCCCATCAGCTCAAATTTTACACTTGTATTATAAGAGACCTCTGAATTAGCGATTTCTTTCTCTTATGACCTATTCCATCACTGTAACTATACCACCAGGCCTTGCATTTAGCAACCTGTTTTTGTACTTGTGCCAGCTGCAAAGCCATCTTTGGCCATAACAAATGAAAGATCAGTGCCACAAACAAAACTTTAAATTTGGTGTATTTAGCATGTTAAACAAAGCTCACAAAGAAGCTGATTTTAGATGGGAAAACTAGGCATTCAAGCCCAAATACTGGCAGCAGGAAAACAATCTGCAAGATACAGCAGAGAATCATGGAATTGTTTAGGTTGGAGAAAGGTCTTTAAGATCACGGAGTCCACTGTCAACACAGCACTGCCAAGTCCTCCACTAAACCATGTCCCTCAGTGCCACATCTACATGTCTTTCAAATACCTTGAAGGATGGGGACTCCACCACTTCCCTGGACAGCCTGTTCCAAAGCTTGACAGCCCTTCTCTAGAAATGTTCCAGCACCTCAAAGTCTTCCTGGTAGTGAGGGGCCCAAAACTGAATGCAGGACATGAGGTGCGACCTCAGAAGTGTTGAGTACAGGGGCACAATCACTGCCCTGGCCCTGCTGGTCACACTATTGCTGATCCAGGCCAGGATGCCACTGGCCTTCTTGGCCACCTGAGCAATGTCAAATATTATGCTTGGATTAATACTTGAGCCTCTTATTCATTTAACGAATGTCTGAATACATTATCCAGGACCATTGATTTATCTTGCATTTCTGCCTCCCTTCTGTGATGATTTACTTCCACAGTTCTTAGCGGAGCTTCTGAAGTGAGCACTACAGAGTGAAGTCAAATAAGCAAAGGCAGAGACTGCATAAACCCCATGTCATTAAAATGGCAAAATTTGCAAGAAACAACAAGATCTTTCACTCAAGTAAAGACTGAAAAATTTGTCCTTTATTGTTCAGTGGAGTCACTGGCCTCCGGCTTGATGGAAGTAGAAGAAGAAACAGGAAAAAAATAGCTCATTTAACCTACTATATTTAGAAGGGGTTGTTGCTCTTGATTGTACTTTTAGCCTTGTGAAAGAGCAGCATGCCTTGTCAAAAATAAAGAACAGAGAACTTTGCCTATCTGATGGAACTATTGCTGTCTGTATTTCTTCCAGAGACAACTGCTTCCAACTGTTTAGCTGTTCACAATTAGGAAACTAATTTACTAAATGTTTAGTCAATCTATCAAAGACATTGAACTTCCCATTGCTTCTGTATTGTTGAACATTAGTAGTCCTTTGTATTTGAAATTCAACTTCGTGTTCCCCTGGAACTGACTTTAACATCACTTATATTTTCATAGTGGCATTAGAAGTGCTTATTATTTTCCTATCTTAACTGAAAACAAATAATTAAAGTAAAAATACCCATAATCTGAAGGCAGCAAGTCCAGAATAAGCACTGTTATTGGTATGCTGGTTTCAGTCATTGCCCTGCCACCCACATCCGTTATTAGGGGTTTTGAGATGAAAATAAAAAGCAAACCATACCAGATTCTGTGATAAATGAGACTGAAGAGCTAACAGGTCCATAACCAAAGGGATTCTTTGCTTGGACTTTAAAATAATACCTGAAACAAGAGGAGAGGGGAAATAATATTATGACAGATTCCACTACAATGGCTAAATTATAAATAATACTAAAACAGGGTAAGAATCAAAGCAGAATTCCACTGAGTGTCCTTTGCATTAAATGGAGTTGGATACTGAGCCAGAGTATGAGCTGGCTGTTACAGACAAATGTCTCCTTTTTGCAATTGCTCCCATGCATATTTTTGGAACACTTATTTATATATCAACCCCCTTCCAAAAACCACATACAACAACATTCACTTTCTACGAAACAGCTAATAGCAAAAGACTAAAAGAGAAAGTTGCATGGAAATCAAATTCTGATCTCAGGAACAGTTTTAAACCTGATTAACTCCTAGGAAAGCAGTGGTGTAAACTGCAAACTGAAATTGGATCCGATTTATATGAGATTAGAAGCTAAGCTTTTAATCTTTCTGTAAAAACTCTAGCAGCAGTAAGATCACAATATTTGAGTAATAGAAGAAACCATAACATGATGTCTTATTGATTTGCTTGAAGTATTTAAATCACATGCTTAACTCAAAGCACGACTCACCACTAGAACTCCACTCTTTGCTCAACAGAAGCAAACTTATCTTTACCCTTAGAGAAGAATACAGTTAAGTACATTTTTAGTTCATTTCCAAATACAGTGATTTTTAGCTGATGCCTACCCTGACAATTTCCCCCCGATTAACGTTTTCTTCTTTTCCTTTTAAATTTGTAGCAGCCCAACAGAAACCAACTAGAATGGAAGATTACTTAAAAATTTCCAGCACAGCATTTTTAAAATTCCTGAGTTTAGTTTTTCCTTTCTTGCCTGCTTGCTCAACATCATTCTTGTAAAGAAATTAATCAAAAAATTAAAAATCACTGTGCCTCTGTAATATCCACATAGCATTTGGATCTTGATTTAGCCTCTCATCCAAAAGCAGACATCTCCAAACGCTCTACACACATTACAGGGCAAGTGACTACTTGCATGGATGGTTGCCACCAAGCACTGGATTACCTCATATGACAGTGTCCCACCTGAATGGCAGGCCTGATGTATCACAGCTGGTGAAAGGGAGTCTGCCCCATCAAAAACATCAGGCTGCTCTCCCTGGTGAAGCCCTCCCCATCCTGCACAAAAACCTGCCAGTGCTGCTTCATTTGCATGGGCCATGCTGGGCTGAGACACGATGCTCATGCTTTACCAGGCAGCAGGGAAATTCAACAGAGGCTCGTTGCAAGAACTTTGCTGGTTTTAGTCTGCCACTCAATATTTACCATGTGCACTTTCCTGTACCATCAGCTGTATCTGTTCCTCTGGGACTTAACCACATAGCAGGGCCTGGGAGGCCTCTCTGGCCTAAGCACAGCTAAGCACACATGAAACTATTCACAACAATAAACCAGAGGGGACATGGTTGGCCATGGTTCACCCAGCCCTTTGGCAAAGGTGATTTTTTTTTTCCATTAGAAAGGAGTATCTTTTGTGAAGTAAGGTGAACTGCTTTGTCTTAAAATCAAACTGATCTTTATGAAAAGGCTGGAAAGATGTGCAAATAGTACCCTTCTTCTTTGTCCAAAGGGTCGTAGTGACATGAACACTGGGTTTTGCCAAGCAGCAAGGTGGTCATTTCCAGGGTATGGGCCAGGGCATCTTGTTTACTCCTTAAAAATTACGGGTAGGTTGCCAGGGTGAACTCATTGTGGAAGCTACCGGAATTGAAATATTCTGGACTTCATCCATGGCAACAGATTTACCTTGTACCTGTGTGGGACCTGGAGCACATGCATGGTCAGACCCTCTGTGGGACATGTTCCCATGTCTGCACAAGGGACATATCCCCTGTCCCCGCTGTGTCCTGCAGCTCACACCAGAAACGTACTCCACTCCTGCTTTCTGCAGATAGTTCTGCCTTTAATTAAGGAGTATACGATGCTCACAAACAACTCACGGCTTTTTTCAAAAGACAGATATGTTGTGGCAAAAAAGAAAACACACTAAATAGCAGAATTTAGCAAGGGTGTGCTTTTTGCTCGTGCCCAGCACAATCCTCTTGTTGGCAGAAAAATTTGCCCATTTTTAACTACTGACCTGGATTTTTTGTATAAAAGAGTGTTTAGCATGCCTGGGGAAAGAGGAAAGGGAAGGCAAAAAGCCTCCCATGCGCTCCTCCACTTGTGGCCAATGCTCTCATGGGGCACCTGCATCCATCGATACCTCCCCCACTAGCACTTCTGTCACCTGGATCAAGGCAGGGGTGAGCAGCACAAGCCTGTCCATAGGGATGGGACACAAGGCAGCAATTCCTCACGCTGGTTCCTGAAAGAGCTGCAACACAGCACCAACCTTAACTGACTTAGCTCAGTGTTTGCTGTAGCTGCTTCAGAAGAGCAGGAGAAAAATGTTTTCCAGCCCACACCTTTTCCATAATTCTTCAAAGCACAGTGGAAAGTATGGATGCCTGACTTCCCACTGCCTCCAAAGAAGTATAATCAGATACCACCTTTCAACATAGTGGCACTGAGTAATCCTTTCAATGCACGTGTAGCCTCAAAGCATTCCCATCAGACATATGAGTGAGATGATCCCCCTCAAAACACCAGAGAGAGCAGCCCAAGAACCTGGTGCACCTATTTAAGTGGGGAAAAACATGCAGTTTTGTATCCAATGGGCAACGCAGGAACTGATTACCTACGCAATCAGGACAACTGTGCATTCAGCTGTCCTGTTACATACATGGAAGCCCGTCTAGGACATATGATGGTTCATGTTGCCTGCCTGACTGTCTGAAAAAAAAGTCCCAGTGATGAAGTCATGAGTACATTTTTCTTCGCTAAATTGGAAAATTGATTCCTAAGCCTTTATATACACAAGAAGCCTCTCATCGTACCAGAAAGAGAGCCAGATCTCATGACTTGCTGACCTGTGATTTAAACACAGACAATGCTATGACTACTGTATTAGGAATGTCAATAAAATAATGTAGTCAGGATATTATTTCTTTCTCAGACATAAAAATAAAGTAAGAAATGGCCAAAGCCATTCTAGATCCAGGAATCTGACGTTTTCATTAGTCAGAATCCTTCAGCTGATGAATTTGCCAGGAAATCTCAAATCAGTATAACTTGATTGGTTTCCAGCACACAAATCCATGAACAAAATTTGCAATATATAATTTGATTTAGACTTTCCTTAGGCAGAACCATGTGAATTGTTACCATTAGGCACAGAAGAATCACAACAGATGCAGTACTATTTGTTGTTCATTTTCAATACAGACAAGAAAAAGGCTTTTCCTCCTAAGAATATCTTATATAAAATCTTGAGATTTTGTGTACCAATTCCAGTGATACATCAAGAAAGGACATAATGAACTGTAACAGAGCACTGAATATATAATACATTTTTTAATTTAGGCCACATGACTAATTGTTCAACATACCTGTATTCTTCGACTAATTCAAGGTGTCTCCTTTCTGTTGGAATTAAATAGCTGGCACTCGCAGCGCAAAGTGAGATAATCACTCAGCATGGTAATTAGGGAAGCAACTTTTTAAAAAATCAGTTAGCTGCAAATTCCTTTTTCCAGACTTTCCAAAGGCATGCCTGCATGGATCCTCAGCCCTGCACTCTGTCCAGTGGCAGGTTGAGATGGCAGGATGCACCCCCACGGCAAGGGCTAAAATCCTCCTCCTCCAACTACACCATCCCTCCATACAGAAAATGTGTAAATCAGTGCTTGCAGGTTCACAGGTTAATGCAAAGTGTCTTCCTCCATCTAAACGGCCCAGCACTACATCCCTCATCAATATTTACAACAAATTTTATAATAAGACATTGGAGCCAGGCTGGAAGAGGACCTTCCTGCAGAGCTGGTGTGAGGTAGGTATGTGCCACACAGATCTACCACTTGCACAGGACAGTGGTTTCATGGGCATCTTGGCTCTTCTGCGTGGCCCTGGTGGCACACAGAAGCCAGCTGTGGTTGATGCTGCTTGTTGGACATACCGTTTGTTTTAATGGACATATAGAAAGGAAACGAATTTTTGGTGCTTCTGGCCCGCTGAAACAGAAGATCCAGGCTCTGTTTGCAGCTGTAAGCCCTGAGTAAATGTTTGAGAACCTCCTATGAAATACTCTGTACAACACTGGAATTGGTAGCAGGCACTATGGGATCAAAATATCCCTAGATGGAACAAAACCCAAGTGGACAGAGAGAAAGATTTCAGGAGACATGGAAATATGATGGTGAAGGATGGTGTTTTAAATCATGAGACTATTTAGTTACTCCCATCAGGCACTGACACAAGTTTCCTAAAAAAGGCAGGAAAAAGCCTAGCCATGCTTAGGAAGGGGACTGAAATGCTTATGGCAAGGATTATAATGTTTCTGACTGCAGAACACTGGATTTAGTGGTTGAGCAGATGCTGTCCAGCCCTTCACATCATCTTCTGTGACAGCTGAGTGTTAAGGTTAGGGAAAGGACCTTGTCAAAACTACTGTTTTGAAGATTTAATATGGTTTAAAGTAGTGTTTACAATCACATGTCACAAGGAAGCAGCTCCTGTGCCCACTGAAGCTGACCAGAGTTTCGCTAATGGAGAAACTTCCACTTCTCAAATGGAAGTCAGACCAGGTCTCAGAAGCAAACTTATGACATGGATTAAACATAGATTTCCGTTTTGTTTGTAAAACCTAAACACCAGGCAGATGTTTTCCAGGATATGTTGACAGCTTGAAATCTTCTCTGGTGCTGACTTCAGCCAAGATGCCAACCTGTTTCTCATACACTGCGCATGCTGCAAAATTGCACCACCTGTAGCCCCTCATGGGATACCCAGCAGCCAATAGCATCTGCTTAGATGCTTAGATCCGACTTAATCAGATGTATTTTCTCACAAAATACACTAACAACACAGTTGTTACACTAAATTTTTAGACTAACTTCAGCTTTCATGCCATATTTTCTCAGGCATGAGATCTTTTTCTAGTGGTTAGGGAGTTATTTTTAAGACAAAAGGTATGCAATCAATTAATTCAGTCTGTGGGTTTGGAGAATGTAAATGAGAATGGCTGATAGACACAATTTATCTGTTAAAAAGATCCCTCCTTCTCCACCACAGACCCCACATGAAGCCTATACTGCCTTCACAGAGCATACAATAGGGGCCAGTGGATTATACCATTTTCAGGAAGATGCTGGTGAAACAATATGCTTAAATAAATAGCACTTGCTTGAATCTCCCTACCATGAAACAGAACCTTAATTCAACATGACAGTCACTGGGTTCACAGACATGCATTAATCTATAACTTTACTGTTCCTATAAAACTCCATTCAAATACAGACAAATTGTGACCTTCTGAAGCCTGGAGTTAATGTACATCTCAGAGATGTTGGCAGCTCAACTCCAACTAATTCTCCTGCACTGAGCATAGCTGGGACAGCAGCTGCAGAATCCCATGAGCTTTCACTGCAACCACTCCTTCTGGTGTTCTGGAGCCCTTCAGGTGTTGGGTGTGAGAAGCAGAGAGTTATTTCAAAGGCTGAAGAGGTGAGGAGCTTCAGCTGGAAGGTGGAAATGGCACAGAGGCAAGAAATGGAGGGCCACAGCCAGGAGATGCTGGGGTGTAAAGGTAGTGCCTCCCTGGCCTGCATGGGAGACATGGTGAGAGTGGAGGAGTGAATACTGGTGAAGGGGAAAAGGGCTGGACATACAGAGGAGTCTGGGATATGGAGGCAGGAACTGGTCCTAGCAGCAAGAGGAGAGTCATTTAGGGAGTGTCCTCAAGTCACAAGGATGTAGATGTACAAAGGAAAAACAGTCTGCAACTGCTTCCAGCACTTTCTAGGAAAAGTGTTTAGGAGGTCTCAAACCTCTTCCATCTTTTTAAAACAGGTGAAACCCACAGAAAGCTGTGTCACATACCACCCTGCATACAGGGTAGTAAATTTGTAACAACAAATTTTGTAATGAGAGCGCTCGCAGATGCAGAGCACACCACTGAAGCTCTCCACTGTGAAGTAATTTTGCTTTAACACACCATGAACCAGCCTTAAAGACTGTCACTAAGTCCTAGATTATCAGAATAAGTGGCCCTTTTTTACCTCTTGTATGTGTAAGAAAATGCCTCATGAAACGTGTGACTGACAGTACTGTAGACAGAACAGGAGAGGATAAGATGGAACGTGTTTTCCTGTAACATCTTATTTCTGTACTTTTAACTCCTTGGGTGCTCTAAATGTGCTTATCCTGCTTCTCCAAAATTAGCATTCTCCTGCTAATTTTCCAGGTCTTTGACACTGCAGGTGCCCTCTGCTGAACACGTCCCTTGTGCAACTGCGTAAGGAACTGCTGCTGAAGTTGCTCTGGTTCTGGCTCTCCCAAGGAGATGCCATGTCCTCAGAACTCTTGGGTTGGAGTGAAATCTCTGGGGAGGAGAGAGGGGAGCGCACCCCCTTCTTAACACATACTGTGTTTGGATGTTTCCGGGACAGAAGGAGCAGCTGCAGGGGCAAACCGGAATGAGACTATGCTGAAGTCTGGAGAAGTATCATAATGAGGTCAGAAAAAATATGCCTCATCATATTTGACACCAAGTTGCTATACTGCACTGGCTTTTCATAATTAATTTATTTTGTAATTTTATCTATTAAGGGTTTACATGAAGGTCATGCTTAAACAATTCTGTCTTCTCAATCAACTGCTTTTAACCCTCAGAACCTTCCCATCCCCTTTGAATAGTCTTGGAAAGAAAAGATACTTTGGCTGACACCATTTCTCTCTTCTGTGTTGTCCTAGCACAAACCCTATGTGCCTGTCCAAGCAGTCAATCCTCAGATCTGTAGCTCACCATCAAGTAAGGCATGCTAATTCTGGCCCACAATCCCAGTGCACCTTTCCACTGTGTGAGCAACACCTTCCACCAGTGCCTAAGAGACTGCAGACAGCAGCATGCAAAGGGCCTAGTCCAAGGGAGCACTAAAAGAATTTCACACTCAGAATTTGAGAGACAAGTATATGAGATACTGAGCATCTCTCTAAAGGAGTAATTTTAATGGAGTCCCTCTGTAGCTGTTTACTTTTCCCCCAATCGCCACAAATTATTCCAATATCCTGTGAAGCATGCATTCTTGTTCTGCCATTTCAGTCAGATGTTTTGCAAGATAAAGACCTAAAGCTCCTGCCAAACTGACTTCTGAGCAATTGCCACAGCCTCACTTTATACCACCAAGCCTTCTCTTCCAGCACTACACATGTGAACAGAAAGCGAAAACAGACTAGTGGGCAGCACTTCCCCACCAGCCCTCAGGCATCAAATCTTGGCCACATGTATGTTGGAATGGCCCACATCACATCAAGTCACATCACGGGTATATTTTAGTATATTTTAGTATATTTTAGTATGCTCCCCCCCCTCCCCCCAGCATTTGATTCAGTTCTGCAAAAGACTAGAAAATGCATTTTAAAACAAGATTTTCTTTGTCACTGATATATGTTCTTATACACACAAACGTATATACATGTACACACTGCCATCGGCTCCAGGGTTAATTTGGTAAAGATATCAAGTTGTTGTGCAGTTTGTAGAACAATTTGCTGTCCAACAGAATGAGTAAAACCTAAATCAAATGTAAGCATTTACACTAAGACCAAGAAAAACAACTGACAATTCTCAATATTTGTTTTATTTCCTTAACAGAACTGAAAAGGAGTGGATCAAATCCTTACCGTGTGTTGGGCTTCAGGTTCTCAATTGGCAAGTGAGTAGACCCTGCAGTCCTGGTTGACCACTTATTCTTTAAAAAGTCGTCATAGGATGCACTGTAAACCAGATAGCCTGTAAACAGGAAAGACGAATAGCTGGGAGGATTCTAACTACATTTTAAATAAATGATATCCCTAGGTGTCACAGTAGATTTTTTGGATTAAAAGGAGTGGAAACATCTTTGAATATGAAAGTGATTCAACGCCTAACTCTTCTGGAAAACCCCAGCCTATAAGAATTTCCTATCATTAGCTAATAATGAGGGAGCATTACATCAGAGGATGGCACCCAGTTGTGAATTCTGATTTAAAACACAATGAAGGCAAAAAGATGACAGAAGCAACCCATTCACTATTTTAAGTGATACATTGACTCTGCAGACACTAATATAGTCAGAAATATCAAGAGGTTTTTTGGGAAAAAAATATTAAAATTATACAAAATTCTCAGAATCTTGCTTGTGAGACTGATACTTGATCAAAATTTCAGTAAAACAAGCGAAGCATAGCCTGGGCCCCAGAATCTGAGATAACTGACTGTGACAACTGACATTCTTTTCCTACCAAAAAAAAAAACCAGACTAGAAGACCACCAAGCCAGAAGCCCCTCCACGGGCAGTCCGCTCCTCTAGCCACACTCAGAGCCAGGCAGGGCCCAGACCAGGTCCATCCATGCAGTCACCTCGGCTTGTAACAGACTGAAGCCAAGTGTGAAAGATGCCCCAAAGCAGGCCCTGGAGGTGGCTGCAGCGAAGCTGAGGGCAGAAGTGTTCAGTCAAGGAAAGCACTATTACAGCTACCACACAGGCAGGATGTGATGCCCTCAGAACCACTGTCACAAAATCAGTGCCAATATCTCAAGATATCTGGACCAACATGGGCTGCTCAGTCTGGCACTGAGGGATGACTGATGGACCTTTCTCATTCCTCAGAATATAACTCACCTCCCTCAGAAAACTGCAGAGGAGCAAGAACTTCATGAGCCATCAGCTCGGTTTAAATTAAAATTCGTCATTTAAGAAAACCTTCCCCTTCTCCACTCTCCCATCAGGAGAGCAACCCTCAGAAGAATACCTGTTACCATGTCTCCTTGAGCAGGTTTGGCCCAGTCCACAATGACAAAGGAGTGACAGCCTTCAACTGCCACGACCGTGATGTTGTGAGGGGCTTTCAGGGGACGCTGATCTTTCTCTCTGAAGTCATGAGGGATGATTTCATCAAGGCTCTCCACTTGGAAATGCTCCAGGGCCTCTGTCAAGGAGCAAGGGGCTGCTGGATCCTTATTGAGATAGGTCACATAAGGAGCTAGAAAAGACAGGGAAGGGTGGCACTTAGCAGTTTGAGGCATGCTGGAGTAGCACACAGGCTGGCAGTTTCCTAAAGAGAGTCAAGTTTTGTGGTGCATTTTAAAATTCCTCACCTTCCAGCCCAGAGACTGATGCCAACAAAGCATGGCTAACAGCCAATTTGATTGATGAGCAGAGGGAATGGGATGCCAGCGTTCAGGTTTAGTCCACACTCAAGCTGCACCAAATTATGCAAAGACAGAAGGGCTGTCTGCTACAACAGGCAGAAGAGAGCAGTCTGATTGCAGCATTCTCCATGTGCTACCTTCAGCTACTCTGGAAGGTGTGATGAAAATGTTACCCAAATTCTGCCTTTCCACACATGGGAACACATCCCTGCCAGGGCCTTCAATCATCTAAGACTTTACAGGTCTAAGTAGTTGGTTCTTACACAAATATCCTGAAGCTGGAGCAAAACAACAAAAGAAACGTGAAGAGTAATTCCAAGGTGAAGTCCAGCTAGTTTAAGGGGATTGTTGTGGTCCTCTGAGTACTAAGGAACCAGGAGTTGTGAGTCCCTACCTTCCAGGCATGAGCTCCCAACATGTAACTTCTATTTTTAAAAGCTTTGTACTGCCTGGAATTGCACTTCAGTTCAGGAAAAGATTAAACCATCTTTTTATTGCCTTAAAAGTCACCATAACATTCAAAGTAACGACTATAAAACTTGCTTTGGAAATGTTTATTCAGTTGCAATAATACAATTCATTGAAATGGTAATATTATTTCCCTAGTGCCTTGAAATGTTCATAAACCAACGTTTCTTGGTTTATCTTATTGGATTTCATGCCCTAAAGGAATTTTTTCCAGATCTTGCAATGAAGTTAATTTTAGCCTCTCCAGCTAAATGAATCAAGAAGCACTGTCAGTGAGAGAGCTGAATAGAAACATCATGAAATTGTTTGGACAGGAAAACTGAAGATGCACTGGAAAAAGTTTTGGCATATATAAAAACAAATCTTTTACTCCAGCAGCAGAGTTCCACTCTAAGCCCCATGAAGCTTGTGGATATTGGAAGGGAAGCCAAGGCATGTCAAAGATGATTCTGCATCCCCGGAGCTCTCTTCTGAAATGCTAGGTGCGTCAGCAGCTGACCTGACCCCAGTTCAAGTGCCAGAAATATGTAAAGGGCTGCAGGGGGTGTCACCAGCCTGGGGAGGAGGCTGGAATGCAGTGCCCTACAATCTCCAAATCCCTCTGTTCTGGCCCCCAGCTGCTTCTCTGACAAAGAAGCAGAGCAGCTCTGAAGTCAGACCTGCAACACCAACCTACGCACTTGAACGGCTCGTGTACACAAGAGACATGGCTTGTGTAATGGGGGCTCCTTCACCAAACTCCTTCTACTGAGAAAACATTCAAATAGAAAAATCATATTTATCTCTACTGGATTTATTTTTTGGAAAGTTCATATCCAAAATAATTCCTTGACTTTGAAGCACCCTTTTGACACACATGCTTGTGCAAGGTGGATGAAATCACTGGGGTTTGATAGATCAGTGTAAAAGAATCAGGTCCCTCAGAGGAAGACTCACACCTACATGGAGACTTGCACTGCTGGAACCACTGGTGTGAAGTTAGATGCAGTTAAGCTGAACTAAGCACTGGCGTAGACACTCTTGCTCTCAGTTTACTAACTTCAACTAGACCAAACACAGTGCAGAACACCAAGCACAGCACTTCCACTGAAAGAGTACAAAGAGGTTTGTACTGGTTCAACAAAATGATTGTGGGCCCACACACAGACATGCAAGCATTGAAGCAAGGAAAAAAGTACTGCTGTTCGGGTTTCCAAGGTGGCAGTCCTTAAAAGGACCACACACAAGTCTACTGGATGTGTTTGTGCAATGGTCTCAGCTTAAGGGCTGGCCTTGCTGGAACAAGAATTCTTTGCAGCACAAGTAGTAAGCTACATAAACCAAAGGACATCCTTACCAGTGAAGCGTTTCTTCCCAGCAATATCATATTCAGACATGGGGCCAGTGCCAACAACACTGGTCTCTGGATAGACAACCTCCAATTCCGTCGTCGTAGAAGCAGTGGTGGTGGTGACAGTGGTGGTGGTTGGTGGCAAAGTGCTCTCAAAAAACTCGTAGTCTTCAGAGGAAACATAAGATGAAAATGTTAGCATGCTTCATCTAATTTTGGCTTAACTTTGCGAAGGGAAACATTTTGGCCACAGTCCCAAAGGAGTGCCACACACACCCTGCCCTGGCTGCTGCACACTCCTTACAGGCCTCTATGTCGAGGCTGGTCACACCTCAGCTTTGCAATGGTTTCTACCAAACTGAGGGACAGTGAGCACAAAGTCTTTGCCTCAGAATACTCATGTCATTGCTGATTTAGACTTCAGTCACACAGTTAAACAGGATGACAATTAACAAACATATTTGTACAGCAATATCCTGAATGTGCATCTGCCACCTCCTCTCACAACACCCAAGAGATGGTGGCACAGTAATTGAATCCCTGGCCAAAGCCATCAGATGCCAAAGGAAGGAGATAAGGGAGAGAAAAGAAAGGCTTTTTAAGAAAACTGTGTTGCAGTTCTAAAGTCCTAGAGGTGGTTCATACTGCTCTCAAATCCTCCTGCAACTCGAGATGTTGAGTCCAGTACTTGCCATTTGTGGTCCCTCCAGGGCCATGAAGGAAGGCAAACTGCCCCACATGAATCTTGTGATGTTCTGTCCTATTAAATTCAATGCTCTTTGAAAAGCTACTGTGCTACCTGACTGGCACACAAAATGAAAGGAAAGTAGCATTTGACATCCCTGCCACAATCTCAGGCAGGCTGGGGAACTCAGCTCATGTCTTTTGATTATTTTGTGCTTAAACTGCTAAAGTGTATGTTTTCTGCAGGTGACCTGTACCTAAGGGGAGGCCTGGCAAAAGACCTGAGCACTGAAGATATTCTGCACCCATGGAGATGTAGGGAACATGGGATGTGTGTCTTGTGAATTTTCTAGTTCATCCCCCTCCTCTCCACATTCTAAATCTCAGTCTCAGTATGAAGTGGTGGGAATTAAAAACACAAATGTGTATGATATCTTCCACTCAGCTGCTGCACTCTCTTTTTAAATGTTTTTCTGTTGTTGGTTAGACTTAAGATCCCAGCACTAAAACCACAAATAAAAAAACTTTCATTGTTCTAGAGCCATAAATTCTACTAAAAAGCTTCTTGTTTAACCGAGGTCTGCACTTATCCACTTTCATATGTGGGGGTAGGAGCAGGAATTCGAGGATTAAAAGGGATAGAACATCAAATGTCAGTGATGGCAGAAAGTGAATGCTAGTTCCAACAACTGAGAATTTGCATTCTCTATGCAAACTTACTTGACGCTTCCTCTTCAGCTAAGTTTTGTATGTCCTTGATTATAGTATCAAGATGACATGAATGTAACTCTGAAAAAATATATCCCTCTTTTTCTTTCATCTGATTTTAAATCTCTTTGAATTAAATTCCACATGAATTAAGCTGGTTAGTTATTTTATATGTGGGTGATCTCATTCAGTACAAGCATGCTTAATTGCCTAAATACAGACTACACATTAAAAAAAACCAACTCACTAAGGTATTTCAAATTACCAGGGCTCAAATGCTATTTGGATTTTGTGTTTTAGAGAAGGTAATTGACTTCGACTGGGCTGGAGTTAGAAGTTGTACCAGAGAGAGTGAATCCAGAATTGATGCAGTGTCTATACAACACAGCTCTGAAAAGTAATTTATTTCCTCAGTGGGCTCCTGTTAGATTGCAGGACTGATAGAAAGGGACTTCTATGTCCAGAAACTGGTGGTTTCGCACCCTTTCTCTTCACATGCGATGCAGAACTGTTTTCCAGCTCACCACCACTTGCTTAAGCTCCTATTTACCAATCTGCTTCCTTTAACCCAGTTCCAAAGAAAGAAGACAGAGACAAAAGCAACATGACACTTGCAATAGTTTTCTACAGTTAAACAGTACCATCATCATATATCACATATGCCTCTGGAGTTGCTGTCACATCTGCATCCAGTCCTGAGAATGTATCTATTGAAGGAGAAAGAAAAAAATACCATAAGAATTCAATAAAATAACTCTGGAATAAAGTTTAAAATAAAAGTATTTAACCAGTTGAATTGTAAAGAAATAAGATAACTGCCTAGTTTCCAAATAACACAGTGACAGTTCACTCTGGACATTTAGAATAACAGATGAGAAGCTAAGTGCAGTAGTTCAGGAGTTTTGCTGGGGGGAAATGGGTTCAGGGCTGCTACACAAAATAAAAGAGTCCAGAAGCTCTGCCCCAGGCCCCAGCAGCAAAGGTAGGCTGCCAGCAACTGCATAGTGCTCACATATGGATTTGTCAATATTTATAGTCTCAGAAGCAGCAAATGTGAAAACATTATATGCCAAAAAAACCAACCAAGCAATTAAATATTTCTACCCAAATATTTTTGTGACGGTATAAAAACCAGCAGCCCAGAGAGCCGTGACATTTATAGACCATGTCAATAGTCTTGCAAGTAATGCAGCCAGAGGAATGGATTTGTACAATGAAGTAATTAGTGGTGGATTTTCTGGAATTTTACTCTGCATTTGCTCTACTCTGATCCTATGGAACAGTTGCCCATTATGGGTTGGGCCACACAGGTGTAATCCTGAAGCACTGCTTCTGCTTTAGTTTCATCCAACATGAATTCAGTTCAGGAAATCAGAGCTAGATTGCTCCAGGATGCAAATGAAAGCATAGCAAGGATAGATGATTATGAGGTACACATCAAAAACACTCTCCTGATCCACCCCAAAACCCAGTGCAAATGCACCAACAGACTTCCTAGATGACTATTCCTTTATATTATCTCAGTATCTCTGCAGGACATGAATCCAGCACCAGATACATCAACCATCAAGTACCTCCTCTGTTGAATCCCAAAGGCTTTCCTCCACACTCTGAGGAAAGCATTTCTCCACATGTTATTCAGGGAAGCCAAAGAGTACACAAAGCTCAGTGCAGGCATAAAAAGCCATGCAAACAAAGCAAAAGCACTGTGCTGTGACCCGCTGCAGGTACCATCAGAAGTCTCCAATGAAATGCTGGGGTTGGGGAGCGGCCAGCGTGTGAACAAAGACAAGAAAAAGACAGCTTTGACCTCAGTACACTTCGCATACATTGGTAATGTTCCTGTAACACTCAATATGGAAGCAATAGTGTTGTTTTTACTAAACCAGTACTGCAAACAGGGCAAAATTTCAACTGCCAATGTTAATTATTTCACAAATATAATCTTCACACATTTTCATTTTGCTGATTTTTAGAACCAACAATTACAGTATGACTGCTTTTTTTCTCCTAAAATAATTTTCTTTTAAATACACTGTGTGATTTTAATAACAAAATAAGCTTTAAAACACAGGAAATGGGTTTTTTCTTGTCAGACTTTATATATACTAGAATCTGAGTCTTACTCATGGTAGACTTCTGCTGCCACTCTTCAGGAGATGATCCCTTGGAAGTCACTTGACTTCTCTGAGGGTAGTCAGTCACAAAGTAGATTCTTTGCTGAATTCTGCAGATCTACCCACAACTGGCCAGCATCAACCAACATCTATAATGCATGCACTTACCTTTGACTGCCTATATCCAAGTAAACAAAGGGATCAGATATGCAGAAATTTTAAATCTATCATGGGCAGATTTCAACTCATCCATGCTTATTAGCTAGTAAGTCTGCGGCCTACGTACAATCCAGCAAAGCCAAATTTCATCTTCTATTTTTGTACTCAATTTCAGTGTCTGTGCTTGTTTAGCATTAGCTGTGTCACGGTGATGATAGGGGCACTTCCCAACAGATCTCTCATTTTATTATTTTCTGTACATACTCCAGCTTCGGTTCTTCACCTGGCTCCGTCACCCTTCACTGAAGCTCTTCAGTAAACCCTGCCTGTAACAAATGAGGCTGAGTCTTCCTATGACCACTTGCTGCAGACTTTTGGCATCTGTAAGGACAGTCTTGTTGTCTTACTTGTCTTACAAAATCCGTCTCTTGATTTTATCACGTGTAATGCGTGGTTAAGTCTCCACCTGTTTTTTCCTTTGTGAGCTCATGAATAAAGTTTAGTTGATTTCACTGACAAATCATGCTTGTGTGGCCAAACTCTTCAAAGTTAAAGACTGCTGAATCTAGTGAAAAGCTGACAATAAATTCTGCTGGGTCGAGAAAAAATCCTGCCAAATATAAAAGAATTTGCCAAAGCTTAAGTAGAATATTTGGCGGTGGGTTTTGGCACTTGCAGCCTCGTCTGTTTGTGAGTAAAGCACTTAGCAACAAATATCAAGCTGTGGCAGAAAAAGTATTTCACTAAATAATGTGGAGTAATTTTTAGACTCAGATTAAAGGGAAAGACACTATAAAAATATAATTTAATATAATTTGGAAATGGTCAAGTGAAAACTGCATTAATTGTTTCGATAATTCAAATAGTAGCTGTTTACCCTCTTGAAATACACACTTCACTTGTTAAAAAATAACAGCCATCATTCAATAAATACCACAAAGATCTTTTCTCTTATAGCAAGTTCCTTTGCGGAACAGGCAGGCTGTTTTGCTGTGTTTATCTAATCCTGAGGCAGGTTGCTAGGATTTAAAAAAACTGGAAAAAAAAAAAACTCTTCAGAAAAGCTTTCAAAATTGCCAGGAAGGGACTAATATTGCTCAAGCTATATACCAGGTAAGAAGCAGAAATCTAGCACCATCTTGTCCTTTCAGTCTTCCACTGTGAGGCATTTGCGGACATACTGTCAAAATGCCAGGCAGTTTATGAGTTACTTGAAGGCCATTCTCATTGAACATACAGCCTGAATAAAAACTTAGTTTTCATTCATGCCTCTATGAAGTTCAAGGATTCAGCAAGCCCATCTGGTAGAAGGCAAAAAACCCAAGCAGAATTTTTTAAATGTTCAGAAAATCACATGAAAATTCCCCAGCTCTCAACGGTGCTTAACACCACAAAGGATTTTGTTGCTCAGCTTCTGGAGCCTACTTTCAGTTTAACCCCAGACATATTTCATGAACTTCTACTGTTCTTGCAATGTGTATTCTCAGATGATATCCTCCAGGTATGAAAGAGCACAGGCCAAAAAAGAGGAAACATTACAGGATCTAATCAACATTTAAGATAAGCAAAAGGAGCTGGGGAGTGGGAGGGATTCTAACTACCAAAAATCATGGTTCCATTTAGGCAACTTTTAAAGTATGACAGTGACCATTATATAACAATATTTGTAACACTTTTGTAAGTACAATTAAGAACTATGAGCTACCATAGTGAAAAGCAAAAATCTTCATGTAAGTATTTAATGACAATATCATTTTTACATATGTTTGTGTGTGCACACATCTGTGCATACCTACACATGCAAGCACGCTTCTATAAAGGCACACTGTCAAACATGGTTGATTGTTAATAAATACTAACACTATAACTAATTGTAATTCCACCTGCACAAGGAACTGACATCTCTGACTCCTTAGTTACCTAGGGCAGCTGGTAAGGGAATTTTGTTTTCTGCTTCTGAGATCCTCTCCCAAGATGCCATCCTTAGACTCACTGTGAGTTGCTGAAGCCATACCCTTCCAGATCACTGCCCTTTTCAAAGTGATAGTTCAGCTTCCTAGGCCCTGGTTACGTGACCTGCTTGTAAATCTACTTTGACTTAAGAGACACAGGTGTATGGGAGAAAGGTGAAGGGGTTTCATTGCCCATTAAAACTGGCTGCTGCAGTTATCAGATGTCTGACTGCCAACATGCTGGTAAAGTTATGGCTGTGCTACTATTGCCCATTAGTAGACTGGGTTGAGGATTACAAATGGGAAAAATAAGGGCTACCATGGTGCTCCCTGATGTGGTTTGGCAAAATAAGCAGCTAACTCACTAGCAATGCAACATCCAGGTGCTAAAAGCATAAAACATGATAGGGAACAGGCTCAACACCCAAAGATTCTGGTGCATTTTATATGTGTTTACTTTGGATTTCAGTTTGGCACCAAAACCTAAGCTTGTACAACTGCAACAGGGAAAAATGACATGCACTAACACTGGTTTGTATTTTCAGATAATATAAGAAATCAGTGTACGACTCTCTGCCTTATTTGTGCAGAACCTTTCACCAGCTTCAACTGTGCTGTGCTGCATTCCTGCTAGACAACCTATCTCCAAGGGCTGGCAAGAGAACAAGAATCTCACTTTGCAAATGCTGTTGCCACCACGGCTCAAGAGAGAGACTTTTCAGAATTCATTGTGATAAATGAACACAAAATAGACGAAATGTATAGTTCCCCCAAGTCCTTCCCTGACCTGAAATTGAATGAGAAAACCTTTTATGTAAGTGCTTTGACTACAAAGCTATTGCCTAAATTTGTGCCCCTGTGAGTGAACATATGTGATAAAAGTGGATCCAACACAAGGGAAAAAATTTGCTGAAAACAACACAATTCCACAAAAACTTCAGCTGTGGTGAAAGCTGGCATTTACCAATGCAAAACCATTTAACACCCAAACTCTTCTTCATATGCTCTAATCTCAGCTCCTACCTTATCAAACGGACCAAAATCTTCAGAGGCAGATTCTTTCCCATTCCACATCCATGTAACTGCGCTGTTCAAGTAGTACAGCCATGGAAACTCAAACAGCACAAAAGGCAATTACCTTCTGCATTGCACGCTGGCAGGCCATCGAAGCCCAGGAGCAAGTTGCCTTCATCATCATACTCTCCATAGGTTCCTGGAGGACAGGTTGGTGTGGGTTTCTCGGTGGGTGGGTCAGTGGTGGTTGGCTCAGGAGTGGTGGTGGTGGTGGTTGTAGCAACAGTTGTTGTAGTGGTTGTGGTAGTTGTTGTAGGTACTGTTGTAGTAGTAGTCGAGGGAGTGGTTGTTTTCTTAATCATTTCAAGACCAATCAGAGGCTTTCCTCCAAGGCTTATTATTGGTTTATCTTGTGCACTCGCTACTGGTTTACTAAATCTGCTATGTCCAAACAAAGGTAATCCATCAGGACTCACCACTGGAGCCCCCTTTTCATCTAGGAGAGAAGAACAAAACCAACAAATCTCACCATTAATCCACTTCAGGCTTATAGCATTAAGCATTACTGTGTTTTATCACAGCAGATGCCACAAGAGCATTGACAGTGTGAATACAGCCTCCTGTAACTAAACTGACAGAAGACAGAGGCTGTTACTTAGGAAAGAGCCACAGCTAAGGAAGCTGGAAAATGGGTCAGAAGAACCTCAGATAAACCACAGTGGTGTTCACATTTTTCAGCTGTTTGATAAACACTCCAGGGAGATTTCACTTCAGAATCACAATGTGCAGACAGCGATTGCATTTCATCTAAGTCACTCTCGTAACTGCTGATGAAATGTATGATGAACCCATATTCTGCTGCTTAATGTCAAACATGTGCAAGGAAAAATTGGGATGAGCTGGCAAGATGCTGTCACTGCAGATAAAGTTGTGCACCAAATTCTGGATATTGTAAATATGCATGGTAGCCAGTTTAACAACAGGCACTGAATTTGTATTTGAGAGATCTGTACAGATGGACTAACACGCAAACAGCAGTGTCTTCAGAGAACACACACAGGGTTTCTTACTATTTGTGGTCAGTTTTAGAAGAAAAAATGAAATAAACACGTGCATATGGCTGGTACAGTGCTAGCAGTGGGGAAAAATTATTTCTATGTATTTAAAGGTATAAACAATCATCAATCCTTATTCTAATCATCAATCCTTATTCTGGCTCAGTTCTGCAGTCCTTTCTAACGCTGATACAAGTCAGATGGACCTGAGTGATTCCTGCTGCCTTGTACTCAAGAGTCCCACAGGATGTCTCAAAGCCTCCCCACCTCCTGCAGTGTGCTGAATGTCTGGTGGAGACTTGAGGTACGAGCAACTCCAAATGGCTTGCATGGGACCTGGGGATGCCTGAAGCATTCAACAGCTCAAAGACTTGTACTGTGTGGACAAAAACTGTAGAGCTTTTTTCTGTAAGAAGGAAGTAGTAACTTACCAACAATTGTACGTCCATCCCCTCCTAATTTCACCCGGAGAGGTTTGCCTTGGGAATCTTGGAGATATTTTCCTTCAGCATTTAACACTAGCCCTCGGTCAAGATCTACAATCTAAAAGCAACAGATGGACTCAAGTTTAGCTAGCACAAGAGGGGGTGAAATGCAATTTTACAGCAGCAGAAATCCTGGAGAAATTCAGACACTAAGTGTGATGTTCAGGAATAGCTACAACACACCTGAACTTTTAAAACTAAGTGTATAGTAATCACTGAGATATCACTGCTGAAGAAAGCAAATTTCCAGGAACTGGGCTCCAGAGCTGCACAGCCATATTCATATCACCTACTGTAGCTCTTGTGTACAAAGGAGCAAACACTTTGATTTTCTTGGGCTGCACAACTCCTAAGGTGAATTCCTGTAATAGTGATTTCAGTATGACCCTGAGTAATTTTGAATACAGGATTTAGAATTATGTCTAACCAAACAAAACTTAAAAATTAGACTAGTTAATTTATATTGAAATGGCAGTGAAAACTTAAGTAGCTAATACTTTAATTGGGATAGGAGACTGAAGAAAAACCTCTGTCTCATAAAGCAAATATGTCTGAGAGCTTGGACTGAATTCCAGAGCAAACTGCAGTTAAAATCCAGCCCTTGTTGCTATTTCAACTCCAAACAGCTGAACCGTATGCTGTTTTAACCTGAGGTAACAGACAATGAGCCACAGAGCACAAAAACGCAAAAGGTGTTAAGTGCTGGGAGGAAATTGGGAAGGGGACAGAAGCAGCAATTCCAGGTTGGCAAGACAGACTTACATCTGGTGCTGAGCAAAAGACTGCAGCAGGAAGGACAGCAGATGATGAGATCAGTCTCTGAAGCCCTCCAGGCTCCAGATTTGGCATAGATCCTCTTGCTTTACAAGGTGTTCATCCTGCTTGCAGCAATGCCTTCCCCTCGTAAGGCAGAGAAATGCCCCCTTGGCCTTCCAAGGACCTTTCTAGCCTCCGTTCTGGAGTCTATCTGAAGTACTTTGGGCCTGCTTTTCAAAATGCCTCCCTTGAATGTGACACACCTGATGCACATTTTTATGTTCCTCTAATGAAAATGGTAAGATTGAAGTGGCCATAAAATAAATACCTTTATGTGTCATGCCATGTGCGAGCAGCTCTGCTGGTGCCAGGGAGGCTGATCACAGACTGCTACTGCTCAGCACTTGGGCAAACATGCAGGAAGCATCTGTTCCTTCCCTGCTTTCCAAGGTTAAAAACTCATTGTAAAGGATTTTAAAAGACAAGGTGTGGGCATGTAGGCAGCTTGTGGGGCTTTCCTATCAATGGCATCTGAGCTCTTCTGCAAATACCTCTGGAAACATCTGTAAGAATGGCAAAACCTACATAAGTGCATTTAAAGCATCATGACAGTTATGGAGTCACTTCTTATTTCAAAAGTCTTGCTCAGGAGCTTCTACCAGGAGTGAGAGTCTGGGAGAAGCATTGCTGAGCATGCCTTTCACAGCAGCTATCCCAGGCAGTCTCCACTCTGCACAGCAGACAAGAAACTGCTGTGACAAGCGTCCCTGAGTCACTGGGGAGCACAAATCTCACTGACTTTGACAAAAAAAATATGTTTCTCTAAATTTTATAGGAGTAGCATTATAGTTTAAAATTCAACCCATCATGCCTTAAATTTAAAATGTTAAAGTAACAAAATCCAGAATTTGTCATTAGATTTCAGTGGAACAGTGGAAACTAAACCAGTAAGTAGACCTTCACTTTACAGCTGCATTGACTGAGGCCACTGCTTGTTTGCCTTTTCTCAATGAAAATACAAGTACAATAAAAGGCCAAAACATCTTGAATTTGGAGAGAAGGTCACCCTACCCACTTTGTTCCTTGAGGGCCATTGATTACTTTCTGTCCGCTTGGTTTTCCATTATTACCAGGGATTACTTTTCCATTTCCATTTCCATTTTTGGTTGTAAGATTTGGTCTGCCATTATAACCTGAAACAGGGAAGAAAACACACTATTCTGAAGAAAGCTGTGCAACCTACAAGCCATATTTTAAATTGCAAGTAAATGTATTTTCAGGCTGATGTGAATATAAATGAGAGCAGAAAGAGCCTTCACCACACTCCACAAACCAGGCACTCCATTTCTTCTTGGAGCAACTGTTGTGGCACTGTCAGACTTCTGTAGCTGACACAAGAATCTGAAATTTTTTTTCTGAAGAGGTTAAACACTCATGTTTTGCCTCCATCATGTTTATTTGGTCTCTTTATTCCTACTATTTTTTTTTTAAGAAAGCAGGGCAACATTTCTTCATGGCACTACAGTCATTAAACTGTTTATGATCTTTGTAAGCATTTCAGAAGTAGGATGAAGGAAGAAACAACTATTAAACACAACCACTTGTTCAATCCTATCCTTATACAAAGCTGTAGTGACAAACTGAAAGGAGAGGGGATGAGAATTATCTCTACACCTATTTTTTTTTAACCTGGAAAAGGAAGGAATCTTCTTCTCTAGCTGAAAAACCACTGCTAAACAGAAGCATGTTCAGGTCACAAGTGGAGAGGCAGTAGCACTGAGCTGCAGGCCCCCCAGCTCCGAAAGGGCAGCAACTTTCACATCTTATCTCAGAGACTTGTCTCCAGAAATATATAATGGGGAAAAAAATATATAGAATGGAAAAAAAATCAACTGAACACTTGATGGCTATAACTTCACAATTGCACTGCTAGTAGTAAGCTTATATAACCTCCATATAGAAATCTGTTATTTTTTTCATGCTATACATTTCATCCTCCATGGTATTATTCAACGTCTACTCCCATCTTAAAGCTCTTTAAGCTGGTGAACCTCTACACAACACTGAGCCTGACTAAAGCATATCAGATGCAACAGCCCAGCTGCACAGTCCTCACTGTGTAACAGTGAGGCCACATCGAACAAAACATTATTACCTACAGACAGCACAGAAGGTATTTACTAAAACAGTCAGGTCACTAAACACTATTTTAGATGTCCATGTATTGCATGGAGATAAAGTATTTCTACCTGGCAAAGTCACTGAGACTGTCAGGGATTTTCCACTGGTGACATGAGGAATCAAATACCTTGACGTGTAGTGGACCCTCTATTCTACTACCCAGGTCAGCAGATACTCTGTCAGAAAGCACGTCTCTAACATCTGGGGTAAATCACAGCCATAAAGGTGTTAGATGGCCTGGCTGTGATGGGCACAGTCCTCAATGGTACGGACAACCCTGAGCTGTCACTTAGAAAAAAGAGGAAAGTGGCTTAAAAATTCATTAAAGAAAACATGGAATGCCAGGGCATCATGAGGAAATACCTCGCTGCCTAGGCATGGGCAAGGTAGTACTATGGAACCTAGAAAGGCCTCTTAGCAATCCGCAATGAAGAGCTATGTACCTGAGAGGCTGTCATATTCTGAGTACAAATGTGCTTTCAATGAGCATTCGGTGAAGTCATTGCTTAGTAAGGAACACAGCCCTTTTCCAGCTTAGCACCTAACTCTGCCACCCTCTCTGTGGATCATAAGATCCTGTGCAGATCAGACAACAGGCAAAAAGGTCTGGGTCACCACATTACACCAAATAGGCAATGTCCTCAAGAACTGGGCTTCCCAGCAACCACCAAAATAAAAAGTGACACATTATACTTAATAACTGAACTTGCATTCTGCTGGAGGACTTTTCATCTAACTGCTGATCTTAGGAAAAACACAATTAGTGAGATTAGTACAACAACGGCAGGATACCTGGTCTATAAGGAGGTCTAACAAATTGCCGCTGAGAAGGGCTCCCTAGCCTGGAGTTCAGTAGTCGCTGACGAGGAGACGAAGTGGAAGAAACTGCTGGAGAAAAAGTGTGTGTGGTGGTAGATGCAGCAGAATGCGGCCAGACAAAGCTTGGTTTAGATGGGGTATGCTTGTTAGAGGACTGAGTAATCCGTGATGCTATGGCAGAGCTTCTTGGTGATTCTGGAGAAGACACTTTTAATATTGGAGGTTTTTCCATCTCTTTCTCTTCAGAACTTACTTTGTGAGGTAGAAGAGTGTCCATAGGTTTTCTTTTATTGCTAGTAGTGTCTTCATACACGTCTTTGTTACCTCTAGAAACAGAAGGGGACCATTTTGCTGCCAAAGATATGGGTTTCTCTTCCACTTCTTTCTGATCATGTTCACTGTAATAATCGTCCTCTTCATTAGAAACTGACTGATGAGATTTAGAGGTAGAGGAGGAAGGAACTTTTTGAGGAAGCTCAGTGTTAGACATTTTTGAGGGCAACAGACCATATTTTTTCTCTGTTTGTGATGCTGTTCTTGTAGTAACTCCTGAGCGAGTAGGTAATGAAGGACGAGCTTGTCTCAAAGTGGGTGACAACCTTTGATTATACTGGCTGTCTTTTGCTGTATCGCTGGCAGAACTGGAGTCTGGCTGAGTATGTTTTGATTTGTAGGAAGGTACCTGAGAACCTGGCTGCTGTTGCTTTGATCGAGATGAACTTGAGCTTCCCTGAGAGAAAGATGCAGGTAATCCCCTAGAAGAGGACACCTCTTTAAGAAACACAGAGCGCCTGCTTGCTCTGTCACTGTCCTCTGTTCCATCCTCATCATCATCTTCCTGCAACTCTTCATTGCTTTGGGATGAGATGTGAGATGGGAGGCGCCGGCCCCTTGAATGCAGTATGGAAGGACTGGTTTGTGCCCTCTGTGGAGTCTCTGAGTGGGAGGTCTTCTCCACTGGAAGACGAGAAGAGAATGACTTTCTAGGCAAAGACTCGCTTGGTTTTGGTCGAGCAAGGGTTTCTTTTACCTCTTGATTGCCCTGCTCTTCAGGTTTGTGTTTGGAAAGAGAAGACTGCAAAAGAGAATGCTTTTCTGGAACAGCTGTTTGACTTTGTTGTTCTTCTGAGTCAGAACGGAGTGATTTTTCACCATGTGTCTCTCTGGGGTGAGAATCAGAATCGACCTGAGGATTTCTTCTCTTGGAATAGATTGCTGAAGAAGGCTGCCTGGAAGAGGGTAAAGAAGGAAATAAGGGATTTTCATCTCGTGAGTTCTCCCTGTAATTCTTATCAACATCCTTTCCGCTGGATTTGGCGCTGGTGGAGGAGCGAGAATGAGGTGAAGTGTATCCAGAAACAGCAGACCTTGATGAGACTGCCACTGCCGCTAATTTCGAATCCTTCCACGTGCGGGAGCTGGAGCCTGAGGATAGCCTTGTTTGCTGTGACTTAGAACTGGGCTGTCTTGCTCTGTCCTCTGCTTCTTCACTGTCAAACTCATTATGGGCATCATGAGCATGGGAATCTGCTGATTTGGAAGCAGGTTGATGTGAATGACTTAGAGAGCCAGACCTACTGCGATGGCCTAAGACACCCTCATGAGAGACAGCAGACTGCCGATTTGATGGCAAGACCTGGTGAACGGGCTCTGAAGTTTTAGAAGACACTTTCACCAGCATGGGGTCTGGCTTCCCTTCCACATTACTCACAAGACCATTACTTTTGGCAGGCAGAGGATGGGAAGTGGTCTTAGAGGGCACATTATTGTTGCTTTGCCTCAATTGCTTTGTTTCATTATCTGTGTATCTGGGAATGGATGAAGCAGAAGAGTGTTGTGCTGATGACGGTAACTGTGCTGGTGGCTCACGTTTCTCTGTGCTCATCTGGCTTGACACTTCAGATGTGTGGGTTCGAACAGAGGTCCTCCCTGAGGCAAGGACAGGGTGGACTGGCCGGCTAGGGGACAAGGCTTTAACATTCCTCCTCTGGTCCTGGGCTTTTGGTGGTGATGTTGTAGCTTCCTGGGATGAATCGCCATCATCTGTCACCTCAGTGGACTGGAGGTCAGGTTCCAGCTCTCCTGTCTTTCTAGAAGATAACTGAGATTCACTTAGGACCCCTCGAGTCAAGATTTTATTCTTATATTCAGAAAGAAGACTCTTTTTATCACTAACATTAGGTGAATGAACAGACAACTGCTTAGAAGAAGGCGACAGCTGGGCTTTTGAAGAAACAGAAGAACTTTGAGAACGAGATGAGCCAGCATTCCCAGTCTTTTTAGCCTCTGATTTATCTTGAATATTTGTCTTTTGCTGAGCAACTGAATCCTCATGAGCAGCTGGGACAAAAAACAAGTGTTATTCGCAACAACAGAAGATGCACAAAAACTGACCAAGAAACCACCCAGGGACCAAGAACAAAACAATTTATGAGAGTATGAGACAATAATTATTTCTGTATTAACCAGGCTGTGGAGTACAGCCAAGCTAAGTTTTGGGTTGTATGAAGGTACCTATGTGGAATTACTGTAGCTTGGGTAAAACTTAGACCAACTAAAATCAAATATCTAAAATCAAGGACTGCAACACTCGTTCAGTGGAACCAAATCTTCAGCAGAATTTGGTCATGTTGATGGCATAGAGCACCTTGCATTATTCCATGCAAGGATGTGGCCCACCTTTTTAACTAACCCAGAAAATGTTCTGACCCTACAACAGTAACTTTTTGGCAAGAGTCAAACACAAGGAGCAGTACCTGAGTAAGACACTAAATTACTTTCAAGAGTGGGAGCTGTCAGGCACAGAGCAGCCAAAGACCCAGAGCATTGCATTCTTTGGCCTTTGGATAACAAGAGCACATAACATTGTCATACAGCATGGCATGCATTTATTTAAGAGGTTAAAATGTCCATAAATATGTCCTTTTACATGCTGCAGAGTGACAAACACTTTTTTGGACAATATAGTCATGAAAAGAGCAAGCAGAAACAGTATTAAGGAAGTAAAATCCCACAGGTTAAGCAAGACTGCAGAGGAGTTAAGTCAGTAAGAATTAACACAATTGGAACCAAGGCAAGAGTGGGTGAACTACACCATTGGTTCATGGCTTGGTGCTCACCTGCTGGGATGGCGACACTGAAGGCTTTTGACTGAGGACCCGGTCCCCTCCTGTTTGCTGCACGAATTTTGAAAATATAGCGCTCCCCGGCCTGCAGACCATCTATTATGGCTGATGTTGTAGCTCCAGAGTAGGTGATGGACTTTGCTCCAAATGGCTTGAGCGCCGGGGCGTATGAAAGAATGTATTCTGAAATGATTTGGCAGACGGTTGGAAGGAGGAAACTGAAAACAGTCCTGTTTCCAGTGGACAGACTGTATGGGTAGGATGAATTAGAACGTGCATTACTAAAATTAATACACTAGCAATGCACGCCGAGTCAACAGCTGGAGTATAAAGACATGAGAGAGAGATATACGTATATATGTAGGTTAAATTGAATATTTGTTCTTATTCAGAAGAGATACTTCTACCAGAAAATATCAGCACTGTAGAGTTGCCAAATGGTAGCAACACCACATCTGTCCAACAAAATCAAAATCTGACACATTGTGCTTAACCAGAGCCAGGGCCAAACACCACAGCAGAAGGCAAAGCAAGGTCTGGTTGCCACTTTGAAACTCACCCTGCCCTCACCTTTGAGTTTTGAATTACTGTGATACCTGTGCTTTGTCTTAGCTTTCTGTATTGAGAGAAATTTCACTCCTATAGGAACAATTCTGGGCATGAAGAGGAATCTTCCCATTATACTCCCAGGTGAGTATACTGCAGGTGAGATCTCAGACATGTGCAAGCTTGGTTTTCTTTTCAAATCTGCTGTAAGAGGCACAGGTATCAGACAACAGAGGGTTTTGATAATAAATTTCGTAGGCTGCCAGTTTTGTCCCTCTACATGAAAACCCACAATTACATCTGAGGAGTCACAGTGCCACAACAGGAAACTCTAGAACATAACGGCATCTTTAAAAATAGGAAATGTAATTTTTTTCTTCTGAAAGTGAGCCCATACTCACTGTGTTAATAAATAAGCCACACATAGTTCCCCAAAATCAAGGAAAAAAATCATCAATATTTTATATGCAAATACATTTAATGCTCCACTGAAAACTAAATCAATGCATCAGAAGGCATGGTAACCTTTGAATCTTTTTTCTTTTCCTTTTTTTACAGAGGAGTTGCTTTCATTGCAGAGACGCTGCTGCAGCTTCTGATAACTCTGAAATGGCTACTGGAGAACATTTTTTCCCATTATTTTATTATGTGGTATAAATATATAAAAGGACAGGGTCGAAAAAAAAAAGGATCAAAAAGACAAAAGTTCCTGATTAGCACATGCTATCAAAATGACCATGAAATGCTAGTTCAGTGATTTTATTTAGCCAGTAAAAATATCTTGTCATTTATTTAGTTGAAAAATAAGACCTTTCATTCGACACTTCATACTCAAACAACGATATATTAGATGAGTATGAGCATTCAGCCTTTGAATATTAGGTATCTTTAAAATGATTGCCTTGGATGAATCATCTAATAACAATGCAGACAAAACTGCAAAAAGGGCTACAGATTGGTCAAAATTAGGAGCAGACTTGAAATACCAGATAATGTCCCTGCATGACCCTACTTACAGAAATAATGATTCTTGGATACAATTGCAGCTCCATTGAAGCAACTGGCAAGACTTCTACTGACTTCAAAAAAGGAAGGAATTCCACCACTGCCCTAAAGAACACATAAAGCAGGTCTTGCAGACACGGTGTACCTCCCTCCAGGCCAATGAGTTTTTAAACCCTGAGATGCTGCAGTGCTGATAAGGGACCTCCAAAAATGTGTGTGATTTGAGAACACAATAATCCTGTCAATCACTGGAGAACAGGAGGCTAAAAAATCAGCCTCATTTTCAGAGGGAAACAGGAACAAAAATCCCAGAAAGAGCTTTTTCTTTAATTCTGTGCAAAAACATAGCCAACTGGCAAACTATGACTATGTACAATAACACTATAGTACACAAGATTTATGCATGATATCTGCTGAAATCAGATTTGTGCTTGCTTCTTAAGCTGAGGATTTCCTTGCACAACAACCTAGAAATAAAACACAACATAAACCCACTCACATTCTTGGCAACTACCCAACTTTTTCTTCTTCAACTAATTCTTAAAAATCTTTCCAGAAACTTCCTTCTTGAGCCTCATTTTGACCTGCTTATTAATGGGAGAAGAGGTAAAATGTGCATGCAGGACACCCCAGGAACCTCTGTGACATCCCAGGCAGACAGTGACGGTGCCTTCTCACTGGCATTGTGGAGACACCGGGCTGGAAACATGAAAATCTTGCCTGGGTTTAATCAAGTGAGAAAGTCCTGGCACAGCCAAGGTTCCAGCTTACTGCAGGGCAGCAGTCTGACTTTGAGAAGACCAGCTCCTTGAGAGAGTTAGAAGCCAACAGCGAAGACTCACCTTTGACTTTTCCTTCGCTCTCTGGAAGAGCATCCCAGGATGCTGCTACAGAGGTTGGTTTCCCCTTTAGTGGCCAAACATCCAAATTTTCAGGTGCACTGGCAGGAGCTGGGAAACAGCCATACGCAGAAGAGGCAGGTAAGAATCAACACAGCATACACCTTTTGCTCCATCTTCTCATAGCAGAGATTCCTATACAGCTATTTCAAAGATAAATGTGAAGAGTACACATGGCTCAGGTCCATGCTTGCCTCTGTCACACCTCTCTCTCAGACGACCATAGTGAAACTTTATTCCTTATTTTTAGGAACAGGAGGTCTGCACAAGACTGCTACTGTGGCTTAGCTGGAATGACATGGTAACTTGGTTGTTACGGACCACTTCCCCGTACCAAAGGGGCCTGATAGCTTAAATTTGTTGTGAGAGTAATGGAAGCCAGGTTGGTCTTCTCACAGGAGGGGGCACATCTAGCTGCAGGGGTCCAAGGTGCTGACCTGTCCCACAGAAATACCCAAGCCATCTCCCCCTGTTCTCCTTGCACCACAAGAGCAGCTTGGTGTGCTCTCCTGGCGTGCTTCACTACTGCAGGGATGCAGGCAGCAGCACTTTCCCATATTCTCAACCTTCTGCTGCCTCAAGCAATCACTTGGCTCATTCTGGCTTTCCCTCAAGTCATCCCTATTCCACAGCTCAAACCCTAAGACCTGTGTTACACCAAGGACGCGTTGAATACATACCTGCCTCCGGGGTTCGCTGGTAAACAGACACGCTCCATTTGCCTTCCTTTTCTCCTTCCAAGATTTGGATGGCAAACTCGTACATAGTGTCTGGCACCAAGTTCTCCACCAGTGCCCGCCGGTTGGACACTGGCTTGTAATCCCACCTTGCCGATTCCCCCTTTTCCCGATAGCGAACATTATATTGCCTGGGATCAGAAACACAGCAAAATAAAAAGTTCGCATGTGGAAGCCTAGCACTAGCAGAACCAGAGAGAATGCTTTGCCCTCAGGTAGCCTGCTGGGGCTTAGGGAGGAACCTACCAAAGTGCAAACAACAAAGTACCAACAACAGCAAAACCCAGCATATTTTAAACAAACATTTTTGCCTTCCTCTAATGGAGTGTGATTACTTTCACCCCAAAGGATGGACCACTCTTTCAAGACTCTTGCTCAAAATACCCTCTTCCCCGAGGGAAAGCTGCAGGATTTTCTGAACTGAGCCAGGCATCCTGGGGGACTCCACACCACCATCTCACTGCCCCATGGCCATGGCCAGACTGCTGGCAGGCCCTTGCTCCCAGAACAGCACCAGTGGCTCAGTTCCCACATGTCTGCCTAGATAACTGCTTTCAAAAAGAAATAGAGAACATCAACAATTGCTAGCTTTCCTGAAGTGACTCTCAGGGTATTTCAGCACCAGTTTGCACAGCTCTTCAGTGTTCCCAGGCTGAGCAACACAGTCCAGTGCTTTCACATCTTTGGCAGTTTCCAGCCCATTTCCTTGTTTGTTTTGGTCTCCAAATGCTGCAGCATGCTGCCACAAGTCAAGCTCTCACTCACAGGAGCCCCAGCCTGCTCAGCCTCAGGTGCATGGGGCTTCTTCAAGGTCAGAGAGGATGCAGGGTGTAATGACAGGTGTCCTCCCCACTGCAGTGATGCTTCCTTCACCCACAGCATGGTCATCTCGAAGCTGTAGTCTTTTTTCACAATCCAGCTCAACATCTCACCTCTGTAGGCTGTGCCCTGTCCCCCTTTCCTTCTTTCCCCATGCACGCTTCGGGCTTTGCTGACTGTGGTGATATACCAACACTGGAACAGCCAAATACTCCAGCTGGTGCTGGCAACATTTCAGAAGAGATGTAAACCCCTGTAGCACAACACTTACACAGATCTCTAAACCCTAACAAGCAGGGCACCGGGAGGCAAGCTAAATTATTCTCATAACCAACAGCAATTAGATAAATGCAGAATCATTCAGCAGATCGTTGGCAGCAGTTTCCCTTCAGTACCCATTTAAAAAATCCAGGGCTAAGTACCTATTGGCTGCAACCTTCCGCTTTTCATGCAGTGGGTCTGTCCAAGTAACAAGCACAGACTGAGAGGACATAACTCGAACAGTTATGTCTTGTGCCACCTCCACCTCTTCCTCCTCTGAAATTGCAAAACAAAACAGCATATCAATAACAACACTGGCGTTCTCATAAAAAACACTAAATGTCTTCAACTGACACTATAACATTCACGCGGTACAGCTGAATTAGAAATACAGGTGGGAGTGGAAAACCAAGTATATTGATTACTGATGGTATTCCACAGAAAGATCATTTCTTTGTTAGCTGTGTGCCTGCAAGACCAGAGTACTAATGCACTCTACAGTCCTGCAATATTCTATTGGCCCCCAAACTGTTACCCAGAGCAAATGTTTTATTAACATACTGATATTCACCATCTCTGGCAAATGTACTGCTAGAGGTACCTGGAGAGCAGAAATTTTGTCTTAAGAGAAAATCTTGAAATTTTAAAATTTGGGCTCATTTTGCAGGACAATAAAACCCTTCTTCAAAAATTTTTTCACAAGGGAGAATTACTCATTTTGTATGTTTTTGAGTGCTTCAAACATGTTCTTTAAATTCAGCTTTTAATTTTTTTATGGTATACAAGGAAAAAAAATTAAAAATCATTTAAGTGGGCTGTTTTGACATATCAGAATACCTTTTGCATATATTTTACAAGATTTTAACATTAGGTGAAACTAATTTGATATTTTGATGTTTTTAATTTTGATGAGGTTCCCTTTTCTATCTGTCCATCAGAGTTGTTTTAGTCTAGTCTATCTACTGGCCAATGAAAGATTTATTAATTTTCCTTACTAGTGTAATAGCAGCTATTTCCAAGTCTCCCAAAGGCACAGAATGTACATGGAACGACCTTCCAGCCAGAGTTTTATAGACAAGTAACACTGGAAAAAATATCGATGTCTCAGGAAAGGAAAGGAGCCAGTAAACTCTGGAGGATGATCTCATTCTCTAGGGATCTTACTCATGTATGACTGAAATTCAGGGAGAGATTGCCCTTCTCTTCAGCAAGTGGCACATTAGCCCGAAACCCAGCACTGCCTGCATAGAGGGCAGGCAGCAGGGAGGCACACTTCCCCTTTTCCACTCAGGTTTTTAGTGCAGAGGGTTCTCAGACAGTTGCAGGTTTTCCAAGCCAAAGACCTACTCAACAAAAATGGCCAAATGGACCCATCTACTACTCACAAGTGGCTTAGGGGGCCTATTTACAAAGTTTTGCAATGGGAGCACCTGAAAAAAGGAAGTGAGTGTGAGAAATGGGTGGGAATCACCTCTCCAGAAAAAGTGTGAGATGGGATTTCAGTACAGTTCAACCACAATTCTCAGTTCCAGCATAGGTGTTCATCACCATAAAAATACCCTAACCACTTTGCCATTCCAATGCCATTCATATCACAGTGTGAGGGGGTGAAAAAGCACAATGACATGGAGATGACTCAGAATCTCACTCATCCTTTTTAACCATGGCAGCAGTATTTAATGCCTTCTTTCCAAAACAAAGTGAAAACTTTTGCTGACCAGGTTGACACTTCTGGTAATCAATCCTTCAGAAAAGGGGTTATAGATCTGAGAAGAAAGAAGGCATATCATTTTGGGGGTCCTGGCTTTGATTTAATCAAGTCTTGTCATGCAGTTACTGCAATGCATAACATTTGTCAGTAGATAGAGAGAAGGAGATGAAAAAAAAGAAACAAAACAAACAATACCTCAGAAACTGAACCAACCATGTTAAGAGTTGTATTCTTTTAATAATCCTACTGGAATTAGAGAATTGGAGACATCAATCAAGCTCTTTAACACAGAGAGAAAAGCCTAGTAGTGCCAGCACCAAAAGACTTCCAGTAAAAATCACAAAGCTCTCTCTGCATCCAACCGTCTCCACTCATTGACAGTAGACGTGAAAGAAACATACCTGTGACTTTCCTTTTAGTTAAAGATGACCTATAGACAGGTTGGCTCCGTCCTTGTGAGCTCCTTGATGGCAGTGAAACCACATGAACTGACTCAGAGGCTGTGCATGGAGGGAAAAAAGAGAAGGTTTCCAGTAACCTTTTTCATTTAGAAGAAAGAATGGATTTCAGAGCAGTCCCACCACATGCAAGCAGAATCTGAGCTATGGCTCTTCTCTCCACCCTTTCCTTCTGCTGCTAATATGACAAACTTGCACATAGGGTCTCTTTTAACACAGCATCAAGTTCTCCTACAATTTCTACCCTATTCTCTAGGTAATACTCTAGCTCTGCTAAGACACAGAACACAATTATAACAAGTACTTTCATTTATAGGAAGAAGGGTTTTCGATGGCTAGGACAACACGCGATCTGTGCTCACCTAGCAGCCACAGGGGATTACAGAAGTGTGCTAGCTAAGCCAGGTGCTCTCAGGGAAATCTGACTCACCTAGTTTTCTCGCTTCCTGGTTTTGCCGCTCTTGTGACATCGGAGCATAGCTCATCCTTCGGCTGCTCTCTCCATACCCACGGGGGTAACCTTGGGATCTGCTGCGCGGACCTCTGAAGCCTGCTCCATAAGGTTGTTTCCACCGAAAAGGTAACTTGCCATCTGGAGACTGGGCTCGCACTCTCAGAGGTCTGCTTGGCATGTCTTTCTCTTCAAACAGAAAGCAAACACACACACAAACCCCCTGACAGTTATTATGAAGCACATGACACATACAGCAGTCCACATCTGCTGCAAGTACATCTATTAACATCAGAATAGAGGGCATAATTTTATGGCTTTTTAATTTTTTCTATGAAACCAAATTGCAGTAGTAACAAGCTTTCCAAGCGGGATGTACAGTACTTAACAGTGTCTTTTCCCAGTCCCTTCAGACAGACTGGTGCAAGACCCTGAAAGTGAAAACATATCATAATACAAGGACTCCTGCCAGAAACTGGGGATGTCTTGTAGCTTTCATGTTTACATCTTTTCCTCTTCCTTTTTTAAATGCCCTTTCCCTAGTTCAGGCACATCAGTACATTATTTTTTTGGCAAGTGCTAAAGTTCAGTGTAAAATGAAGTACAGAAAAGTTCTACTATTAAAAGCAAGTTCTTTTCTCCTAAACACATCTCTTAATGGTTCTGCTCCCCAACAGACTCATATCTAAAATGTCTGTTCTGCACAGGCCTCAACTCCTGACTTCCCAAACTTCCATTATATGATCCCTTGAGCATCCAGCACTGTAAAATGTACCTCATGCAAGTTGGGTAGTTTTTAACATTTGCTGACATGTTGACAGCGTTCTTTTAAGAAGTGGCACTGATGCAAGGATTCCTCAACAAATTCGGCTCTCTGAACAGCATCTCCAGTTACTGTGCAGGCTGCAAGCAGGAAGAAAGGGACTGGTATCACCAGCCAGCACTGAGATCTCATACTTGTAAAAATTTTTCCCTCTTATCTTTTACATTTCACACTCACGATAGGTTTTTCTGTCTCTTCTAGTAATGCCATTCCACCAAGTACAGAGATTACAAGATGTATTCACAGCCTCCCACTTGCTGGCTATGCCAGTCATTGCAATCACAGCAGTGCCAAGAGAACAAGAGACGGGAGCAGAAAACTGTCAGAGGCCTGGACAGACAACAAAAGAAATGCACCAAAGTACCCCCTGTTGGAGCAATACTGAAGTCATCTCTCCAGCACCAGTTCAGGAGCTCATATTTATTCACTACAGCACTTAAACATGTTACTTTAAGTATTGATGTCTGCATGTCCATATATATGCCAAAAATAGGTATTTTTTCCAATATTTCTACTTGGTGACACCTTCTATAACCAAACTGCTCATTGGTCTTGATCTGCCTACAATGCTGCATCTTCTTAGACACTCCCAACACACATTCTTCTATGACATTACCATTTGGAAGGACTCATAGCAACTCTCAAAGCTTTTTGCAGAGTTTCTCTTGAAATCTCTGTGAAAAATACAAGGCTTCAGTGCTGATGAGGTATATAACATATGCAGAGAACCACACAGTTGCAGGGAATTCTGCTTTTCTTATGAAATATTGGGCAGCAGCTCAGCATGGTAAACCTTGCTTTTTTATTTTGCCTACAGAGATGGATCATCAGTTTAAACACATGCACCTCAGCAGATTGTCTCTTCTGGCTGCTCCTCACCACCCCAGCAAACAAAACAGCTATAAAAGCAGGTTAATCCGTCAATTAAGCTGATTTTACAGGCACTTTTTGTTGCCACAGCAGTGTATATTAGCTGGATCACAGCAGAAGAACTGGTCCCAAGTGTTTAACAAACAATAAATGCTTTTCGCTATACAATAAATATAGTTGCTTCCATGAGGGTCCCTGACCACTTTCCCAGGAATGTTCTCAGTCACATATTCTATCAAAAACCCCACCTGTTCCAACAGGTTTCTTTTTTTGGCTCTCCTGAGCAGTTGCTCAATAGAGATTTCAAAACCCCTGAGTCACTATGCATATAGGCACACAGCCTTCATTCACAGTAACATCATGGAGAACTGAAAGAGGGCAAAATCCAAATTGGAGCAGACACCTGGACATCTCTTCTCAGTCTCCTGCTCAAAGACAAACTATCTCCAACAAAGCATGAGGCCAGACTTGGCTTTCCCTAGCTCAGTCTTCAAAACTCCCAGGATGAAGATGTCACAGCCTTCCTGTGGACCTGCTCCAGTGCTGTACCAGCTGCCTGTGGTGAAGGCTTTTATCATACAATGATGGAATCATTTAGGTTGGAAAATCTGTTTAGGTTAGTTCCACCTATAACCCAGCACTGCCAAGTCCACCAATAACCCATGTCCCTCCCTAAGTGCTGCATCTCCATGTCTATCATCTCAAGGGATGATAACCATTTCCCTGGGCAGCCCGTTCCAGTGCTTGACAGACCTTTCAGTGAAAAAAAATTTCCTAGAATCCAATCGAAACCTCCCCTTGGGTAACTTGAGACCATTTCCTCTTGTTCTGTCACTTGCTACTTGGGAGAAGAGACTGACTCCCACCATCCTACACCCACCTTTCAAGCAGTTGTAGAGATTTAACAATGTCTCTCCTGAGCCTCCTCTTCTCCTGGCTAAACAACTCCAGCTCCCACAGCATTCCCTTATAAGACTTGTGCTCCAGATTCTTCACCAGCCTTGCTGCTGTTCTCTGGACTCGCTCCAACACCTTAATATCTTTCTTGTGGCAAGGGGCCCAAAACTGGACATAGAACTTGAGGTGTGGCATCACCAGTCCAAGTACAGGGGTACAATCCCTTCCCTGGTCCTGCTGGCCACACTGTTTCTCATACATTTTCCTAACATCCAACCCAAACCCCCCAAACAGCTACTTGCAGCTGCTGCCCAGCATCACAGCACTACATGTGCCTTGCTCCCACCAAGAAGTGGCTTTCTTGCAGCCTCCCATTAAGGAGCAGCTGGCTGCTGAGAGATGTTGCCCTGTCCTCCCGTTTGTCAGACTGTGCCATCCCCACTCCCTCAGCCTCTCACTGAAGCCCATGTGCCACCGGTAGCCACCACATCCCCATATCTCAACATTTCTCCTGAGCGTCCCACCCCTGGCGGGGGGAAGTAACATCTCCCCTTGACCAGCCACGTTCCCCCAGGTTTGCCAGGCTGCAGTGGAAGCACACTGGGCTGGTTTCCTCTCAGCAGCCCTGTATGTTCTGGGAAGAACACCGCAGCCCAACATCTCTGCTTCCCCAGTCAAAGCTGCAGCTTTCATTTGCAAGTAAAATAGAGTTGCAAGGGATGAAGGATACAAAAGGAACCAGCACAGCCGGAGAGCCATAAAGAAAGTATTCAATCTTAAAACAAATGTGGTTTTGGGCAAAGAGAATTGTATCGACCCTAAGGCTGAATGCAGGGGATCAGCTGAGATTTTAAAACCAGGGCTTTCCAAGGCTTTAATTACTTTCCTCATGGTAGCACCACACTCTACTACCCATTGTTCCCATTTCACTAGTTATTTCCAGTTTCTGTTTACCACTCCTCATCACAGTTTGACTGGCAGGAGTCTGAAGGCATCCAAGATGGAGTTACTAGCAATGGTTAAAATGGCATTACTAGTAACTGCTGATCCATCAAAACCAGCTTTTTTGTGTGAAATCTGTGCCAGGCTTTACAAGAAAGGGATTTCTCATTAAAAATGAAGAGCAGCAGCCCAGGAGCCATCTGTCTAGTCTGGGATAAGGCTGGGGGCCCTGACCTCAGCCACACAGAGGAAGAGGATGAAGCTGGATTCACACCTCCTCATACAAGTACCTACCAAGCTGCTGTCCCACCAGGTTTAGACATGCCAAAGGGTCAGTGCTTCCCAGTCAGAAGGACATTTTACACTCCGTAAGTCCCTAACACAGTCACTGTCTCCTGCAGTCACAGCCCCTGGACCTCAGCTTGTCCTGGTCTCCTGCTCTCATCTTGGCTCTGGGGAAAAAAAAGTGGATTTCCACAAGGAGGATAACCCTGGGACTGTAGAGACTGAGCCACAAGAAAAACTCATTGTGTCCTAAAGACCAGAGTTTTGTCCTCCTGGCAAGCCTCATTCATGTTCAAAAAAACCCCTCAAAACCACCACCACCAAAAATCGCAAGAAAAAAATAAAACTGCCCTAAACAAGCTACACTCACCAGAGAAGGGATAGGAGAAGGAAGAAATAAATCCCATGCATCATTTAAGTCATTCAACTCCTGATGTAGTCCTTTCCTGTGGGGATACAGAACTCCCCAGGAACAATAGTCTGAAACAGTCTTAAAAGCATTAGCTACCAAGTACTTGTCTGAGCTTAATGTTGAGTCTTCCTCATCAGCCCATTATTTACCCCTGTAAACACCTCTAAGTATTTTTTCTCTTTTGCTCCAAAACTGATTTCACAGCTTTCTGGGCCTCCACTCTGGTCCAGCTAAATCAACTGGTAATCATCTTCAGAACTCATCTAAAGAGCTACCTGCAAGTACATTAATATAAAAAGCTTTTCTATATTCTGGAAAATGAGAAAGAGTCACTCCCTTGTACTCTCTTCAGCAGAGAAATCCAACATTACTTAGAACTGCAGGAATCTGTGTATAGTGTCTTGGCCCTAAAAATTCAGGGCTGATTAAAGCCTTGGTTATATTAACTTTTCACAGATGAAATGTCCACAACTACTGCCAAAATTTCTCTGTGTGTCAGTACTGTAGGAAAGCATTTTCCAAATTATGTAAACCCAAAGCACGAGGTCTAAGCTGAGGGTAAAACATCCTCTAAACAACCACACAAGGAGGCAGCTTGCACTTGCCAAATCATACATATTCTTCAAAGGGTCTCATCAATTATCTAGCAAAGGAAAACACAAAATAGCTCCAGAAGAAAAGGGAAGTACTGACCCCTAGCAATCAATTTATAACTGCAGGGAAAAACATACCAAGTGACTCAAACCTATGAAGATACAAGAACAAAAAGTAGTTGAAATTTGAGGTCACAAAAAATCAGGTACTTCAATTTACCATCACAAGTCCAGGTACACATTTTCCCTTTTGTCTTCCATAGACAACAAAAACTTTTCTACACTTAGCTTCTATGTGCCATAGCTTCAGGACTGGAAAACTGGACCTAATAAAATGTGTTCTGCTGCAGAGATGACATATAACTTGGCACAGTCAGTAGACAACATCCATATGGTTTGTAAACAACTACCAATCTCTCTTTTCACTTCAGACAGAAGTCTGGGAGACTGAGCACAGTGACCCAGCCATGGGCAAAGTAACAGCTTGGAGGCAGAAATTCAGCTGCTGAGAGATAACAAAGTCATCAGAAAAGGCCAAAAATGGTTGCTGGCAAATGAAATCCTGCAATGGGCAACCTGACCAAAAATCATAGCCTGCACTGCAACAGCAAACTGGTGGGACTTTGGGGTTTTTTTTAGGGGCAAGGTGGTGTTTTGGTTTTTTATTATTTTAATTTAAGTTCTAAGCATCAAATGAGACTTACTGATTCTGAACCCTGTACTTGAGACTACTGCTGCTTTACCAGACAAAACAATATGAAAGAGTAAAGAAAGAGTGACAAACTGCTCAGTTCATTCATCCTCCTCAAAGAGTAGACCCCTGTCTTAAGAAATCCTTAACTGCTCCCTAACCTCAACCAATTGTCCTCTGAGGTAAGAATCTTGCACCACTGACAATCTGCAATCCAATTTCAGAGCTCAGCAACTCAGTTTACAGACACCCTGCAGTTTTCCTCTCAAAACTCACCAGCAGGACTAGAAAAGTACCTCAGCCAGATGTGGTTCCTAGATTTCTGAGCTATTTCTTCAGAAAACAACACTCTGTATACCATGCATTTCCATAAGCATCCAAGCCCTACCACCATGAAAATGTCAGCTGTACTTGTAGCAAAAATTATAGTTAATTAATGAACAGAAAAAAAAAAGAGGCACTATATTTTGATTCTTCAGCTGGCAACTCTAAATTTAACTCCATTTGTGAGGTAATACATTCACACTCCTATTGCATTGCCCACCCCTAGCTGTAACTGCTTGAGCGGTGACACTCGAGTTCAGGACACACATGGCAAACACATCCTAAGACAACTCTAGAGGTGCGCTGTTTTGGCAGCTTGTGAAACCAAGACAGGATTCTGGCCAGGAGTGCAGAAAGACTGAGGGATGCCACACCCACAGAAAGGACCAGGGCAGCCAGCAAGTAAAGCCCCATGCTTATGTGGCAGTGTTCATGTATTGGCTGTATCATGGCCAGAACTTACCAGGAAAATGTTTATTGTTTTCAAAAATACTTTGCAACATGATCACTTCTTTCTTCTTCATGTCCCCGATAGGCACTATTTTCCACATGGTGCTCTACCATCTTCCAGTAGGTAAATCACTTTGTACATTGGCTTTAAGGGTTGGGGAAATTCTGATACACCATCCTATTTTTTCACCCTATTTGAAATACTGTGAAACAGACTGTATTTGAAAAGGTGAAAGCAGAGCTTTATTAGCAAAGCCAGACATCTAAGCTCTGCAGTCCTTTGTGCAACTTAAGGTTTTCAACCTTTGTTGATTATTCATGAACAGGAAAAGAAAAATGTCATTTTACGGTAACCGAAGAGCACAGGGGAAAGAAAACACCTGACGTTTCTCATCCAGCAATCCACACAGGGATGGCTGCGCTCCTTCTCACCTTCACATACTCTGACTGTTACCTGTCGCCATACAGCTATCCCCAAGCCACATCAGCAGACAAGAAAAGAAGAAAGAGAACAGACAAAATATCACAGGAAGATACTTGTTTTCCACCCAAAAATTAATGCCCCATGTCACTCTGGCAAAGTGTTACTGGGATTTTTTTTAAGTTGATGATTTGATGCAAGCTTGGTTGAGAAAATGTGAGCAATTCCACCAGCCTCAATGAGGGCTGGCTTGGGGCCATCCCAAGAAGAGTTCACTCTGCAAAGATATTTCCTGCAGTGGGTGAGCCAGCTCAAACAGTGCTGATGTGGCCCTCCGAACTGCGATGCACTGACTGCTTTAAATGCACAAGACTCTCAAGCTCAATGATTTCCTTCAAACCTGCCCTGGCACAGAGCAGAACACAAGCTCCAGCGGGGATCTTCAGAGCACAGCAGCAGTTAACACGTGTAAAAGCCTAAGTATATGACCAGAGAAAGTAGGACTGAAATGGGATAACAAATCCACCCTGAGGCTTACTGGGTCGGTAGGTCCCCTAATGCTTTAAAATGCATTGTTAACCTTTTCCCTGTGTGGGCTGATCAACTCTTGTAATGCTGCTAATTTGTACACTCAGCATCAGATCTCCTCCTGGAAATAAGCTAATCAGTTAAAACAGTAGAGGCAAGCAACATAAAAATCCTTTGTTTCTTGCAGAAAAAAAAAAATCGTTTAGCACATTTCCACACACTTCTGCTTGGCACAGAAAGCCGGGACTGGAATGCTTTAGTTCCTGCAAAGCACAATGGAATCTGTGCCATAACTCACTGGGCTCCAGTCAGGAGTTTTGGGCAGAGGACCAGTATCCAACGGTAATGTCTGATTTAAGGAAAGCGATTCATTATACATCTGTAGAGGAGTTACCTGGCGTCTGGAGGACATTCTTTAAATTGACAGCGTCAACAGAAGTTTCCAGTGCTCCCTTTGAAGAGCCCTCTGAATGCTAAGCACAGTGGGCCAGGGCGTTTTTCAAACTCAGGAATGTAATTCTACACGATTAACACGTGTATTACGACTTAGGAAAAACCAGTAGTGAGTTACTGAAGGCTTCACGTTCTCCCACTGACATCAATGCACAGGCTTCCTTCTGCATCAGTGACCTTTGAAGGGAGCCCACTGAGGCTGGGCTATGTCTGTCTCTCACACCCACTGACTTTGGATGCCTCACACCTGGGCTTCTCCAGTAATCAAACCGCTGTGGTGCCAAAGGCCCCCAGGAACCCCACAAAGGCTGTCAGAGCACACTGCAGCCATGGACCTGGTCTGCAAGTGCCCATCCAGGGTGTTGTCCAACACTTGCCTGTTCTGAGTTGGAGGAAAGGTGGTACTGGAGTGACAACAGCTTTGGGACTCCTTGCAGGCAGAGAGCAGATGAAACCAGCTGGCAAAGGTGCGGGGTTGCCCTCACCATTGCTGGCTTCACCCACAGGCTGATCTGGGGAACTCCTTTCCATTAATTTATTGGGCTATAATTGTCTGTCTGTTCTCCCTGAAGACTGCGCCCTTGGTATCTTGCCCTAAGCATCACGTTGCTCATCTTACATCTGCTAGTGCATTTATACAGACAAAACCTTTAGCCTGCAAGAAATCATCGTGTGACCATGTTGCTCATCAGGCAGGTATGGGCACTACTAAGAACTCCAGCATCAAAGCAAACAAAGTGCACAGTCACTGCAACCACATGTGAGGTATGGACAACAGGTATATGGTTGTGCACATTCCTTGCAGCACATTCTCCTCGTGTCAGTCACCCTGAGGACAGAGCTGCCTTCTAACCCTGCTGCCTTGTAGGTGTGACTGGTTGGCTTGAACAGCCATGATTTTAAAACTTGCATTTTCTATCTTTCCACATTCTTCTCAAGAGATGCTGTGGACAGCTACACCTTAAAAACAGCCCCTTTGCTTTATTCTACATAGTTGTGTCACTACAGCATACATTTTTCACTTATAATCATCACTTGGACACTGACATTAGTCTCACGAGCACTTAAAAATATCCCTCAGCACATGCATTTGAGTTCTTCGATTCAAGAATTCATTCAAAGGTCTTCAGTGCTCTCCTAGCTTAAACCTTGGTAGCTCCCAGGTGAAGCCTTGGTAGTACACTTTGTCTCCAACTTATTTTGAAACCTACTCCTGCTTTGGAGGGAGAGGCATCACGTCATTGCTCCTTTAGGCCCAATGAGAGGACAAAAACCCCTGAGAGTCCAGAAGAACTGAGCAGGTGTTTTTCAAGCTCTCCTGGCTGCACTGCTCTGGCCCTGGGGCTCCTTGTTGCCACCCACACTAACGTGAATGGCCTGGGCTCCAAAACACATGGTTTACATCAAGCCACTGTTTCAGTTCCTGGAGAAATACAGCTCACTGCTCAACTCAGCAGCCACTTCTGGGAGAGTAAAACATTAAACCTATTCCAGCAGCAGGCCTCCTGAAAGCTTCCAAACATAAGGCAGTGAGATGGATATGGATGGATATAGCATACTCTGTAAATTCAGGCACAGTATGTAGGGGTATGACCCTTCTAAAATAAAATCTTCAATTGCTAAGAGAAAAGGGAGCAGCATTTATGAAGAATGTACTTCGTATGTCACAAAAACTTTAATTATTCCCAATTCCCTAATAAGTACAAAACGGAAAAAGCTGAACATTTGGCAGACCCATTTCAGAAGTGTTTTTAAAACCAGCCAGCTCTGGAAGGTGGCTTTTAAACCTGTCATTCAAACTTATCTCTTTATCTAGATACATTTCCTCCACCTGGCTATCTAATACTAACTTGCATTGATATTAGCCTCTCCTTCTTTGGGCTTCTCATCAATGCATCTTTCAAGGTCCTGAAAATATTAGCTTGCTTACATTTGAAGTATTTGAAGTTCTTCATCTGGTGAAAATAATTTTGTTTCTGGTGAACTGCTCTCTTTTACATGGCTTAACCATATCAGCCAGAGATATGGCCAAAATGACTGACAACAATAAGGATTTTTCTTCCTATGTAGGACAGAGCCATAATTCTGACTCCAGCTGTTCCTTGAGAGTCCAGAAAACAGCCAGAGGATTAGGTGAATTAGGCTTACAGCCTTTAAGGTTTTGATAACAAATAAAAATCAGATCTATAGTATTTGACTAAGTTTCAAATGTTAATACAGGTATCCTTTCAATCTTTGTTTACTGACTTCAAGTCTAACCTTTTCTAAACCTAGAAATGGAAGACCGTAAGGAGAGGCTGAATGCCTGTGGTACTCCAGTTTGACCTGACGCTCCCTGGCTTCAGCGGAAAGCTCTACTCTATCATGCCTGTCACTGAAAATTTGATTTGCAAGAAGGGGGACTCGTTGATTTTACAGAAACACAAGTTGATAGCAAAGCTCACCTATTTCTTTTACATCAACAAAGAGGACTATCTTGAGGTGTCAATGGATCTGATGAAGCCATTGATCCCAAATGACTCCATACACACCCCTTCGACTCCTCATCTGCAGGATAAAGGGAGTATTAGTGCTTCTCTGCCGAAATGCACCTGAGGTTTCCCAGTGCTGACACTGCACTGCCTCACAGGACTCCTGGCTGTCTCAACTGGCAGCTCCTCTGACACTCAGATTCTTCCTAGTGGGCAAGAAACTCACATTTCTTGGCTTCACTGGATATTCAATTGCAAGAATAGCACAAATATCAACTTACAACATCTTAAGCCCTGTTTCTGAGATAAATCAGAGCCTGAGGCTCCTTGAAATGGTGCAGTCTGAATTTAATCTGACTGCAATCACAAACATGACAAAAGCACAGGATAAAGTTAAAATCGAGCTTGTTTTCTTCTAGGTAATCCTTGTACCAGCTGTTCTTTAGCCCTAGTCAGAAGTTCAGTGACAAGAAGGAAACCTGCCTAAGAAAATTAGAACATGAACCCATGTTGTGGCTATTCTTGTCCTTCCCACGGTGGAGGACAGGAGAGAGCAGGCAGCAGTCAGGGATTGATGCAGCAGAGTGAATTATTTTATTATTTTACAGCTTTTTTTATAGACTTTCTACTTCATGGTCTAATTGGTCAATGCCTCAGCCACCCCTCAGGGGGATAGGGTGAAATCTTACAACATTCATTCTCAAAATATTTTTTCTACTATATACTAAACAGACCCTAACAAGGTCACAGGGGTTCTTAGTGTAGAAAATATTACTGATAGCTTCTATGAGAAAGAAAGTCTCTCACAAGAGAGAAAGCAGCTCTTTCTAGCAGCATTTCGCATCCACAACCCCACACCAAACAACTCATGCCATGGCAAGACATTGTCAGGAATAAAACACCCCTCTTCAAAGTCTGTGTCTTTCCACACTGTGTTCACGATGTTAGTCACCACATTGTTTTCACCTCTTATTCTCCTCTAACAACCTGGCAGTTTCTGTGACAACAGCAGAAGAAGGCATGAAGACAACACAAAGCTTGCACCAGGATGGATAACATCCCTCTCATAAAGTATACTGACTCCCACACAGAGAGCTGTCACCTCTGAGACACAATCTCTACGCGTGTTTCTATGAGAAAGAATTGACTGCTGGTACAAATGCTCATGGTAAAATCCACCACAGCAGTAGGAAGAATGACATCAGCTGCTAGCACTGCTCCATTTAACTGAAGTTTCTGGTGGTTTCATGAAAACCTGGAATAAGACAGAGTATTTGCTCAGACTGACTTAGTCTCAGTGGCTTTCTCACATTCTGTGAAGCTGCCACCGAGGAAATGTTTTCTTTAGAGATTTCCACATGAGGGAATATAGGGTAGAGCTTTCTTTAAGTTGAAGGTGAAACTGATACTTCTCCACTCACAGCTGATGCCCACACAGGTATGGCTAGATGGGAAGGATGACAGGATTAGAAGCCCACAAATGCCCTTCTCTCCTGCACTGACACCAGCATGGAGCTTGCACGGTGGTGCTCTGCCCAGACTGGATGAGGGTCCTGGGTGTGCGTTACCACTCTGCACTGCAGCTTACTCACATTTATTCTCATCCCCATGCATGAGACAACTTATTTCCCTCTAGCTGGAGCTCAAAGGATGCCCATAGGCGAGGCAGTAAAAAAAGAGAGAATACTGTTTTCTAGGCTCAGGCATCCTTCTCCACCACTGTTCCCTCCCTCTGTGCCCACAGGCTGAGGTAGCTTTGAAGTGGGTTGGCAGGCGACACAAGTCAGAGCCAGAGCATGCTATTCTGTGAGCCAACCTCTGTCCTGCTGCCCACAGCTATGGCCATAGATCTCCAGTAAGGAAAACACACCTATTAAAATAGCACTGCTCATTAGGAGGCTAACTAAACCGTGGCATCTTTATGCTATGCACCTGGATCATTTCTTTTGAACCTAAATCTTCACTCCATTGCTCTCCTTTCACATCAGTGCAATCTCGTTAAAATCACTGGCATGTTACAGAAGCAGTCAAGTGAAGAATGAGGCCCTACTCGTTCAAAGGCTGAAGAAATCACTGTACATAATGACCCTGATGGAAGATATGGGCTAGGCTTACAGGAAGTCACAGCAGGCAGCACAGTTCTTCAGCTTTCACTCCAACCTCATAGAGCAGTAGTTACCAACATCCACAAAGCGCAAAGCTTCGCATGCTTCATTTGTATTACTCACTTTTTATGAGAATTTTATTTTTAATTAAATACTTTTATCCAAACACTCAATTTCCTTCCAAATTTCTCTCAGCTGTTGGTTGCTGGGATGTTTCATGGCCCATCCTCAAAGCAGGAGACAAATGGCAGCCTACAGCCTACTCTGTATTGGTTTGTCAGAGGCTGTGGGAAAAAACTGACAACTCTCAGTCACCTTCACCTTTACATCCCTGAAAAACCTGTTCATCTTGGGCACTTTCACACTCAGCAAATGGATTACATCAGTCATTTGTGGACACAGCAACAAGTGTTAACCAAGTCACAGCTAGTAAAAAAGCTCATCGCTTCAACTGTTATTCAAAAATCTAGGATTTGGAAATTTCAGAAAGCAGTGATTTTCACTTATGCACACACACACAAAAAAGGAAAAAGATGATCAGTAAGATATTTCTAAAATTAAGATTGGATTTTAATCCAAAGTGTTGGCAATTTGGATGCTGTGGCTCTGCTTTTAGTTCATTCCTTTATGCATATCACCAAACCATGCTCAAGCATCCTACTTGCATTTGGGGGGGTTGGTTTACACCTCTCTCCAAAACCAGCTCAGTATAGATAAATTTGCTCCCTTACCCAGTGAAATAGCACAGATTTTTTAATCTACTGGAGATTCATATGTTTATGTAAAGTCTTTCCATTCCATCTCTAGCTGAAGTGCATGTTCAACTTTCCATTCGAAACTGCCAAAAATGCTTCAGGCTCACAATTCAGATAGTAGGAGTTCAAGCTTTATCATGCATTGAAGGGAAAAAAATATTTTAAATTCTCCATTTTTATTTCATATTTCAAAGCCTTTCATAAATCAGAAAAGGTGGTTTTCCAAGTTGCAGGTTTGCTAAGAACAAAATACAGGCTCAACGTTAGTCTCTGCTCTTTCATTAGCAGCTCTCAGAGATTAAGTTTCTTCACAGAGACTGGAAAACACATATCTTAAAATAACACAGCCTTTGCTGCTTCCTCTTAATGGAAAATGCAAGTAAAAACCACTAAAATATTATTTATCTGTGTCTAATATAAAACTGTTCACAATTCATGTCTTGCAATAACACCCGCTCTGATTCTTCTAAGTAACTTTATTCCACATTATTTATCGCAAAATTCTTTCAAAAATTACACATGTAGCTTTGTACCCTAAAAGGGAAGCTGGTGGCACACACTCCAAGGCTCCCAAAGTGCAAAACTCATAAATCCTAGATAAAGTGCATGCCGGGGAAATGGACACAATACTATCATCACTATTCTTAGGAGCTCATATTAGGTTGGGCTCATATAGGCACAGATCTTCATTACTGATAAATTACTTTCTTCTTTAATTTCATTTCCAAAGAGCAACTTGCTGCAGCCATGTTCAAAGCAATGTCCCCATGCAAAGCCCTGGGCTGTTTCACACATTATAAGCAGTTCTATCATAGCTGAGCACACACAACCGAGGCTCACAGCAGCAGCCACTCGGATTCGCCTCAACAGTTGGTCAAGCACTAGCTGGGACAGCTGGCAAAGATTCTACCCAATTAATACCCTTGAAAAGCATCTGAACATATCAAAAAGATGCAGTCACAGCTCTGCAGATTTGTAAAAGAGAATCTATGCCATCTTCCTTGGGTTAAACCAAGGATATCTAGAACTGATAAATAACAACTGATAAACTGATCTAGAACTAGAAAATATACATATCTACATTGGTTTGGTCTCCAGTGTTGAGGTGCAAGACCTGCAGCTTCTCCCCACAGAGCACAGAGTATCCCTGACCCGTGGGATATTCAGCAAGAGGAGCCCAATATTCTTTTGGGGAAGAAAATCAATCCTTCATGTTAACAAAGCCTCTGCAAAAATCAGGAGAGCAACTCTCAGGAAGGACTTCCAGAGTCTTTAACATGCCATAGCTAGCAGCCTGCTAGACCCGTACATTACCAATGTCTATGGACTCCTATTTTATGCTATTTATGTTTGGTGTTTGAACACCCAAAGTAGAAGATTTGGAAGGAAGGATGCAGCGGAAGGGTGTACTGATGCAGCCCACTCCCTGACTGCTGCTGGGTGACCTGTGACACCGAGCTGGCACTCGTGCAGTTCAGAGGAATGAAGCTTTCTAATACCAAAGCACCCACCCAGCATTGCCTGCTCTGCCTGTGAGTTCTGAACCACCCATCACTGCTGGTGCTGGTGACCTATAATGAGGTGGTGATGAACAGTAATTTCCCTTTTATTCCAACCTGAGCTTCTGAGGAAAACCAACCCTTACTTCTGTGGCAGTGGTATCCCCTACTGTCACAGGGCTTTGACTAGATCCGTATGGCATGCAAGGACATGTTACTCAACAGAGTTATGGACAGCCTGGATCTGGGTGCTCTGTGTGGCCAGTGGGAAGCAGCCCTGCAGTGACAGCAGAGACAAAGTCCTACCTTGGATCCCTCAAACCAAGGCTGGTTGCTAAGAGCAAGGCAAAGAAATCTGCACTATTTTTACAAGTAGCTTAAGCAACTTGCTACCGTTTGTGGATTGGCCATCTGCTACCATTCAGTAGCACAAACATTTTGCTAAAGCTGCAAAGCTTCCTGAAACACAGTGATTTCCTTCCATACAAAGGGGCCCCAAATTACTCAAAAGCTCCTATAGACATTTTGAAGTTTCAGTATTTGCCTTCTTGGTTTTTATAGGGACTGCATGCAACCATAACAAAAGTTTGGAGGTTTTAAAAATATATTTATACAGCACAAGTGGAGAAAAAATATATTTGCAAAAGGTCCAACTGCTGAAAAAGCCAAATGGTTCATTTCACATTGCCAAAAATCTCACAAACTCTATGTCTAATTTTATGAGGCTCTTATGTTTGGATTCATAGGGTCTGTTTCTGCCACCCTTACTGCAATTACAAGCAGCTTGTTCTGTAAGGATCCAGTCCTAAGAAAATTCTTGCTTCTCCCAAAGGAAAGCAACAGGTAGAACGGTAGGCACGTGCTAAAAATAATTGCCCTGGTCTTCAGGCACACCACCTTCCTTCAGAAACATCCATACTAACTCATCAGATGCTCTGATGCTTACACCCACCAGACCACGAGGTCCATCAGTTACCTGAGCTCTCACTTTTTCTCAACTGTGCTGAATCCTTCCTCTCTTCCTGCTGGTGTTAGGAAAAAAGAATTCTTGCTTTCTCTTGTATTTCCTTCTCCCTGCCCTCTGTTGACACATGCAAGGACAGTTCCTTCCCTCCACTCCAGGCAGGAGTGTGGACACCATCCTCTCCCAGACACAATCCCACTGTGCTGCTGTGCAGGCACAGCTGTGCCCACATCATGCTGCCTGCGACTGCCCTGTGCTAGCGTAACACAGGACAGCTGGCTTGTCACCACCACAAGGAAAGACTTAAGCCAATGCACAGCCATTTCTCTTTTAACTTCACTTAAGTTGTGGTTTGAAATCTGTTTCCCTCCCTCCAAGGTTTCACACTCATTCCCATTCCCATTCCTATGTCACATCATCAGCTGCAGGTTTCCGGCCCGACCTGCACGATGTGATACCAAACATAGCCAGAATCCCACAATGTCTCATACCACTCACCATCCCTCCCTGAGAGTAAGTTAAACAGCTGTTTTGCAGAAGAAAGTAAGTGTTTTTGCAGAGGTGTCTGGCCCTCATAAATCAGCGCTTCCAAGGAGCATGGCACATCCTGCACTGGGGGCTGACTTGCTGGGAGGGCAGATGAGGAGCATGTACGTTCTGAGACATCTTGTGGCAATAAACTTGTGCTCAGCAACTGAAACCCAGCATCTCTGATCTGACTGAAGATGTAGCACTGAGCATTCAGTCGCCTGACTCCCATTTAAGCATGTACTCAGGCTCCTGGAGGACTGGCTTGACTTACAGTAGCCATTAAGAGTGAAGAAAAGGAACTCAGTGCCCTGGCACAGCAATCATCACACTGCAAACAAAATAATATGTTACTGTACACATCTAACATGTAAATTTGGCTTGCTAATATTGCTGTTTAAGGTTTAGACTTTCTAGGTTTTCAGTGCTGCTGCTGCGCCATCACAGAAGAGCTTTTCTTTTCTGTTTAATTTCGTTTTCTCTTGGCTTTGTTTCTTTGACAGCAATTTCACTTCTGCATACATTCAGCTTTGGGCAACTGGGAAACTCATGAGACATCAGTCATTACTTCTTGTTTGGAAAATTTCAAGTAGAAGAGAGTAGGGTCTTAGGTTGGGTAGTTCTTCAGCACCACAGCATGGGAAAAAGCATTCAACGCATTTTTAAAACAGGGCTAGTGGAGCTCAGAAAAGGTGAGATGCCACTTTGCAAGTTTGTCTTAGACCTTTGAATGAAACTAGGCCTTGTGATCCCCAGCCCACACCGCCAGTAACACAACTTTAGACACTTGTCAAATACACATATCAAAAATATATGCGACCTGAAATCAGCCTGAAGTCTCAGCCCAGCAAAGCCAAATAGAGCATTTCCATCACTGTCCTTTGGTTTTAAATTGTTTATAGCACCTCTTCTTTGGGAGACCAGAAACATCAAACCAACAGCACAGCTGGGACAGAGGCTGACAGGAAGCTCAGCTGATGCAGACAGCAAGGCTGCAAAAACATAACCCAGACCACCCACTCCTGCCAAGTGCAGCGTGCCCTTGGCCAAGGCACCGGATCACTGTCGGCTACACACTGCTGCAGCCTCTGGGCTCCTGAGCCGAGGGCCATCTGCAATGCATCCCATCCTAAAGACCACACAATTATGTCACCAAACTCGGCATGGCTTCAAAAGGTGATGAAAGGGAAAGACATGCAGACTATGTGAAAGTGCAGCTTAATTGCTCCTGCAGGGCCAGATTCTGATGCCATTAGGTTCCATGGGGCTGCCACATGAAGCAAGACACTACCCAGCAGGAGTTACAGCATCCAAATCCAGCTCTCCATCTATGCGGCTACAGCCTGTGTCCTGCAGTGCTCTCAGAGCTGCCCCAAGATCTCAGCAGCAAAGGCAAAATTAAACACTGTGTTCCTGAGGCTGAAAACATGAAGCCTGGCTACTTCTCAGGCTGCAGGGTGGGTGCTAGGGGTGGGCGCTGGGTGCTGCTCCCACACTCCCCTCCCTCAGCAGCAGGAGCATCCAGGGGCTCTGAGAGGGCTGGCCAGGCAGGTGGCAGGGCTTGGGCTTGTCTCTGGGTACCACAAGCTTCCAGCCATCACAGCATTTTTTGCCAGTTACATTTGCTGCTTTCCATTTCGGGAATTTTAAGGCAAACTCAGTAGTTTTTCCCTGATACCAGTTAAACCATTCTGTACTGCCTTCCAAGGATGCCACTCTGAAAGAAGGTATTAACCACTTCATAACAGAATACTGAAACAAATTACGTTGACTATTCAATTTCTCTTATTTCTGTCTTCCTTTTAGAGACAAGGAAACACTAACATTCCAACTCCAGCAGTCCTGCACTTTTTCCCGAAAAGAAGTTTCAGCCAAAATGTTGCATTCAACTATACAGTAAACATGACAAATAACCATTTGAAGAAGGGTCTCTTATTTTACAGCAAATGTATATATTAAGAACAACCAACTCCTCCAATGGAAAAAAAAATCAGTTTAGCGCAGGAAGAATACAACAGTCGGAAAGATTTGCTGGAACTAAGACCATTGCAAGATACCCAAGAGGACTTAAAAACTATGTCATAGTGAAATAGCTGCACTGGAACTGTGAAATATGAACACACTCCACAGTCCTCAAAGAGTAATTTACTCTGTTTAATGAAGAACTGATTTGATGACTGAGTTACTCACTGAAGAGGGGTGATTTAAAATGCACACTTCTCCAGACCACTTTTTAATATGTATCTAGTTAAATTTGGATGTATGTTTTATGTGTTCTTCCAGGATGAGGAGAAGCTTGGACTGCCTTCCTTACCACAGGATTTCAGTATTACATTTGACGTAACTAACAATTTCTCTTTGTTTAGGAAGAGCTCTCTGTTTAGAGCACACAATTTCTACATGACTTGGGTCTTTCTTCCACTCTTCCTTGCTTCTCCACTCCTTGAGACTATTTGCTTTAAATACAGACCTGCCAAATGCAAGCACCTATACCAAAATGGAGACAACATGCAGGCTGATTTCAGAGGCACTGACAAGTGCTCAGCTCTCACCACAGCACAGCGATGTGACACAGCCAGGGTACACAACCCAACCTGGCACATGGGAAAAGCTGCTGTCTCCCACTGAACAGATGTCATTTATAAAGATCTAATGCTGGGCCAGAGCTTACAAGTTCAGTGAGAGTGAGGTACAGTGACTGCTGCTTGAGAAAGGTACAATTTAACCCAGAGAGATTTTAACCATCCTGAAAGTGCTGTGAACAGAACAAAACACGCTGAAGTTTAAACACACATTTGCAGAAACTCTGAGTAGGAGAAAAGACTTTATATGACACCTCAGATAGCAGTTCCAGGGAACTGGGTAGGAGGAATTGCCATTTCCAGAGCTACATGACCCAGAAGCTACGTGGCTTAGAAGGCAGGACACAGGACAGGAGGTCTGGAGAGAGGTGGGTACCAGGTCCCATCCAGCAGACAGGAGGCAGAGGGAGCTCAGCAGCCTGCACAGGTCTTGCTGGGGACCAGAAGCACATGAGCTGTCAGCACAACCTCTCATCTCCCCAGGCAAATCAAGACCACGCAATGAAGGAGACGCTGTGCAAACACTGTTTGATGTCGTTCTTGTTAACTCTGCTACCGGTATAGTAGTTAAGCATTCAACCATGTGGCACACTGTGGAAAAAGTTATTTTTCATTATAAGCTTGTCTAAAGTTTAAAGAGGAACCAGGGAAAGCAGACACTTTGCAGGTGCTTGTACATCCCCCAAAGGAAATGAATCAAACTACAGAGGTGCTGCAGGCAAAAGCTGCCGGTGCCTCAAGTAAGAATAAATGCGAGAGCTGGGATCAGTGTGTGCATAGTCAGTCTAGCCAGGTACAAGGGCAGTGTAGAATCCCTCTGGTCTAAATGCCTCTTTAGTAAGAGGCAAGCAGTGGAGATGCAGGACTAAACCACACCACCCCTCTAGATCCCTAGGCATCCAGGGTGTGGAGGAAAGTTAAGGAATGTGTGTCCTGAGACTCAGAGAACAGACAGCAAAGCAGAAGATCTCAGCAGTTCTTGGGGTTTTTTTAAAATCTTGTGCTATTTAAGCCACTGTCTTGATCTCGGCAGTGCTTATTTTGGCTGTTCAGTTTGTGAACATTCAACACAGACTGTAGGTTTTGCAGCCAACAGTGCAACAGAATAAGCAGCAGTACAGCAAACACATATAAGAAAATGTAAACATGATTTCAAAGGCTTTCTATTGGGTCATGCACAGCAAAGGATGTTTCAGACATCCTCATTTCTTCAAGACACCCATCACTCCTCTACTGACCTGAAAATGTAAGCCATACCACCCCTCAGGGGCTATGGTGTTAGGGCAAACATAGCCAAAATGCAAGTTCTCAACCCTTGTGGAAGCAAAATACTTGGGCTTCTCAGAAGACAGAGGGAAAGGATCTCCTCAGGTTCAGTATCTGCTGCTCTGCTCCAGATTTCACTGCCTCACAGCCCAGCAGTTCATCCCTCTCTCTTGTGCTGGGCAGGGGCACTGCCTGCAGAGGTGAAGCCATCTTTCTCATCTTGGGGAATAATGAAAACACTCATAGATCCAAGTGAATTAAATTTCAACTGCATTCAAAGGAATAAAAACAATCCCGCAGTGCAGCACACCAATGAAAGTGTTGCTGCTTTAGGGAGCTGTAAAAGAGAAACGACACGTGGCAATTTCAGGGGTAGAAAAAGACAACAGGGAGTGCTGACACCTGCCTAAGGGATCAGTGCAGAGTCTGCAGGGCTGGGAGAACCCTCTCAAGGCTGCACAAAAGTGCAGTACACCTGCAACTTGGGGGAGAAAATAAAAGCAGGGAGCTTCACATGAGGAAGGCACATCAATGTCCTCACCATTCACTCTGGAGAAGTGACCACTTCTCCAGCTTAGTGCATTAGCAGTCTGCGGGAGACATACCTAACATCCATGCTCCCTCCTCTTTCCCAACAGAAAGCACAACAAAAGGTAAATGTTCCCATGATACATGCATGCACCTAGCTAAGGTTCACTTGGGCAGGCAAAGAGAGGAGTAAAGGAGTAGTAATTTATGAAGATGGGTAACTCAAGTTAAGCAAGATAAGCAGATCCTGATACTTCAAAACTAAGGCGGGGGGGGGGCAGGGGGTGCGAAAGTGTTGATTTGGCTGCATTTTTTTGCATATTTGGGATCACACCCAGGCTACTAAACACGGGTTCACTCTAGAGGTCTTTGGTTAGGAAAAGGTTTCAGTCCTGATTATACTTGAGCTGCAATAGCATAAATTTAAGAGACCTAATGCCTGGTGCCAGCACATCCCAATCCCAACTTAGCCACACTCCGCAGCATTTCCTCAGTGACAGAGGGAGATATGTGACGTAACTCCTAGGTAGAGAAACCATGGATCCAAGACATGCACCAGAAACTGAGCCTGGGGTAAATGCTGCTGTGCTTCCTTGATGTGAAGTCAACAGCCCACATGCAGACAGCTGAATACAATATGAAGCAGATATAAAGTCCAACCCAAGTTAACTTGAGAACTGAGAAGTCACATTTAAGTGTCCTGCTTGGGAAACATGAGCACTGAATGTGTCTGAAGTATTTTTTGGGCAATTGAATGCTCACTCAGCACAGGGGATCATAGAGACAAGATCTCATTCCCCCTGCTGGCATGTCTTTGTCTTGCCGCATTATCTACTCAGCCCCGCCTCTAACTTCTTTCTGTATAGATCAGCTTCTGAAAGCATCTTCTTAACCACATGTCCTGCCAAAATCAGTCTGTGTGCTGTCTGAAGAGCTGGAATCACAGACTTGGACAGCACAGGAGCTTTCATACATCTGACACACCCAGAGGCTGGTACAGAGCTATACAGTTAAGACCATTACAGCACTGTCCTAAATAACTGAGAAGATACATTCCTTAGAGCTAAATGAAGTGGAAAGTTCCCTTGGAGACCCTTCTGCTTTCTCTGTTCATGTCAGACAGTCTAGACAAGGAAGGAAAATTAGTTAGTACTGCTGTCAGAAAGGTTCTTGCTCTGAGCATAGCCTCTTCTTAATGTTTCTCCCAAATTTCTCCCACTGGCCACAGGTGGTGCTTGTTTGTCTAAGCTAAGAAGGTGGGTTTCCACAGGAGGAATGTTTTCTGTGGTCAGTATCCTACATGGGATCTGGCAGCAAGCAAGGAATCTCTCCTGGCAGTACACAAATCAGATCTGTCCCTTAAGCTGGCTCCAGCACAACACCCTTCTCTTACACTTTCTTGGCCCAAAGACTGCCACAACAATCCCAGGCACAGGCCCCACACTGACTTTCCATTTTGATAAACAGAACTCAGTCAATGACAGCACCAGCCCAATGCCAAACCCTTACTGGGGAAAAATCTTTCCTTTCTTTCCACAGACAAAATTGAAGTGCTCTTTCACTTCACTGGAGCCTGTCCACTGAGCCAAGGCAGCCTCCTTGTCTCCCAGACACGGCACTTGGACAAAGGCTCCAAAGTGCAGAGCTTGGGACAGGTCCCCCAGACAGAGCACGTGCAGTAAAGGTGGTCAGCAGGGACGATTTCGAACACAGCTAGAAGGTGAGAAAGCAGGCCCAAGGGCAGCAAAAATGCTCAGCAATGCCTTTTACCCCCTGAGAAAGAGCTCCAGAGCCCATCAGCTCTCCTGCCTGAGACTGCACTTGTTCAGGACACAGTCTGTGTTTAGCACCTTTATTAACTACTCTCTAGATTGGTGCCCACTCAATGTGGCCAGCACACCTCCAAGGACAGGGAGCACACATGCAGCTCACATCCAGTCCTGTACAGCCACTCTGGGGTTAACAGCACAGTAGTCCCACTCCAGCAGGTTTTGGTGTGCTCCAGAGTTCCATAGCTGGGAAGCACGCAGAGCTCTGTGCAGCACTATGCCAACACATTTGGGTTTGTTCAGAAATTGGCCTAATTTTTACAGCACATTGGTGTGGGACTGCAAACAAGGAAAGACTATATGGATATTACATGCAAAAGTTTTAGTGAAGTATCAGAATCTCCATGATTTAGACACTTTAGACACTACACAGTCAGGGAAGCCAGAGCCTGCATGCACTCAACAGCTAACACTTTTCCTCAGAAACTATGACATTTCCCATGGATGTCTCCCTCAATAGCAGAACACAAACTCCCCTGCTCCCTTCCCTCCTCCTCTCACTTGCCAGCAAGCAGCCCCAGAGATCCAATTCCCCCTCCATTTGCCACTGCCACAAGGGAGCATTATTATAAAACCGCTTCCAGGAGTGTGATCCCAAGCTTAACCTGGATGGGCACAGCAAGTTGCAGAAAGAGAGACCACAGTTCCAGGTTGAGCGGATCATTCCTTTCTGGTTGTGTAGCTGCACACTAAAACTCACCAGGAGCCACGCGTGACATTAAGTCCCGGGCTCCGCTGTACAGCCCAGAGCTGCCGGGAGGGTCGGAGAGGATGCTGTCGTCCTTGGCTGGCTCCTCTGCAACTACAGCACGGGGCTGGAGATGGGACAGCCACCACATCCGGAGCCTGGGGGCAAGGGTCCCTGTGCCGCTCTGGCCACTGTAACCCCAACAGATACAATCTGGCGCTGAAATGCCTCCCGTCTGTGTGTCTATACCTGTCTTTAGCCGTGCTCTGGTGCAGACCTTGTGGGCACAAGCTGAGGAGATTCGGCTCAGCATTGCCTGCCGTGCAAAAAGTGCCGCGGGGGCTGCAGTGAACGTACACTGCTTTCACAAGGGAAAGGACGCGGCAGATCTGCCACTGCTTCCCACAACCCCACCTCCAGACCAGCTTAAACCAGAGGCTGCGAGCCCGGGGAACTCCGACAGCAGCGCCAGCCTCGCTGATACACGGTTCGATACACAGGACTCCGGCGGCGGGAACGAAGAGAAGAGGGATCTGTCCTGGGGAGATCCCGGGGAGATGCAGTGCTGGGCTGCCCGGGGTCAGTGCCGCTAACCGCGCGAGCGGCGCTCCTCAGCAGAGCCCAGCCGGGACGATGGAACCAACACGCGGTTCCAGCGGGAAAAAGGCATTCACGGACTGAAGGCCAGCGGGAGGCTGTCACCCTCCGGTTCCCTGTGCTCACGTCTGGCCGCCAGCGTCCTTGTGGGCTGCAGCCCCGCGCTCCGGAGCTGCCCGAAGCGCAGCCGAGCCGCAGCGGGCTAACCCGTGGAAGTTCCCGGCCGCTGTCCGAGAGCCGGGTGACCCTCGGTGCCGAGGCTTGCCCGGCTTTGCAGCTCCCCTCCCCGCTCGGGTCTTCCTCCGCGCCCGCGGGAGGCACCGGCC